>CM038221.1:14739920-14829661 GCA_021442155.1 Cymbidium sinense | reverse complement strand
GTTGCCCACTCTAATTTCCCAGCTGGTTACAACAAACCCATTTCATCCTCTCTCTAGGTCTGATAAAGAGGATGCTTGGAGGATACCTACTTCACCCCCACCAGCGGTTCAATTTCAGCCCGCATTCAATCAGAGTAGGAGGTCGTATGCTGGCCTCCGTTCAGTTCTACACTGGATTGGCGGAGCCTACGGACGTTTTGAGTCCGAGGCTCAATTTGACTTGAGATCTATTATCCCCCGTAGTGCGGGGAAGCATCTTCAGCAGGAGAGGGCCAACGAGGCCCATACTACAACTCATATCACTAGCCGAGGGAGGCGGAGGTTTGGTCACCTCTGCCACTCATTAATTTTACTAATCGACGAGCTACTCGCATCGATCACACAAATAGTATTCTACATACTATGACTACTCACCACATGAGGAGATCCCCTATTCCAAGAGAGTCGGTGGTGTCTCCACCATACCGCTCTACCCCCCATCCACCGTCACCCATTCATGTTTCAGCATCTCCAGTTCTGCTGAAGGCCATGAAGGCCACATCCGGGAGAAGAGGACCCCGTTGGTGATCCGGCTATGGCCAAGGGATTCCATTCCATCTACACTGCCTACTATGGTGAGGTCGAGCAGGCCCATTGGTGATCCTGCTATGGCCAAGGGATTCCATTCCATCTACACTGCCTACTGTGGCGAGGTCCAGCTCTACTGCTTGACCTTCTGCCCTAGTTGTGGTGCAGAAGGAATGGTGACCCCGAAGCATAGTGTTCATCCCTTCACCATCACCACCGCAGTAGGACATGGAGATGGTTACAATAGTTGCAGAGAGAGAGGGTGGCAATTCAGTTGCACCCATGATCATAGAACCTCCTAGGAGTGTCACCCATATAGTGTGTCGAGTGTATATCTTCTAGCTCTGCCTCATAGGGTTGATTCTCCAGTAGCAAGGGAGGTTCGATGCCTCACAGTACACGATGTTGATCCCACCACTGATCAGTCGAAAGCATTTGTGCCAGTCCCAATAGATCATTCTTTAGATGACATAGTAGCTCACTATTTTATGGAAAAGAAGGAGATACTAGGATATGATTGGTCTGATGAGGAGAAGATCAGCTTTGATCCCAATGAAGATATTTTGTTAGGAGACTCAATGGGGGTTTGCATGGTAGATACCAGGGGATCCCTCCTTAGAGAGTATCAGGCTATGGAAGGTGTTGAAGACAAACAGGAAGACACAACCCACTCGGTCCATCACCTCCTAGCATAAATAAAGCAAAAGGATGAAAAGATAGATAGGATGGAGAAGAGGCTCGAGGATTTATTAGCAGCCATCTTAGCATTGAAGAACCAAGCCCTAGCAATTCATCCTACCATAGCTGAGACTAGTCAACCAGAGTTGGTGCATGTCTTGGACCCAAGACCTTACCTCCATTAGAGAAGGTAGCCAAAGATGTATAGAAAGGTAGTGGAAAGTACTTCCATACAAGAGAAAGACATCAAGACAATGGTTGAGTAGCAAGTGAAGGATGCATTAGCTCAAGCCTGAGGAGGATCATTAGTTCCAAAGGGTAGACCCAACTCGGAGGAATTTGATGCAATCCAATATCCGAATGGTTTCATGCCACCTTCCTTCAAGAGTTTTGATGGCAGTGGAAACCTGAGGTAGCACATCGCCCATTTCAAAGTAAGTTGTTGCAACGCTGGTGGCAGTGACCCTTTACTTTTCCATCTCTTCATCAGTAGTATACCAGGGATAGCTTTTGATTGGTATGCTGAACTTCTCAATAGTTCAGTAAAGACTTTTGTTGAGTTGGAGCAATTATTTATCAAGAGGTTTGTTAGAGCTCAGCAAAAGGTTACTGTTGGTAATCTTGTAGCACAACAATACCCAAGTGAGTCCCTTATTGACTACATTCTCAAATGGCATAACCTGAGTGTAATGCAAACCATAGCTGTCTGAACAGCATGCCATTGAGATTCTTCTAAAGAATATCCATGGCTCGGTTGCCTTCATGCTTAAGGGCTTCACCATCAAAACCTTTGAGAAATTAATCAACAAGGCAGCTACCTTGCAAGGAGAAGCCAAACAATTACCTTCTCTAGATGTACCAATAAAGCCAAAGCCAAAGCCACAGAAGGTATACAAGTAGAAACCTAGGGCAATGACATCAATGGATAAGGGGAAACAACCAGCCAAAGAGCAGTTTGAGATACCTCGTGCTCAGCAGCCGTCGCTTCCACCTCCTCTACCACCACCTCCTCCTCAGCCACATCATCAGCAGTAGTGGTACACATACCCGTCACCAGGTAGCTATGCTCCACCTACTCTTTTGAATAGACTTAACAAGCCTTATTCATTTAAGAGAGAGGTAATCAAGAAGATCTTCAAGAATCTCTTAAAGAAGCTTGATTTTCAACTACCCGAGCCAAAGAGACCGGAGGAAGTGGGCAAAAGTCATGATCCTAACTTTTGCCCCTACCATCGTATGCTAGGTCATGTTTTGGAGGATTGCTTCACATTTAAGGACTAGCTTGAACATGGCTTCAAGGTTAGTGTTGTAGTTATCCCAAAGGAATACCTTGTGGAACAACCATCCAGCTCCATTAGGGTAATCCTTGGGGATACTTGTGATCCTTCCAAAACCAAAGAAGGTTAGGATATCTCCTTATCCAAAACCTCTAAAAAGATTGTTCAAAAGATTAAGAAACTTTCCTTGCAGGTGCCTAAGTCAGCTCAAACCTCCAACATCAAGGAGGCTTCCAAGTTATCAAAGCCAACTCAAAGAAAGGGGGAGCTCAGCAGCATCAACATGTGCCAGCGAGATAGCTAGTAGAACCACCGAGAGTCCACCTCCGCCTCTATTATAGCCTACCACATCAGTGACTACTGCTACTTTATCTAGTTCTTCTTCTGTTAGTATACATCTTGTATCGATGGATGAGGCATCAAATCCCGCATCCCTCTTACTTTACTTGATTTCTACTTTGTACCTCCAATCAAATCCAAGAAATTGAAGAATAAAGCTATTGAATTACAGTGTCACTCGATGGGTTGTCTAAATTTATTCCTAATAACTCTTCAAGTCTAAACAACAACTATAACGATTCTGATCTTCCTCTTTATGATTCATAGTTAGATTTTCCTACTTTGAATACTATGGGTTTGCCTCTTGAGATAGACTTGGAATCATCTGATTCTGAGGGTCCCATAGGAGAAGCTGTAGGTGAGCTTGATGTGCAGGTAGAACCTTCCATTACCCTACCACAAGAGATCACCGAAGTCAACCTCCGTAGTGGCAAGGTTCTACCTCCTAGGGCATCACCTCAAGATAGAGAGAAATAAGTCAATAGTTCAGAGGATCGAGAAGCCCCTCCATAGGATGCTCCACCCTTGGATATGCTTGTGGAGGATCAGCCCAAGGCACACTACAATGTTCTCTCTCATCTAAGAAAGTTGCCATCTAAGCTAAGCATATATGATGCCCTTATCTTATCCAAAGAGATGAGGGAATCATTAATCAAGGCTCTCCTTGATCCTGAGATATGCTTAGCTCAGCTGACCTCTATTGGTGAGAAGGCACATTATTCCATAGAAGCTTAGGGGATCACTTCCACAGACGAAGACTTTCTTCTAGGGACATGGAGCACAACCATCCCCTCTACATTATAGTTGACATGGGCAGATTCAGACTTGCCAGAGTTCTCATCGATCCAGGTGCATCGGTGAACATTATAAGTCTAAAGACCCTTTCCTATTTGAGAATCGACATCTCCACACTTCGAGGAGATCGAATGATATTGAGAGGATTCAATGAACAAGGTGAGCGGGCTTTAGGTTCCCTAGTGTTATCTTTGGAGATTGGTGACTGGAAGACTAAAGCCAAGTTTTACATCATTGATTCGAATACTTTGTTCACCACTTTGCTCAGTAGGCCCTGGATACATCAGAATAAGATAATTCCATCCTCCCTCCATGAGTGCATCAAGTTCAGGAAATATGGGATTGAGTAGTGTGTCGAAGGAGATGAAAAGCCATTTTCAGTTAGAGAGATTGAGATATATGAGGATGCAACCTACTATCTTCCTCAAAACACCCTTTCTCGTGAACTTGGACAAAACTCAAATTCAAAAGAGAAATAAAGTGAAGAAAAAGAAAAGGAAAAGACAAAGAAAAGAAAAGTGAAAATCCAAGTGAACGAGAAAGGGGAATTGAAGAAGAAATAGAGCAACATATCACATTCCACCCACAGTTCATTCCTTCATATGGACATGTGGGTAGGATAACTCAACCTCCACCAGGTAGAGGCAGAGATAGAAATAGAGGTAGCTCCAGAGGTGGAAAACCCCCTAGTTGGCCATCAGCCACAGAGGTTATGTTCCAGTTCATAGGAGTACCCTTACTATTCACTTGGAGTCTAGTTTGGATGAAGAGTCTAATGCGATTAGCATACCAACCAACCCCTCTCAGCAGGTTTCATTGGAGGTGACACTTGAGCTGACAGCGATGAAGACTGGGCCTCCAGACAAAGCAAAGTATTCGAATCAGATGCATGTAAAACTATCAGTCAACTGCTGGGAACCTTAGCTCTAACCTCACTTTCACCCAAAAAAGTTGAAGGTTTAGTAGTTAAGGAAGCCCCTAAGTCTTCCAGTGATATGAAGCCGAAGAGATTCCTTTTAGGATCATCTTCCTCAAGTCCTAAAGTTGATGTAGAACTTAAGGAAAATTCATACAAAGAATTAATGAAATTACCATTTGAATTTTACTCACCTTGTGTACATAATCTTATACAGAAAGGTTTGGTTCCTCATACATGGTCCAAGAACAAGTTAGAGTATTTTGAGAAGCTGTGGAATAATATAGGCAGGGAAGCACAATCAAGAGCAGGACTAGGATTTGGTATAGTGGGTCCAGTCGATGATGATAATTACTGCTTAATTGTTACCAATAATTTGGAGTCTGATATGTTCATTTCACACCAAACCAACTCTTATGAGAATGTGTGTTTAGAAATCTTAGATGATCCAGATGATCTCCAAATCAAAGATGCACGTCATAATTTGAAGAGGAGATCAATTCAATAATTGACAAGCTCAAAGAAATCAACCTCGGGATGGAAGAAAATCCATGCCCAATGTACATCAGTTCATTATTTAATGAAGAATAAACCAATTACTTAGTTAGGTTATTATCGTAGTTTAAGGACTGCTTTGCATGGAGTTATAAAGAGATGCCCAGATTATCTCCTAACATAGCAGTCCATAAACTAGTAATAGATCCTAACACTAACCCTATCAAGCAAGCTCATAAATGCTTGTAGTTAGATGTCAAACAACCGGTCATTTCTAAAGTCAAGAAACTAATCGATGCTAGTTTCATCAGGGAAGAAAAATACCCTACCTGATTATCCAATGTCATCCCAGTTAAGAAGAATAATGGCCAAATTCGCATATGCGTCGATTTCAGGGATTTAAATAAACCATGTCCTAAGGATGAGTTTTATCTTCCTATACCAGAACTAATGGTGGACATTGCCTCATCTCATGCAATTTTCTCTTTTATGGATGGGTCATCTAGCTATAACCAAATCAAGATGTCTCTTGAGGATGAAAGAAACACTACTTTTCAAATCTATTGTTATAGGGTCATGCCTTTTGGCCTTAAAAATGTTGGTGCTACATACCAATGAGTTATGACTAAGATCTTCAACGAACTCATCCATCATCAGGTTGAGTGTTACGTTGATGATCTAGTAGTCAAGAGTAGAGAAAATGAAGACCATCTCTTTGACTTGAGAGTAGTTTTCAAATGGTTAAGAAAATAACCTCAAAATGAATTCTCTAAAGTATGCATTGAGTAGCTTCGGGAAAATTCCTTGGGTTTGTTGTTTGACACCAGGGAATAGAAATAGATCCAGAATAGATTAAAGATATCTTAGAAATACCACCTCCTAAGAGTTTAACTCAACTCAGATCTTTTCAAGGATAGCTCATGTATCTAAGACACTTTATGTCTAACTTATCAGAGAGATGCAAGCTTAACTTTATCAAAATGGATGTCAAGTTCAAGTGGGATGACAAGTGCCGATGCCTTTGAAGACATCTAGCGATTTGGTGAAGCGAAATTCTAGCCTATTCGTGTGCCACTCATCCTCTACATTGTTGCATTGGATGACTCTCTCGGTGCTTTGTTGGCCCTAACCAAAGATGAAGAAAGGAGAGTGCTTTCTACTACCTCACTGATTCCTACTGAAGTGAACTACCTACTTATTGAGAAACATTGCCTAGCTTTGATCTTTGCCTCCCAAAAGCTACATCACTATATGCTTTCTCACAAGGTGAACTTGATTTCCAGAGCTAATCCATTGTAGTATCTGATGACATGGCCAATGCTATTCGGATGGTTGGCATGATGGTCCATGATTCTCTCACAGTTTGATATCACATTCGTACCCCTCCGTGGTAAGGACAAGCACTAGCAGATTTCTTAGCAGCACACCCACTTCCTGTTGATTCTCTGCTTAGTGACGATGTCCCTGATGAACAAATCATGAACCTAGGGGAGGTTGACAACCTCCAATGGGAGATGTATTTTGATGGTGCATCTTATTTTCATAAAGGGAAGCACCACGGTCTACTCTTCCAGGAAAGGCAAGGGTAGGAATAGTTCTCCTAACCCCAGACTATGATGTGATGAGATTCTCATACTACCTTTCCAACCCCTGCACCAACAATGAAGCCGAGTATGAGGCTTTCATTACTAGTCTAGAGTTAGCCATCACAATCAGTGTCAAGAGCATCAACATCTTTGGGAATTCTCAGTTGGTCATAAACCAGATTGTCGGGTCCTACAAGCTTCTCAAACCCAAGCTTCATCATTACCAAGACTATACCATGAAGTTGTTGGCCCAAATTCCTGAAGTCACCATCTACAAAGTTCCCCGAGCAAAGAACATAGTAGTAGATGCTTTGGCCAAACTTGCCAAAGAATTGGCTTGTCCGGAAGATGAGTCCATTCCAATAAGGGTCCAAAATAGACAAGTCATATCCCTTATTGATGTCGAACTGATCGAGAGACTTTCTCATGAAGGGGAGGTTGTCATTTCCTATAAGTACAAGGAGCTGGATTGGTGGAAACTGTTCATAAACTATTTGAACACTGGCCCATCAGCTAAAATAGAGCTCTCGCCTATGTTCTCGTTGATGGCACCCTGTACTACCGATCCTTTAACCAGATGTGGTTACATTATTTAGACAAACATGAAGCTCATGGCATTATAATTAAGGTACATTTAGGTCTATGTGGAGCACATCAATCCAGTCCAAAGATGAAGAGGAAGATCAAGAGACTATGATACTACTGTCCTTCGATGGTTACAAACTGCATGGATGTAGCTAGGAGATGCCATTAGTGTTAGGTACATGATATGGTCCTACATCAACACCCAACATCCTACACCCTATATTGGCCTCATGGCCATTCGAGTGTTGAGGTACCAACATTGTGGGTTCGATCGATCCTCTTCCTTCCAAGGGTCATCAGTTCATCTTAGTTGCCACCGACTACTTTTCCAAGTTGGAGGGAAATCCCACCTGAGAGTCACATCTCAAAGATGTGCTTCATTTTTTAGAACCATATCGTATATAGGTTCAGGGTGCCTCGACAAATTATATTCGATAATGGTACTACATTCAAAAGCACCAAGATCAACAGCTTTGCTAGAAGACATGGTATAGATTGGAGATACTCCACCATCTACTACCCCAGAGAAAATGGCTTAGCAGAAGCATTCAATAAAACTCTCATCCATACACTGAAGAAGACTCTTTATGATAACAAGCAGTAATGGAATGAGCAGTTGATTGAAGCCTTGTGGGCTTACCGCACTACATACCGAACTCCAACTCAATCTACCCTATTTTTCTTAGTGTATGGGTCCGAACCCGTTCTACCTTTAGAAGTTCAACTCCCATCACTAAGGATAGCATTGGGTAGCAAGATCACTACAGAGCATAATGCAAAGTTGCGATTAGAAGAGCTCAAAGGTTTGGAGGAGAGTCACCCACGAGCATGCCAGAACCTCAAGTTGTATAAGGCCAAAATGATTCAAGCTCACAATAAGCTGGTCCTCCCTAGGTCTTTCCGAGTAGGAGAACTTGTGTTAGCTCTAAGGAGACCAATTGTTGCATGTCGAAAGATGGGAGGCAAGTTTGAACTCACTTGAGAAGGCCCCTATGTCATAGAGAAGGCCTACCAAGGAGGATCTTATCAGCTCATTCATTGTAAAGGGGAACACCTGATGCTTCCAATTAATGGGCTCTATTAGAAGAAATATTACTCATAAAAATCATGTTTGAAAACAATTCTATCAATCAACAAAAATTTGATTCTATTTCATCAAAATCTTCTCTTCTTTAGAAGCATTGTTTGCTTGTCTTGCGAATTCACCATAACATGTTTAGGTTAGGTGTAAGAGTCCCCCGATGACATCTATCCCTCTTTCATAACACAAACACCATCAAACATAATTTCCTCGGTGCTATCAAAATAGGTGTGAGAGAACCCAAGAGGCATCCTATTTCGATTAGCATAACTAAGTTAGGTGTGAGAGAACCCCAGTGGCATCCTTTCTTAGTGGGAATTTCCATTTGCCACCCGTGGCACCACTTCATCAAATTCCCCAACATGTTTAAGGTAGGTGTAAGAGAACCCGAGAGGCGTCCTATTCCCTTTAACACAAGTACAAAAATAAACACATATCTTTTGTATCGGGCTACTTTGATGTGGGAGCAAGCCCTCTGTGGCACTTACTCATTAGTTGCTCTAGGTCGCGTTCGATTTGTTGCCTTGCCAACCAATCACCCAGTGACTTCTTGTTTGGAAGATGTGAGTCCCTGCACTTTCTTCCTAACTTAAACCATTGCAAACCAATGAGCACCTTATTAATATGATAGACTTCACTGCCCAGCCAGTAAGCTACCTTATGTTGATTTTATTTAAGAAAATGAGTGTCCCTGAGTTTTCTTCTGGAACTAATCATCATGATCTAACTAGGTCGAGTATATTTGAGGTTTAGGATAAGTCCCTCAGAGGTCCCTTTCCTCTTGACTACATTTGAGTCGATATAAGTCCTTCAGCGACATTCACTCAGTAGTCGCACTAGGTCGGATAGCACCTGTCGAGCTGAAGATAGACTATCCCAGCAATCAGTTTTGCTATAAGAGGATGTGAGTCCCCAAGCTTTTTTCTTAGGTTGATTGTTACAAACCAACGGGCACCTTAGGTTGGTTGATGTTCACTATGTTGACAGCAACTCACTCGGTGGATACACCACTCTTGGTAGATGTGAGTCCTCACGCTTTCTCCTTGAGTTGACCACCAAATATCTATTTGATATATGACTAGCCATGTCATCTTCTCCAGGGTTTTGGATTAAGCCCTTAGTGGCCCCTCTCCTTACGGGCATTCAATTTGGATCACATCCTTTGCGACCCCATTTAGATACTACCCGGGTTACTTTTGGATTTGACAATCCTCATTTCTTAGTAGCCACCCCTATGGTTGGAGAATTTGTTTAGCGGATGTGCAGATTCTCCCTTGATTCAATAAATCTGAGATAGGTCTAGGTTGATATAAACTCTTTAGTTTGATCCCTCATAAACTAGCAGGGTCCATGATAAATAAACTAAATAAACAAATCAATTCACTTGTGGATTAAGAATTCAAGCCCCTAAAGGCCCCTTTTTCCAAGTGCATCCTATCTTTAATTTGTGAACTCCCTATAGGAATTGCTTGACTACCTGACTTGAGATAAATCCCTAGGTCAGTACTCACTCCATAGTCACTCTTAGGTCGGGTTCAATCTATTTTTCCACAAGCAGGTTACCTCAGTAGTCATTTCTCTTTGGAAGATATAAGACTATGACGCATTTTTTTTAGCATGACTGTCACAAACCGACGGGTAGCCCTAGGTCGGGTTCGATTTGTTGCCCAAAGCAATCGATCACCCCAGTGGTCTTTTGTAGTGGAAGATATGAGTCACCGAGCTTTCTTCCCTTAAATTAATCATTGCAAACCAAAAGGCACTCCTTTGGTCGGATAGTTCTCCCATCGTCCATGAAGCTACTCCCTTTGGTTCAGTAAATCTGAGATAGGTCTAGACTGATATAAACTCCTTCTCAGTATGATCCCTCACAAACCAACGGAATCTATCAAAACAAATCTAAAACTGAAAATTAATCTTGACTATCTTTGAGTTAATCTAAGTCCCCCAATGACATTCACTTAATAGTCAGCCCTAGGTTGGGTTCAATCTATTGCCTTGCCAATATATTACCCCAGCAATTGGTCCCTACTTTGGAGGATGTAAGTCTACTATGCTTTCTTCCTAGCATAGCTACTGCACACCGAAAGGCTTTCCATTTGGTTGGCTAGTGCCACTATGTGTTTAGTAGACTACCCCTTTGGATTGGTAAATCTGAGTTGGGTCTAAGTCTCCATGGCCAGTGGAAGGTTCACATACTCTCTCCCTAGTCGATTCCTCCTTCCCTCTCTTATGTTCTTGACATAAGTAGAGCCACATTGCACTAAGCTCTCGATTCCTTCTACACCTTGGGTAGGAGTAGAGTGTCTCTGCTAGTGCTTGTGATTGTTCGGTGTTGTTGATCATTTCACAACACCAATACGTGTGGTGTTCCTTGTTAATCACACAACACCTATTGGGCGCCCTTTATTGACCTCATTTTTAGGATGAGCTCTCAATCCCCTCCATCTTAGACATAGGACTCCTCTTAGAATTTAAGAGATCCATAGTCTTAAGACACATCTAGTGATTAGGTGGACACTCAACCTAGCCTTAGAGACTTAGAAGAGTTAGCCATAGGAATAGGTCATGTCTTAGGGGTGTTAGGAAAATTTGCCTACCCTATAGCTTAAACCACATTCCTTACTTCCTTCAAGTTAAACTCCAAATCAAATCAACATCAACCCTAAATCAAACCCAACTTAATTGATTTACTTCAAACCCAAATCAATCCCACATGATTGAAATCAATGATCAATTCCTTATGATTATAGCCCATGATTAAAATTCCAAGTTCAAAATATTTCTTAAGTCCTTTAATCCCCTCTTGAGGACTTAGCCTAAATCAATTTAAACTCATGAAATTTTCTCACAACTCATTTATATTCTCATTTATATTCACATATATAAATGAAATATAAATTCAAATCAATGAAATCAAATTCCAAATTAAAGTTCCAAGTTCAAAATCTTTTCTAAGTCCTTAGATCCCCTCCTAAGGACTTAGCCTAAATCATGTTCAACTCAATTCAAAGTCATGAAATTTTCTCACAACCCATTTTATTCTCATTTATATTCACATATATAAATGAAATATAAATTCAAATCAATCAAACTAAATCCAAAATTCAAATCCAAATCAAAAATCTTTCCTAAGTCATTTTGATTCCCTCTTAAGGACTTAGCTTAAATCATGTTCAAATCACTTCAAATCCTTCAAATTTTCTTATAACCCATTTATATTCACATATATAAATGAAATATAAATTCAAACAACCAAAACCAACTCCAAAAGTCAAACTCAAATTCAATCAAAATCAAACCAAAGTCTTTCAAATCAAAATCTAGAACTTAGCCAAATCAATTTCAAATCGAGCCAAATCCTTGAATTTTCTTCATGATTCAATCAATCCTTTAGTCATGATTCCAAATATAAACACAAACTTCAATCACCAAACCAAAACTCAATTCAAAAATTAAACTCAAGTTAAACTCATGTTCGCCCCTTGAACTTAAATTTGTCAAATGCATCAAAACCCATTTGACTTCAAACCAATGGCAAATGGATTTATATTTCAATCATAAGTCTATATGTGAGTTCAATCAAACTCAAATCAAGCTTTAACCTAGTCATTTGACATACTTAAGCTCACTTGACCCAAAGTGACCTAAAGTACCCTTATGAGCCAAATTCTAATCTTAACCCAATTGGATTGAACTAAGCCCACCTAAGCCTCTCATCATGATCAACCATCATCATGAGATGATCAATCACTCAAATTGGGTCAAACCAAGTCAGACCTAAGGGTTGACCAAGTCAACACTTAGCCAAAATGAAACTATCATAGGCCAAATTGATTGAATCCAATGATCTAAGTTTATTCATGATCAATGTTTGAACTTGACCAACTCAACATTTGAGCCTAACCTAGCCCAATTAGCCACTTGACCCAAGTTGACTCAACTTGACCTAAAAGGTCAAAATGTGTCAAAACTTAATCTAAGCCAAATTGATTGAAACCAATGGGTCAAGTTCATTCCAAAATGATTGTTGAACTTGACCAAAGCCTCAATTGGCCAACCTAACCCCCTTGCCCAAGTGACTTGAACCCAACTTGACCTAAAAGGTCAAATTGAGCCAAACTCAAATATAAACCAAATTGATTGGAAACAAAGATATCAATCCATTTCATATGATCAACCAAACATGAACTAAACCATGACCAAACCCAAATAGGTCAATTGGGTCAATTTGGTCAACTTAACCCATTTAACCTAAATGAACTCAATTGAACCAAAACCAAATATAAACCAAATTGAATCAAATCAAAACCACCAAAACATTTCAAATGGTCATATGAACTTGAACCAGCCCTTGGTTTGACCCAAGTTGACCCATTTTGACCTAAATTGGTCAACATGAGCCAAATCATATCAAACTAACTCCAAATTCAATGAAACTTGGCCTAACCCATTTTTCAAACATATCAAATATATTCAAATTAAAATCCAAGCCAAATGACCTTTTTACCCCTAGGATAAAGGGTAAATTTTGGCCAAATCCACTTGGAATTTGGTCAAATCCTCTCCATAACCACTTGGCACTCTCTAAGTGGATCAAGTGAACATTGGGGAGTGTGGTGCACCCAACCCAATAGAGTTTGGGTCAGCCCAACCTAGCCTAAGGCTAAAACTGATAACTTGCATGAAATTAAGCACATGGAATCCCTCCTCCACTTGATTTAAGCACATGGAAGCTCCCCTACTCCACTCCTCTGGCTAAACTGATTGCAAGGACACCCTAAACGGCCTAACACACTAATTAAGGTGGTCAATTGGATCAAAATGGAAGGGAGAAGCTCGACCATCCGATTGCTCAAGGGGGAGATATAATCCCCATAATTTTAATTCATTCCAAGATTCCTCAATTCAATTGAGTAACAGGAAGCCAGAGGACCCTTTGCCAAGTGATCCCAAGCATCCTAGAGTGAAATCAGGTTCTCCTTTTTCGAGTTTACTCAAACCAAAAATAGGGGAGCTCCATTGAAATTCAAACTTAGCCTACACTCAATATTAACCTAATTCCCTTTGGATGCTCTATCAGGGAGCTCGATCGAACTTTCCAAAGCTCTTTCCTAAGTTCCAAAGGCAAGGGAAGACCATTTTTGATCAAGGCCAAGCTCAAGTCAAGGTGGAGTTGGCCTCTCGAAGGATTTACTCAATTTTAATACCTCCAAACCTCAACAAAGCTTTGTCTCCACTAGACGAAGCTTCTCCAAGGGAATCGAGCATCGGTGATCACCTCTGAAGAGGTTAGCCATTAAACTGAGCATATTTTCAATATTGTTTGGTCCTTTGTGAAGTGAAGTTTAATCCCATGAAAATCTAGTCATTGGATGTGTTTTACTTTATGCTTAAATGGTGTGGGTAAGTTTTAGGATCAATCCAAGCTCAATTGAGCTCGGATCATCCCCTAGAAGATGGACGGTGTCCATTCTTCATAGCAAAATACAGGGAAGGATCATAGGTCATCCATCCATGCATTTTGGATGGACAACTGTGATTAAGACAGGGATCCCAGCTTTCATCCTTTAGAATCGCGGCTTTAACCTCAACCATCAATCCTTGATCGGAAGGGTGAGGAGAAAGCACGTACCATTGTTGATACGGTGCTATGATGTGACTACTTTAATATCGAATCCCATCATGCCACATGGAAAGCGCATGTTGCATTAGCGCCACGTGGCGCCGATGAGATTAAACATTTTAATTAAGCTATTTAATCATTAATTAATCATGGATACTTCCTAAATTCATATCTAAGCCTAAAAAAAATCAAAAAAATATGAAATAAATTGTATTGGATAGATAATTGAACATACAATATTCTAAAAATAATTTGAATGGATTTTGAATAGTGCTTCTCTCTGAATTTAGGTTTTATTAGGAATGTTATTTTGTTAATTATCATATAATTACTCCACTGATTAATCCCAAACTTCTTGTGCATAATTAGTGGGATGACTCCTGCCTCCCCTAATTTTATTGAGATTTATTGGTGGCTTAATTAGAGGAATTGCTAGTTCATTCCTTAATCACTCCCTTAATGTAATTAAGCTCAATTAAGGGTATAATTAGAAATTTAACCCTCTGATTGAGTCAATTAAGTTTTGCTTAAGTGAATATGAGGTTTAGGGAGTAATTTTGGGATACTTTCTTAAAGATATTTCTTAAACCCCCTTACTTCCTTAATCTAACCTTAATTAAGGGTTAATTCACTAATACCCCCCTTAATTAATTTCATAAAATTCTAAAACTTTCCAAAACTTAATTAATCTATCTTGGGTAGATGCTTAAGTGTTCAAGAGCTTAAGTACAATTAAGGAAATTAAAACTCAACTCACATGTGTGAGAGGTGTTATGAAATTACTTAAAATAGACCCCTTAGCTTAATTAATCTTTAATCATGAGCCAATTGCTTTAGGTACCTTTCTTTCCTAGGTGCATTACTGATATAAATTCATTGTATGGTTTTATGTCCTCATAATTATTTGATTAAGTATGCTAAGGTGGTATAGGTAAGGGGTAATTAACATACTTAATTCATACCTTAACCTAAGCAACATATAAAAATGATCTCATAATCCTAAGAACAAACTAAATCAACAAACATATGTGGGAGTGGGTTAGGTGCAGCAAACTCATCTCATGTTTCTCAAATTAAATCAAACTCAAAATAAAATCAAATTTTTTTAAAAATAACTTGATTTGCTTTAAGCTTTCTTATTTCATAAGATTATCTTTAGGAATTAATTAGGGTGAATGTGTTTACATGCTTTCATCACTTTAGTTCTTTCCTAACATGCTAAATGTGTATGTCATATGAATTTCATGCATTCATACTTTTCAAAAATCAAATTAAAAATGAAATATTTTCTTTATGTCAAATTGCATGTTTTGGCTAAAGTAAAAAAATATGAATGACTATTATCACTACTAAATCTAAAACTAATTTCAAAAATCTATAAATCAAATACCTAAAATTGAAAGTGTGCTACTTATAATTAATTATGAGCTTGCATGTGGATATAAATAAGAATTGCATGTGGATATAAATAAGAATATGTGCATACTATAGCTTTCCTTCTCTTTTCTCTTAGCATAGTTTTGGATAGGATTTGGAAAAGTCTATAGTTCATTTGAAAATCACACAACACGTGCCTAACCCAAATTCCTATCCATTCCTATGATATTACCTAAGAAGGACATCCACACTTGTACTTATAAATTACATAAATAAAACAAATAAACAAATACAAACTTTTTGCATCTTTCTTTTCATTCATTTCTTTTGTACATGTGTTTGTATTTAAGGAAAGTGGTTTATTAGTCTTAACAATCCCGGGGTTTCGAGGCTTTAAGTAGCTCTAAGTAGATCTTGTACCTTACACCCGTGGTGCTAACAATGGAGTCGTACTCACTTATGCCTTTCATACATATACATGTGCATGTGAATAATGGATAAAAGAAACCCCTCTTTTCTACTTAATGAAAATCATGCATAATAAAGTATCCAAATTTTCTTAAGTAACATTTCTTAGCATTCATCATAAAGTAAACATATTTCCATTTGTATGTATAAATATGCTTAGGATTCATTCATATGCATGTTATACATGTTGGAAAGAAATGAAGTGATGTGTGTTTTGTGATATTAGTTCACTTTACTTAATCTTAAAATGCCTTTCTTTTAGAATAGGTTTTTTAGGGAAGATCTAAACTTAGGATTAAGTAAAACACATAATAAAAAATTCACTAAATAAACAAAATCAAATATGAATCCACTTTAGAAATTACTTAGGGTAGGGAAGGAAAGAGAAGTTCTCTTCTCTTTTCCCTCTCTTTATAACTTAGTAATTAATTGTAGGATTCATTTGAACCAAAATAAATCACCAAATAAAAATCAACTAAATCAACTAAACAACTTAAATGAAACCACTCATCTAAGTTGAACATCTTCATACCTAGGAAATTTAAGCCTTAAAGTCATAGCTAAGCATACCACCCAAATCTTTTAAAGCACACACATTAGGTTAAGTCACCACTTCTAGCTTTAGGTTAGGGTGATGCATGGCTTGATGTTTTGCTTTTATTTTGTGATGTATTATTTTGTGATGTATTATTTCTAGTCTGGATGTTAGGGTGAATGTGGGTAGAATGAATGGTTGATGATTTAGTCTAATCATTATTTTCTGCAAGGGATTGTGCTTAAGGGGTGCTGTAATAAAAATATATATAAATGCTTTTATTGTGCAGTTACTTATACCCCTAAGTATAATCAAATAGGCCTAGTGTACTTGATTACCCATGTGTTGTATGCTAAGTCCAATATACATGCTTGAGATTTGTATGGTTTGTTTAGCTAATCTCTATTTTGCAGGTGTTAGTTAGATTTACTTTTCCTTTTCATATATCTTTGACAATTAGGATTTTGGAATTAATGTTATGGAGGATTAGCATTAGTCATCTTACATCTTATGTATGTGAGCAACCACCTTCTAACCATCCAAAAGAAGGAACCAACAAAAGAAATAAGAAAGAAGAAAGAAGAAAGAAGAAAGAAGAAAGAAGAAATGAAGACCCCCCGTAACATGAATTTCTTTACTTGATTGTAAATCAATTCATTTGTAATCTGGGTTGTATAAGGGTAGAGCTCAGCTACCTAATTTATTTTTGTGTTTGCACGATGGTGCCCGACTACAAATGGCATTTTATTCTTTTGCGCTAGCTTTATAAAATGTTTGATATTTTGTTTTGCATGTGCATTAACATGGTATGTTTTCCTAGTTTCTTTCTTGCTTGATGTTTGGCCTGGTTGACGATTAGGCTCTTAGGGTAAAATAAATCTTATACCAAATTTATTAACTCAAAATTAAAAATAAACAACTCATAACCTCATTTAAAGCCTAAGTTAAAATCAAGATAAAAGAATTAGCAACCCCTTAGTTGGATGAGTATTTCTTTTATAACATCATGCATAAAAGCATATTGTTACACTCTTCATTGGAGGGCTTCCACCTTTGCCAAAGAAACTTGGCTTGACCTTTGAGAGCCATGGTAGAAACATATCTCCCCCTTCTCGCTGATTTTGGCCAATAATCTTATTTCTCATGTATTATGCATATGAATCCTATAAGCCTAAGTCAAATGATTGTCCAAAAATGAAAGTAAAATGTAATATGTTTTGCATTAGATCTAGATCTTTTTTCATGCCCTTACATGATCTAGTCTCTTAAGGAGTGAGTTTACGGACTTAGCCTCTTTCAAAAATAAATAACAGTCTATCTATCTTGCATAAAGCATATGACTTGCCTACATGAATTTAAAATTGTAGGTGGAGTTAGTTGGCAGCCATCCCCAGGTTGTATGTCCAAGTAGTCGAGTGTTTTGTCCTCTCTTGTGGAGGCAAACAAAATACTCATTTTTGCTTTAGATTTAGGTTGTGCTTTTGGCCCTCACCAAAGCTCCCTAGATTTAGGTTCTAAGATTTTTTCTCCCTTCTATGGGTCATAAGCATAAATCCTCACCTCTTAGGCATTTCCATAACCTTGTATTATGGAATTATAAGCCCTAAACTTCTAATAAAATTCAACTCAATAAATAATTCAATTTAAAAAATGTAAAGCCCAACCATAGGATAATTTGAGATGCTTGCTAGGTTTCCTAGCATCATGAGCATCTCCTACCTATCTTCTATTGGCTTCGATAATAACTATTTCTCTTTGATCAATCCTATTTGATCTTCAAAAATAAGCTAATCGATTGATAGTCCCGCCTATTGAAATATTTTGAGACAACGATCATTTACCTTAATCGAGTATTCCTAAGGAATCTCATTCCCTAGGATGTAATTAATTATGAGGGCTTGCCTCCATAAGGAACTTAATGAACCCAGTTTAAAATAAACTCTACTTTTCTTTTTCATGTAAAGTAGGGGAAGAATATTTGGTACACATGCAGACCCATTATCCTTATGAGTCTTTATTGAGGTGATTAGGTCCATTGTAGGGTGGTGACTTCTTCTTTTTGAGATAGTACACCTCTTCTCAATGTCATACCTGATCACCCTCAATAAGAATATCTGCGGATCTACATGGTGTCTAAAAATGCATAGAAGAGAGTATATTTCTATCTTCATTTTATTCACATAGAGTGAAGATGGAAGTATGCATTTTCTTTTATAAATTCTAATATAAAATCTTACCACAAGAACGAATCCAATTGCGTCGGTAGGGCTTCATCTCAATTAGACGTAGCAAGTGTGCAACCACACCATTAGCGAAGTATGCCATTAAAACCAAGTTTCCTTAAAAAAATGTTTAGAGCTTTTCGAAGGAAAGTTGAATGCCACATGATCTTGACCATTGGATCCCCTCTGATCATTGTTGTGAAGTTGTGGGATCCATTTGGATGGATCCGAGCTTAGGTGAGCTCAGATCATGCAGGCGATGGCAGACGGCTTTGTCCTTCATCGCCCATGTGACGATAGACCATGCATCATCTATTTGCATGATTGGAATAGACAGCCATAATTAGATCCATTAGATCAAACTGTTTTAATCCTCTAACAACCGTAGGTTCAATCTGCACCGTCCAATCCGAGATCAAAGGGTGGGGATCGAAAGCGCGTCCACTGTCATCCATGTCAACGCTGACTCAGATGCTCTTTAATAGCCAATCCCACGGTGCCACGTGGAAAGTACGCCGCATCAGTATGCCTTATGGCACCGACGGGATTATGCTTAATTAGGCTTAAATAATCAATATTAATGGCTGAAACTTCAAATAATTATAACAAATCGTAGAAAAATATAAAAATTATAAATAAATATTCATTTTAAAGGTATTTTAGAGAGGAATTTATTAAAAAAATATCCTTAATCGATTTTAAATAGTAATTAGGATTAATTAAGTATTAATTTGAAAATTAATTATCTTAATTATTCCCTAATTAATTAATTATTTAACCTTAAATTTTTTGAGATTGTTTAAGGGGATGACCTCTACTTCCCCTAATTTTCTTGGGATTTATTGGTTAATTAATTAGGAAAATTAATTAATTTAGCCCTAATCACTCTCTTAATTTAATTAAGGGTTAATTAATCACATGAACAATAATTATTTAATCAATTGGGCTCATTAATCATTGCCTAATAGTGAGGGGACTTATGGAAAAGGATTGGGACCTCTTTTCTAATCTCTTTTCCTAAGTTCTTTTCACTTTTTAAGAAAAGTTAATTAAGGATCGATTGGTTAATTAATTACCCAATTAGTTAAATTAAAATTTAAATCACATCAGATCTTAATTAATTAATTGAGGGATAGATCTTTAGGTGTTTAATAACCTAAAGAAAATTAGTGAAATTATGGTTAATCGATATGTGTGGGAAAACCATAAGAGTGCTTAATTAAGTTTCTTAATCTAATTAACCATTAATTGTGAGCTAATTGCATTAGGCCCTTTCATTTCTTAGGACCATTGCTAATTTACTTTTTAATTCATTTTCATAGCATGTTGGCTCATAGTTAATTGGATAATTATGTTAAGCTAACATAGGTAAGGGTTAATTAATGAGTTTAATGCATATCATAACCTAATTAATCCATAAAATTAACTTAATCACATTTCATTAAACTAAATTAATTTACAAACATGATAATGTGTTAGGATCAGCAAACTTCTTCTCACATCCCTTAAATCAAATCAAAACATGAAATTAAAAAATAATATTAAAGAAACTTTGATTTGCTTTAAATGGTTTTATTTAAGATGATTGTTCTTAAAAATTAATTTGATTGAATGAAACCACATGCTTATGTATAAGTATTCCTTTCCAATCATGTTAATTGTTGTATGTCATTTTAAATCATGCATTCATCTTTTCAAAGTTAATTAAATCAAATGGTTTTCCTTTTATGCAAGCTTGCATGTGTTGGATTAATTTACAATATGTGTGGCTATTATCACTAATAAATTAAAATTAATTTCCCAAAGTTTATGAATCAATTACAATGATTATAGTGATAATAGTTATGAACATATATAGGTTTTCATATGCTTATACCTTATATATGTGGCATAAAGCTTTTCTTCCCTTAATTCATATGTAATTTTACATGTATTTGAATGTTAATAAGCATATAGTTCGGACATCCAGGGAACATGACTTTAGTTATCCCCAATGAGGTCATTTCATTACTTCACTTCCCTAGTTAACAATGACACGTACTTATTTGATTTCATTTACATGTGTTTCAACATTAGAATTTGGATATAATTTTACCCCATATGCATAAATGATTCAATCAAATAAAAATATAGCCTTTGCGTGGTTTTCCTTCCTTTATTTATGTATATATATATATTTGAGAAAAGTAAGTGTTTAGTTTGGACATCCAAGAAAATATATGAGGCTTTAAGTAGCCCCAAAGGAGGTTATTTGATTACATCACTTCCCTAGTTAATAATGGCATGCACTAGCTTATGTCTCTTATACATCTATGTGTATATTTAATTATGGAAGTAGAACCCCTTTTATTTTATCAAGGATACATGCATTCATAATTGACTAAGTGATTGAATTAGTTGGTCATGTGATTTGGAGCTTTCTTTCTTACATTCATGCATACAAATTTACATATGTTTAAATGCAAATGGGTATATAGTTTGGACATCCCGAGAATATGAGGCTTTAGTTAGCCCCAAGGAGGTCATTTGATTACCTCACTTTCTGGTTAATAATGACATATACCTATTTAATTTCATCCCTATTTATCTTTGTATAAGAATTTAGATAGAGCTTTAAACTAATATAATTAAATAATCCAATCACACAAAATGATATAAACTTCATATGCACATACATTCATCATTTAAGTATGTTAAAACATATTGCATGTATAGATATACTTAGGATTAAAGCATATGCATGTTACTTATGATGGAAAGGAATGATTTATCATGTGTCATGTGATAGTAACCTAATTAGATTAATCTTAAGATACCTTTCATATTGGATATAATTATTTAAAGTGAACCTAAACCTAAGATTAATTAAATCATTTAATAAGTCATTCACTAAAGAGAATCAAATCAAATGAATGTACTTTAGAAGTGGCTAAGGTAGGGATGAAAGAGGGCAATCCTCTTTCTTCTTCTTTATAACACTTAGTTGCTAAGTGTAATCACATGAAATAAAAAAAACACAAATTAAAATTCTCAAATTAATTAAATAACTTCAAGTGAAGCCAACCATTCATGTTAAATTGAACCTTTCCAAACATAGAAAATCATAACTCTAATGCCTAGCAAGACATACCACACAAATCTTAACACACACATAAGGATTAAGTCACAACTTCTAGTCATATGTTAGGATAGTGTATGATGTGGTGTATATTTTGTTTTGTGATGTAATATTTTAGACTGGATGTTAGGGTGTATATTTCGTAGACTGGATGGTAGGCCGATATTAGTCAATCTTATTTTATGTAGGGAATTATGCCTAAAGGATGCTAAAAATAAATATAAATGCTCTCTTTGCAGGTTGCTTCAACCCCTAAGCATAATCCAAGTTAGGACAGGTGGGGTTGGTTACCCATGTGCGGGGTGATAAGTCTAAATCATACATATAACTTCTTGGGATTGTATGTGTGTTTAGCTAACCTCTATTTTGTAGGTGTAGTTAGATTTACTTTTCCTATTTTCAATGTAATTTTATAATAGGAATTAGGATTAGTGCTATGGGGGATTATAATGAGTAGTGGCCAAGGCTTTTTCCTGGGGTGCCCTGTGATGCCTTTGAAGGAAGCACATCCAAATTAAAGAAGGAAGAATCAAATTGAGGCAATGGAAGAATGAAGAATAAAGAACCACCCCCATAGCATTCATTCATTTTAAATTATAATTACTATTTTGTAATTTTGGGTTGTATAAGAGTAGAGCTCGGCTACCCATCTTTTCATTTCTAGTTGTACAATGGCACTAGACCGCATTAGCCACTTATTCTTTTACGTTAGTTTTATAAAAATATTTAATGATTTGTTTAGTTTGCACACTAGAAATGGCATGCTTTTCTTAGTTTCTTATGATTGATGCTTTAATGTGTGGCTTGGTTGCGATTAGGCTCTTAGGATAAAAATAAATTTTCTACCCAACTACAACTCATAACTAAAGTTTTAAATAATTCATATCCTCACCATAAAGCCTAGGCATTAAATAAGATAATTAAAAGATTTAGCAACCCCTTAGCTACATGGTTAAATGTTTCACAACATGCATATCATGTTATTTCGCTCTTGAAAATAGAGGATTTTCCTCCTTGAGTGATAGAGGAATGCTTGACCTGTGAGGGCATCCCTTATGGTGGAAAATACCTCTATCTCACTGATTTAGCCAACAATCTTATCTCATCATGCATATAGGAATTAAAAATCCAAAAGCCTTTATCAAAATGAAGTGCCAAAATTTAAATAAAATTTGAAAAGATTTTTCATTAGATTAAATTATTGCTCATACCACTCATGCTCTAGTCTCCTAGAGAGTGGGTTTAAGGACTTTAGTCTTTTTCTAAATTAATAATAGCCCAACTATCTTGCAAATTCATAAGACTTTGCAACATCGATTTAAAATGTAGGAGAAGTTAGTTGGTGGCCACTCTAGTTAGTTGTAAGCCCAACAGTCAAGTGGTTTATCCTCTCTTTTGGAGGTAAACCTTATACCCATCTTTGTTTAGATTTAGATCATGCTTCAGTTCTTACTAAAGCTCCCTAGATTTAAGATCTGAGGTTGTTATTTTCTTCGGGCTACAAGCATAAATCCTCACCTCTTATGCATTTTCACAACCTTGTCTTGGTGGATTATAATCCCTAGCAATCTGATTAAATTCAACTTTAACAAATAAATCTCATCACTTTCAAATATATAAAGCCCAATTATATGATAGATTGGGATGCTCACTAAGTCTCTTAGTATCATGAGCATTTCCTACTTCCTCCCTTTGAATTTCAAAAATAAGCCTTCTCCTTGAACTTTCCCGATTGATTTTCTAAATATATCCAATCCTTTGACAGTCTAACCTTGAAATCTTTTGAGACCCTAATTTTCTACTTTAATCGAGAGTATTCCTAAGGAATTCACATTCCTTAGGATGTAATTAACTATGGAGACTTACCTCCATAGGGAACTTTAGAACCCAATTTAATATAAACCCTATTTTATTCATCCATGTAAAGCAGGGGGGAAATCTCTTGTATATTCGAAGACCCATTATGCCTTAGGAGTTCTTATTAGGTGATTAGGTCCATTGAAGGGTGATGCCTACATCATACCTCAATGTCATACCCGATCACTTAAATAAGTACCCCCTACAATCTGCATGGTGTCCCCCCACATCAAAAAATAAACACCATAGTAGTTGATATAGGACAACTCCATGTACTTGACATTAATGGCATCACCTAGCCAAATCCATGAAATCTGTGATCATCACGGTCAGTAGTATCCTAGTCTCTTGATCTTAGCTTTCATCTTTGGCCCAGATTGGTGAGCTCCACATAATCCTGAGTGCACCTCAATCACGATCTTACGGGCTTCATGCTTATCTAAACAATGTAACCACATATGATCGAAGGACTGCTGGTATAAGACACCATCTACAGGGCATCGAAAAGTGTCATTTATTTTATCTAATGAGCTTGTGACTTCTCTTGAGGTAGTTTACCTTTATTTAGGTAATTCATGAATGGTTGCCTCCAATCTAGCTCCTCATCCTTTTTGGTAATGGCAACCTCCCCTTCAAGAGAGTACTTTTCGATGAATTATATATCAATAAGGGATAAGACTTGTCTATTTTGAACATTTATTGATATAGACTCATCTTCCAGACATGTCAACTCCTTGGCAAGCTTGGCTAAAGCATCTCCTATAGTGTTTTCTCCTCAAGGGATCTTATAGATGGTAACCTCTGGATTTGGGCCAACAACTGCATAGTATACTTGTGGTAGTGATGGAGTCTAGGTTTTAAGACTTTATAGGACCTAGCGATTTGGTTGATGACTAGCTGAGAATCCTCAAGATGTTGATGTTGGATGCTGTAACATCTAACTGCAAATCGAGCCTTATATTCGACTTCATTGTTGGTGCAAGGATCAGATAGATGATAAAAGAATCTCATCATATCGCGTTCCAAAGTTAGGAGAACTATTCCTACCCCTGCCTTTCCTAAAAGAGTATATCGTGGTTCTTCTTCTATTTGAGAGGAAGCTGCACCATCAAAGTACATCCCTTAGCGGTGAATGCTGGTATCTCCAAAGTTTATAATTTTTTCATTAGGATATCATCACTAAGCAGAGAATTAGTAGGAAGTGGATGTACTACTAGGAAATCTGCAAGTGCTTGTCCTTTCATCGTGCGGAGGGGTACGAAAGTGATATCAAACTATGATAGAATCATGGACCAACCTGCCAACCATCCGGATAGTGTCAATCGTGTCATGAGATATTATAGTGGATTGATCCTAGAGATCAAGTTCACTTTATGAGAAAGCATGTAATGTCATAGCTTTTGGGATGCAAAGATTAAAGCTAGGCAATGCTTCTCAATATGTGGATAATAGGCTACAGCAGGGATTAGGTGACAATTGAGGTAGTATAGCACATTTTTCTTCCCTTCATCATTGGTTTGAGCCAACAAAGCGTCAAGGGAGTCATCTAATGCAATAGTGTAGAGTATCAAAGCCTAACCCGGGATAAGCCCTGCTAGAACTGGCAGTGTCATCAGGCAGTGCTTGATGTCCTTGAAGAAATACTGGCACTTGTCATCCCGCTTGAACTTTGTGTCCTTTTTGACAAGTGTTGAAAATGGCAAGCATCTTCGTGATATGTTGGATATAAAGCATCTTAGATTATGCCAACCACCTTGGAATGATCTAAGTTGAGTTAAACTCTTACGGGGTGGCATTTTTAACATCACTCTGATTTCTCTAGATCGATTTTGATTCCATGATGTCGGACAACAAACCCAAAGAATTTCTCTAAATCTTAATGGCATGCTATACGGACAATTGTGGTTCATATTTTATGCTTAGGTTGCACCACATGAGAATGTAATCAGTAAGGGACTCGTTGGATTTCTACTTTTTTACAATAAGGTCACCTACAGTCACTCTCTACTGAGCTCTAACAAATCTCTTGATGAAGAGATGCTCTAACTTAGCAAATGTCTTCACCGAAGTGGATCGAGCATAATCAAATGCAACCCCGCTTAGGCCATGAAAAGTTTGAACATGAGTGTGTCGCTGCCATCGGCGTTGCAATAGTTAACTCTAAAGTGTGCAATGTGTTGCTGTGGGTTCCCACTGTCATCAAAGATCTTGAAGGATGGTGGTACAAAACTCTTGGGGTATTGAACTAAATTGAATTCTTGTGGGCATGGTCTACCCATTGGAATGAATGAGCTCCCCCTGGCTTACGTCAATGCCTCCTTCACCTGCTATTCCATCATATGCTTGATATCCTTCTCATTCACAGAGGTTATATCTGTGACCTTCCTATGCAAACTATCAGCGTCATCATCTACGAGATTGCACCTTGGATGATCTGAAGTATGTACCAAGTCTAGCCGGTCGACTACCATAGGATAAGTCTATGAGACTAAAGTAGGGTTCTGCAATGCTAAGACCGTTATCATCAACTCTTCTACCCACTTCTCCATGTTGTCTATCTGATCATCCTTCTGCTTAAGCTGGTGGAGGAGGTGCTGAGTTGAGTGAGAGGGGTCACCTTCCTCAACCATAGCACCTTCCTGGCTATGCTGATCCCGCTACAAGGATCCTTAGGTGTTGACCATGTAGACTTCAGCTTTCTTGTCCAACTTGTCATCCTTATCAGAGTCAAAGCTAACTCTACCCTCTTCCCGATTTGAATGATCACCGCCAACATTTAAATGTAAAGAGTCTTATGATATCACCAAGAACTATCATTTACCCAATGGCTCTATCAAAAATGGATTAGATGACCATGGATGGTCTCATATTGTATGCACTGGATGCTCTGCACTGGTGGGGTGCACTCCCTACCTGGCTCCACTGACATGGGCATTATGTTGGTGTCCCTTATCCTCTCCCCCTCCAATGACTATGAAGGTGGAGTGACCATGACACTCTTGGCTCACCACTCTCTCCTAACCACAGCTAAAGTAGAAGTTTGAGCGGGGGAGCTCAATCTCACCTCAATGAATGGAATGGATGAAACGAAATCCTTGGGCCATAGTCGGATCACCAAATGAGAGAGTCTCTCTCTGGAGTGGGGCTTATGCAGCTTAGTGGGGACTATAGATGATGGGACTTGGACTGGTGATGGCTAGCGATGAGTGGAGAGGTGTGATGGCAAGGACACCAACTGCCTCTCTGTCAGAGATCTCTTCATGCATTGAACAGTCATGGAGAGAACTATGCTATCTGAATGATCAGCCCTGACAGGACGTTGATCAGGAAATTCTATCAAAGCAAAGGCCACCTCATGCATTCCTCCTCCTCTCTGCTTGAGTGTGACTCTAGCCTCTAGTGTTCTCTCTCAGGAATAACTAACGCTCTGGGATTAAACTCCTCAATTCATATAATAAGCTGGACTCCAAGCGTTCATGGGCTCTGCCGACTTTGCATAGAATGGACCATAGACTAACATAGGGCTTCCTCATGTCCTTAGCTGGTGTCTCAATCTCTGCAGGCAGTGGTGGTGATGCAGCAATCCTATAGTATTATTCCTCTCCTTCTGAAGTTGAGAGGGGGTGGAACCTACTGCCACTCAGCAGTGGAGAGATCACATGAGGGGAACCCTCCTCAACCACATGAGAGGCATCATCGATCTGCCTTGCATCATGCTTGTACTGCCGCTTAACCTTGCGGTTCTTGTTACGGTGTTATGTCCTGGTGAGCGGGGCAGAGTGGGAGCTAGTACCAACCTCGAAGATGGAAAGGACTATCTCAGATGCTAAGAAAGCCTTCCCCTTCATAGTAGGGAACAATGCGTTTAACCCTCGTTGGATCTATAATGGGTTATAAATTATTTGATGTTGAAGGGCATGCATTGATAGGTGTGGGAACCACAATTTTCTTTTAATGAGGGAGACTTGGATTGGAGATCAAACAAGAGAAGTGTTTGCCACCTCCTTATTAAATGGTGGTGGTAATCACATATGATAATCTCAAAGCCACAAGAAAATCATGTAAGTAGTAGTGATGAGAATGGCTTGATCAAGGATGATCCACAGATGGAATGAGAAGATGTCTTGTGAAATGATGGAAGACTCATCTTAGGATAAGGAAATGGGTTGATTCTGATTTGTTGAAACAAATTAGACCCTTGAATGGATTTGAATCATTGACTCTTGATTTGATTTTGAATTTGAACCCACATTTAACAAATTTAGGTATGCTAAGTTTCATAGATATTAAGAATTTGAGGAGAGACTTTGCTATAAGATTTTGATTTTAATTAGAACCCTTATTCAACAAAATTTAGGTATGTTGAGTGGGGTTCAAATGTTTTGGAGAGATTTGGAGATGTATCATATATTTGTTTTAAATTTTATTTTGGAGAATTTACTTAGCAAATTTAGGTATGCTAAATGAGTTCAATATGTTTGAAAGCTTTTATTTTAATGGTTTGATGTTATTGGTTTGATATGTTGATTTGATTTGAAGGAGAGAACTCTTATTTAACAATTTTAAGTATGTTAAATAATTCAAAAATTGATTTAGTTTTTTGAAAATAACACTTATTTGACAAATTTAGGTATGTCAAATAGAGTTCAAATATATGTTTGATGTTTGTTTGGTTTAATATTATTTTGGAAATAAGACGCAAATTCTAACAAATTTAGGTATGTCAAATGGAGCTCACTTGTATGTTTGTTTGTTTGTTAATATATGGTTTTGTTTTGATTTTGAAGATTGAACTCTCATTTAACAAATATGGGTATGTCAAATGGAATTCAAAAATATGTGTTGGATATTTTGATTTTAAATTAATTTTGAAAAATGGAACTCTCATTTAACAAATATGGGTATGTTAACTGGAGTTCAATTATATTTTGTTTTGTATTAATTTTGAAAGGGGGAATCTTCACTTAATAAATTTAGGTATGTAAAGTGAAGTCCAATTTATATGTTGATTGTTTTGATTTTTGTTAAAAAAAAATGGCTTGGTTGAAGATATAATTGATTCACTTGTATTAACTATGGACTTGGCCTCCATAGTTAGTTACATCATAGTGAATGAAATTTTCTAAGAATACTCTCGATTAAAGTAGACAATTATTATCTCCAAAGATTTCAAGGCTAGACTATTAAAGGATTGGTTATGATTGCAAAATCAATTGGAAAAGTTCAAGGAGAAGACTTATTTTTGGAATCTAAAAAAATAAGTTGGAAATACTCATGATACTAGGAAGCCTAGTGAGCATTCCAATATATCCTATAATTGGGCTTTATATATTTGAAAGTGAAGAGATTTATTTATTTGAGTTGAATTTTTATTAGATTGCTAAAGCTTATAATTCATCAATACAAGATTGTGGAAATGCCTAAGATGTGAGGATTTATGCTTATAGCTCAAAGGAAATAGCTACCTTGAATTTTAAATCTAGGGAGCTTTAGTACAAGCTAAAATGGGACCTAAATCTAAGCGACAAGTGGACATAAGGGTTTACCTCCACAAGAGAGGGTAAACTCGTCCAACTTCTAGATCTACAACCGCTTGGAGTGGCCTCCAACTAACTCCTCCTATGATTTTAAAAACCATGTAGTCCAATCTTATGAATTGCAAGATAGCTAGGGTAGTTATTTAATTTAAAAGAGACTAAAGTCCTAAACTCACTCCCTAAGAGAGTGGAGCATGAGTGGTATGAGCATGTGACTTAATCTACAAATGAAAAATCTTTTCAAAATTATTTCAATTTTTGACACATAATTTTGACAAAGGCCTTAGGATTTTTACATTCCTAAATGCATGATGAAGTAGATTATTGGCCAAATCAAAAGAGAAAGGGTGAAGCTTCTGCAGTAGGGGTTGCTCTCACAGGTCAAGCTATCCTTATGCGTGTTAGGATGGAGGCCCTCATTTGTCAAGATGATATGCATGATGAGATATACAACCATACAACTAAGGGGTTGTTAAATCTTTTAATTATCTTGATTATAACCTAGGCTTTATGGTGAGGTTATGAGTTATTTAAAATTTAGTTATGAGTGATTAATTGGGTAGAAAATTTATTTTTATCCTAAGAGCCTAACGCATCCAAGTCACACATTAAAGCATCAAATATTAAGAAACTAAGAAAAAGATACAATCCTAATGCACAGTTTAAACAAATCATCAAACAAATTTATAACTATCATAATATAATAAGAGGTTGTGGTGCACCGTCATACAACCCGAAAAGAAAAAAGATGGATAGCTCTACCCTTATACAACCCAGAATATGAAAGAATAATTATAATTAGAAATGAATACATGTTATGGTGGTCTTCATTCTTTGTATCTTCTTGTCCACCTTATCTTCTTGCTTTGATTTAGTTGCTCTCACAGGTCAAGTGGTCCTTATGCGTGTAAGGATGGAGGCCCTCATTTTGCAAGAGTGATTTAAGATGATATGCATGTTGTGAGATATATAACCATACAGCTAAGGGGTTGCTAAATATTTTAATTATCTTGATTATAACCTAGGCTTTATGGTGAGGTTATGAGTTATTTAAAATTTAGTTATGAGTGATTAATTGGGTAGAAAATTTATTTTTATCCTAAGAGCCTAACGCATCCAAGCCACACATTAAAGCATCAAACATTAAGAAACTGAGAAAAAGATACAATCCTAATGCACAATTTAAACAAATCATCAAACAAATTTATAACTACCGTAATATAATAAGTGGTCGATGTGGTTGGGTATTGTCGTACAACTTGAAAAGAGAAAAGATGGGTAGCCGAGCTCTACCCTTATACAACCCAAAATATGAAAGAATAACTATAATTATAAATGAATACATGTTATGGCGGTCTTCATTCTTTGTATCTTCTTATCCACCTTATCTTCTTGCTTTGATTTGGTTGTGCTCCAAAGGCATCATAGGGCCTCCCAGGATAAAGCTTTCTAGCCACTGCTCATCCTAATCCCTCGTAATATTAATCCTAATTCCTATTGCAAAATTACATTAATATAGGCAAAAGTAAATCTAACTACACCTACAAAATAGTGGTTAGTTAAACACAAATATAATCTCAAGTAGTTATATGTATAATTTGCACTTAGCACTCTACAAATGGGTAACAAAGTCCACCTGTCCTAACTTGGATTATACTTAAAGGTTTAAGCAACCTACAAAGAGAGCATTTATATTTATTTTTAAGCATCCCCTTAAGCACAATCCTCTTCAAAAAATAATTAGGCTAATAGCAGCCTAACATCCAATCTACGAAGTATACACCCTAACATCTAGTATAGAATAATACATTATAAAATAAAATATACATCACATCATACACCACCCTAACATAGAGCTGGAAGTGGTGACTTAATTTTAATGTGTGTGTTAAGGCTTTGTGTGGTATGTCTTAACTAAGCATTAGAGTTATGATTTTCTAAGTTTAGAAACTATTCAAGTTGACATGATGGTGGGTTTCATTTAAAGTTGTTTAATTGATTTGTGAATTTTAATTTATATTTTATTTTATTTCATGTGATTAACACTTAACATCTAAGTGTTATAAGAGAGGAAATATGAATGCCCTCTTTCATCCCTACCTTAAGCCACCTTATAAAGCATATTGATTTGATTTAGTTCTGTTTAATGAATGGCTTATTAAATGATTTTTTAGTTAATCCTAAGTTTAGGTTAACTTTAAATGACCTTATTTAATATAAAAGGCTTCTTAAGATTAATCTAACTGAATTACTACCACATGATATATATTAAATCATTCCTTTCCATCACATATAACATACATATGATTTAATACTAAGTGTATCTATACATACAACATATTTTAGCACACTTAAATGATGAATGAAAGTATATGTTTGAAGTTTATATTTCCATTTTGATTGGATTATACGAACATATAAATTAAAGCTCTATCCAAATTCTAATACCAAAATACATAAAGATGGAACCACATAAGTACATGTCATTGTGAACTAGGGAAGTGAGGTAATCAAACGACGTCCTTGGAGCTAGCTAAAGCCTCGTATTCCTGGGATGTCCAGATTATATACTTATTAACATTCCAAATTGATGTAAATCTATGACATCAAGATTATGGTGTAATATGTTATTCTCCCAATAAAGTAAGTCGAAAAAAATACTTCTTCTATTCCATAAATTTGGATCATCAGACTATTCAGTGATCAAATAATCATGTCTTCGTTTGAGGGTTCTTTGTTCATTCTTATTTGTCTTACCATAAACAAATTATATTGTTTCAGCTTTGTGAATTATATATTTATTATTAATCTCATGGTTAAATTCAATCTTTGTTTTATATATTTTTTTAGAATTAATTGTAGATTTGGTTTTTAACACTAACTCGACTTTAGATTAAGACTCGGGTTAAAACTCATCCTTAATTTTAGGTTTAGATTCATGATTATATTTGGGCTTAAATGATTCTTTTGTTGGCATGTGCTTAACTAGCTTATATGATATAATAATGATGTTTCTTTAAAAATAATAATCAATGGTACATATTATAAATATAAAATTTCCCAAAGCTAAGCTATATTTCAAGCCTAACATAATGAATAGAAAATTGTTGTTTATATTTTCTTGACTTCTTGCTTAATACTTTTTATGATATAAATAACAATAACATACTAATCTCTAGAAAAATAATATTTAGATACAACATATTTAAGCCTTAAAAAATAACATACTCACATTTTTAAATTTCTTAATTTTAACATATAGTCAATCTCTATAATCATTTGATGCATGCATGCACGCACACATTCTTTTTTAAATCCCAGCCCATCAATCAAAACAACCGAAAAATTGCTTCTTTCCAAATCTCATAAGAATCACAACCACCATTAATCATTCATTTTTCAAAATTAGGAATAAAGTTAATTCATAAGAAAGGCATCCTCTCCTTTCTAGTATAGACAATAAGCTACACAATAAATTAGAGAAATTTTACATGGGTTATAAAAAAAATTCAAAAGACTTAAGGTGCTTCATAACAAAAGGAGGCCTATGAGTTTCAATATAAATGTGTTATACTAACTGAAATGGTATTTACATATAATAAACTTAGCAATACCCTAACATAAAATCAAAAAATTATCACAAAATAGTAAGAAAATTTACCTGAAATCACCTAAAGAAGTCCTTGATGATAAAACCCTCACGAGAGCATAAGAATGCAATTGATTTCTTCAACAATTGTGAAGTTCACAAATTAATCTAGCAATACTCCCCCGTAGAATACAAAATCTAACAAAAGGCAAAAGATACCTAACGAAGGGACAACCCAAACTAGTGTTGGTATCGAGGAATATCGACACTAGGTCTTCGATCTAGTTAGGAAAGCCTATGTTCGTGTCTTAATAATACATGCCTACAATGGCGGTTTAAATCATCATTTATTAGGGTGGTTTAAACTGTCATTTATTACCGCGGTTATAACCACTGATGTAGCCATCCATACACAGTCATTTTAAACCACTGCTACATAATGCTGCTTTTAAACTACAATTTTAACAGTGTATATGAGATAGAGGAGAATGATAATGATAGTCGAGTAATGGCAAGCAGCGATGACAATTGAGAGATGACAATCAGACATTGAAAGTTAAGATATGACATTTCAGTGATAGTAATTAAAAGATGGCAATCGAGCAATGATGTTCAGGAGATGATTATTGAATGAAACAGTCAAAAGATGATTGTGGTGAAATTTTTTATTTTCTTTAAGATGTATACTTCCATCTTTAATCTATGTGGATAAAATGAACATAGAAATATACTCTTTGCATTTGAACATCACGTAGATTTGCATATGTTCTTATTATGGTGATCGGGTATGACATTGAGGAGAGGTGTATTATCTCAAAAGATAGAAGTCACCACCCTACAATGGACCTAATCATCTGAATAAAGACTCCTAAGGATAATAGGTATGCATATGTACCAAAGATTCTTCCCTTACTTAACATGAAAAAGTAAAATATGATTTATTTTAAATCAGGTTCATTAAGTACCCTACAAGAGCAAGCCCCCATAGTTAATTATATCTTAAGGAATATGATTCCTTAGGAATACTCTCGATTAAGGTAAATGATCGTTGTCTCCAAAGATTTTGAAAAGGTATGGCTATCAATCGATTGGTTTATTTTTAAAAAGTAAAATGGGATTGATCAAGATGAGGGAGTTCTTATCGAAGCCAAATGAATACATGTAGGGAATGCTTAAAATACTAGGAAGCCTAGTAAACATCCTAAACTACCCTATGATTGGGCTTTACATTTTTGAAATTGAATTAATGTGTTTGAGTTGAATTTTCACTACATGAGACAAGGAGGGATGAGAATGGGACCAAAAAAATCTAAGATGAAAATGGGTATTTAGTTTACCTCCACAAGAGAGGATAAATCACCGGACTATTAGAGTTACAACTGCCTAAGAGTGGCCGTCAACTAACTTCTCCTACGGTTTTAAATTCATGTAGGCAAGTCTTATGTTTATGCAAGATAATAAGGTTGTTATTTTTTTTAGAAAGAAACTAAGTCCTTAAACACACTCCCTAAGAGACAAGATTATGTAAGGACATGCTTCAAATAGCTTAAATATAATGCAAAATTTTCATATGTTTTATTTTTATTTTGGACAATCATTGACTCTATAGGATTCATATGCCTAATGCATGAGAAATAAGATTATTAAATTAGTGAGATATGGAGGTGTGTTTCCACCATGGCTTTCACAGGTCAAGCCAAGTTCTCTAGCAAAGGTGAAAGCCCTCCAATCAATAGTGGATCAATATGCTTTTTATGCATGATGTGAGAAAGAAAAGGCAACATTCAGCTAAGAGCTTGCTAATTCTTTTATCTTGATTTATAACCTAAGCTTTAGGCGAGGTTATGAGTTATTTATTTTAAATTCTAAGTTATTAAATTTGGTAGAAGATTTATCTTTCCCTAAGAGCCTAATTGTCACCCAAGTCATACAACAAAGCAAGGAAGAAACTAGAAAAAGGAATGCATTTCAAATGCTCAAGCTAAACTAAACATCAAACATTTTATAAAGCTAACCTAAAAGAATAAAAGGTCATTTATGGTCGGGCACCACCGCACAAACCCAAAAATAAATTGGATAATCGAGTTCTACCCTTATACAACCCAGATTACAAATGAATTAATTACAATTAAGCAAGGAATTCATATTATGGGGATCTTCATTTCTTAATTTCTTCTTTCTTCTTTTCTTCTTTCTTCTTTCTTCTTTTGGTTCCTTCTTTTGGATGGTTGGAATGTGGTTGCTCCAAAGACTTCACATGGTACATAAGATGAGATCTTATGACCAATGTTCATCCTAATCCCCCATAATAATCATTCCAAAATCCTAATTACAAAAGTACATGAAAAAGAAAAGTAAATCTAATGAACACCTGCAAAATAGAGATTAGCTAAACAAACCATACAACTCCCAAGCATATGTATTGGACTTAGCACCCCACACATGGGTAACCAAGTCCACCTGGCCTATTGGATTAAGCTTAGGGGTATAAGCAATTGCACAGTAAAAGTATTTATATTTTTATTACAGTGCCCCTTAAGCACAATCTCCTACAGAAGATAATGATTAGACTAAATCATCATGCCATTCATTCTACGCACATACACCCTAACATCCAAACTATAAACAATACATCATAAAATAAAAGCAAGCATCAAGCCATGCACCGCCCTAACCTAAAGCTAGAAATGGTGACTTAGCCTAATGTGTGTGTCATTTAAGATTTTTGTGGTATACTTAACTATGGGTTTAAAGTTTAGATTTTCTAAGTATGAAAATGTTCAACTTAAGGAATGGTTTCAATTTAAGTTTTTTAGTTGTTTTAGGTTAATTTTATTTTGTATTTTGATTAGGTTTGAGTGAATCCTACAATTAATTACTAAGTTGTAAAAAGAGGGAAAAGAGAAGAGAACTTCTCTTTTCTTCCCTACCTTAAGTAATTTCTAAAGTAGGTTCATGTTTGATTTTATTTAGTGAATATTTTATTATGTATTTTAGTTAATCCTAGGTTTAGATCTTCCTTAAACAAACCTATTCAAAAGAAAGGCATTTTAATATTAAGTAAAGTGAACTAATATCACAAAATACACATCACTTCATTTCTTTCCCAACATGTATAACATGCATATGGATGAATCCTAAGCATATTTATACATACAAATAGAAATGATTAGCACACCTTAATGATGAATGCTAGGTAGAGTTACTTAAGAAAATTTAGATGCCTTATGATGCATGATTTTCATTAAGTAGAAAAGGGGATATTCTTTTATCCTTTATTCATATGCACATGTGTATGTATGAAAGACATAAGTGAGTACGGCGCCATTGTTAGCACCAGGGGTGTACAAGACCTACTTAGGGCTACTTAAATCCTCGCAACCCCCCTCCGGGTTGTCCAGATTAATATATCACTTTCCTTAAATACATATGCATGTACAAAAGAGATAAATAAAAAAATAAAGATGCAAAGTTTATGTTTATTTAATTTTTGGTTTGTGTATACAATTTATGTGTGTAAATGTAAAGTTTCTTCTTAAGTCATAACATGGAAGAGGATAAGAGTATATTTTAAGCAAGTTTTATATTCTTTTAAAAGAGCTATACACCTTGCAAATCTTATTCAAATCCATGTTAAGAGGAAAGAAAGGAAGCAAACATAAGACACACTTATATATTCACTTGCAAGCTTATAAATATAATATAAGTAGCATACCTTCCAGTTTTGATATTGGAATTATAAGTTTTGAAAAAAAAAAAATTTGAATTTAATAGTGATTATATTCATTTATATTTTTTTACTTTAGCCAAAACATGCAATTTGACATAAAGAAAATATTTTATTTTAATTTCCATTTTTAAAAGGAATGAATGCATGATTTTTATATGGCATACACATTTAACATGATAGGAAAGAAACAAAGTGATGAAAGCAATGTAACTCATTCACCCTAATTAATTCCTAAGAACAATCCTATGAAATAAGAAAGTTCAATGTGAATCAAAATTTGTTTAATGTGATTTTTGTATTGAATTTGCTTTATGTTTGATTTAGGGAATGTGAAAGAATGTTTGCTAGTCCTAACCCATTTCCCCTATTTGTGAGTTAACTTAGTTTGTTCTTAGGATCATTAGATGATTTTTATATTTTTGTTTAGGTTAAGGTGTGAATTAAGTGTGTTCATTACCCCTTACCTACAACACCTTAGCATAATTAACCAAATAATTATGAGCCAATGGATGACATAAAATCACACAAGGAGTTTAAATCAGCAATACACCTAAGGAAGAAAGAGGTCTAATGCAATTGGCTCATGATTAATGATTAATTAAACTAAGGGGCTTAATTTAAGTACATTTATAACCCCTCTCACACATGTGAGTTGGATTTTGATTTTCTTAATATACTTAGATTGTTGAACACCTAAGCACCTACCCAAGATGAATTAATTAAGTTCTGGAAGGTCTTAGAATTTTATCAAATTAATTAGGTAAGTAATTAGTGGATTAATCCTTAATTGAATTTGGATTAAGGAAATAAGAGGGGGTTTAAGGAATAGCTTAAGGAAAATATCCCAAAATTATTCCCTAAACCTCCTATTCATTTAAAAAAACCTTAATTAACTCAATCAGGGGATTAAAACACTAATTACACACTTAATTAAGCTTAATTACATTAAGAGAGTAATTAGGAATGAATCCAACAATTATCTTAATTAAAACATTAATAAATCCCAAGAAAATTAAGGGAGGTAGAAGTCATCCCATTTAATACACATAAGAAGTTTGGGATTAATTAATAGAATAATTAGATAGTAATTAGCCTAATTATATTTCCAATAAAATCCAAATTTAGAAAATAACACTATTCAAAATCCATCTAAATTAATTTTATAATATTCTACATTCAATTATCTTTCATATGCAATTTATCTCATATTTTTTTTTATTTTTTTACACTTAGATATGAATATTTAAAGTTTTCACGATTAATTAGTTAATTAATCCCCTAATTATATAGCTAATCCCGTCAGCGCCACTTGGAGGATAATGCGGCACGTTGTAGCATCACGTCAGTGGCGATGCTACACGCTTTCTCTCTGTCCATTTGATCAAGGATCGGACGGCTGAGATTAAACTCGGAATTAAAGGATTAATCCATGGATCTTACGTGTTTTAATCATGGTCGTCCATCCAAAACATGTGGATGGGCGGCCCATGATTCATCCCTGAGTCCTCCTGTGGAAAAGGGGAGTCGTCCACCTTCCATGGCAAGATCCGAGCTCGGATTGAACACAAAACTTACCCAAACCATCATCATGCAAGAGAGATCACATATAACGGTTGGTTTCTCATGGGATGAAACTTCACTTCACAAAGGACCAAGAGGAGATGAAATTATGCTCAGTTTAATAGCATACTTCACCGGAGGCTATCACCATCGCTCGAATCCCTTGAAGTAGCTTCGGCTAGTGGAGACGAAGCCTTGTTGAAGTTTTAAGGCCTTGAGATTGAATGGATCCTCCTATATGCCTTCAATTGAGCTCGGTCTTGATTGAAGTAGCACCTCCCTTGCCTTTGGAGCTTGGAAGAAGGTTGGGGTGAGTTTGATTTGATCCTCTAAGGGTGCTTGAAGGAGAAATTAGATTGGTTTTGAGAATGGGATGACATGGAATCAAGTGGAGCTCCCCTATTTTCAGTCTATATTTAGTAAAATACTTAGTCGAATGACTTATATTGATGTTTTTGTTCATAAAGTGTTCATTTGGTATTTATGTATCTTAATGATCTTAAAATTTAATAATCTTGGAATTATTAAGACACTTATTTTGATTATATGCATGCAAAACATTAAGATTTTTTTCAATTAATATCCTAAAATTTTTAACTATATTTCAATTATTTCATTTGAGCTTCATTGGATTTACATCAAATTATTTTTGATGTCGTTAGATTTTTCATAATGGGATGCTTGCAATTATAAGTTTGTCAAAATTAGTTCGAGTGATTGATCAAAGTGTTATGCTAGAAAACCACAGAGAGTGAAAGTTTACTTTAGCCTTGTAAGTCCAAAGACACACACCGGTAATTAAAGAGAACACGAGACACTCAATTTTAACGTGGAAAACCTCAAAAGAGGGGAAAACCACGGCCTAGCCCAAGAAAAAAAGCTTCCACTATGTGTTTGTTTCAGAATACAAAGTCTTCCTGATAACAGGATTATAGAATTGCATATGAGAGAGGAATAATAACTGTGTAACAATGATCAGGCTGCAATTATAACTGATGGTGGAGATGCGGGGTAACTTTTGGTGGGAATGCAGGGTACAATTAGTGACGATTGTGGCCGGTGGAGGTGGTTGATGGCCGCCGAGCAGGAGTGCGATCTTGCTTGGGGTGTGATCTTGCTTGGAGGATCTTCAAGCTTCAGAGCTCTCTCTTCCTCCTCTTCTTCCTTGCTTTAGCTCATCTTCTTCTTCACTTCACTTCACTTCACTTGGCCTCCTTCATGTGAGGAATGAAGGCCTATTTATAGATGGGAGGAGGCATTCGAAAATTACGTAAGGCCCATACCACTCCCTCGACGGACTCGATGATTCCTTCGATCATTTGATGTATTTTGAGCATTTGGATGCCCAAATGAAGTCGGAATTATGAGATCTTAGGCTCGTTAGATCCGGCTCGTCGAGACGCTCGATTTGACTATAAACACCCATATTTGAGAGCTGTTTTGGGATTTAATTGATGTCCCAAATATTCCAATGATATTTTAAGTGCTTGATCTTGATCGGTTTTGACTCAAAATCATATCGCTTTCGACATCAAGATTTATGCTTTGACTAGTCATATTTTGAGAGCCATATCAGAAAGTATTTAATTTAAAAATTGGACCAAGAATTGTGCTTGATCAAACTTAAATAAATAAATAGAAGGATAAATGATTTTGCGTTGACTTGAAATAAGACTAATTCGAGCTGAGCAAACTTAAAATTGAACAAATTCAAAAAAGCTAATTTTTAGCTGACTTAAAATCTGATTTCAATCCAGCAATAAAACAGAATGAAATAGAACATTTTTTTTTTGGCGATACTAAAATGTGATAATTATTAGCAGAATTATATATTTTTTAAATTGGAAATTTAATTTTTCCACAATTGCAAAATAATTTGACTCGAGTGATTCAAGTACATTTGTGATTCGGCTTGAACTTAACCTAATAAATGGCCTATGAACAAAGATCGATGAGCTAACAAGCCAAGCTTAAGTTAGCTCTAATTACTCAACTTTTTAGCTCGCAAACCAACTTGTTTAAAACATATTACTATAAAAATATATGTAAATAATATTAGAATTTAATAGTTTAAGTATAAAGTTATTAAAATATAAAATTATATCTAATTTTTTATATCAAGTAATTTCTTGACATTTTTATTTTTAATTATTTTATCGTCATAATTATTTGAATCTGAATTATTCTCTCTTTCATTCTAGATAAACTTATTTGTAAGCCAACTTAAATTCGTAAAATAAAGCTCGAGCTCGAGCTCAAGGTCAAATTCTATTAATTAATCAAGTTTAAGCTTAAGCCAAGAAATGATGATTTAGCAATACGTAACTGAACGAAGTACAACAAATGAGGTACAAGAGAGTGATGAAGTGATCTAACTACCAAATGACCAGTTGTCCAGAAAATGCAGCTCCGCAACGATAATCAAACAAAGATAAATTGACAAATGAGAGATGCAGGTCAATGAACACTTGCAACGATTCCATAGACACAATTCTAAAAAAAATAAAAATAAGAGAGTTTGGAGATTTGTATAATTCTTCCAGTGAGTGATTTTTGATTTTACAGCACATCTTATAAATAATAGGACATTAGCTTTCCCATACCTTTGTTATCGCGTTCACACTAGATGTAGCAAATCAGAAGAAAGTAAGAGAAGCTTTTTGAAATCTATGGAGTGGTTAAATAATACAAGTTGTGTCTTAGCTCTTAAAATTTCATTTCAAAATTATATCCTAATCATTCATATTCAGATGCTAACAAAAATAACTCTCCTGCAGAGATTTAAAATAAGAATCCAAATTCTAAAATGATAAGACAAAGTATTTATTGTAAAAACATATTCTAATGCACTTAGCACAATGGTTGACTTTACTTTCAAATGCTTAAGTTCAAGCTACGTCGTTGTATGTGTGAGTTCGATTAAATTTATATATATATATATATATATATATATATATATATATATATATATATATAGATATATAAAGCTTTAAATAAAGAAACACAAGAGGTAAACATTTAGTTTCAATAATCTTAAACCTTTAACTAGGGAAAAGCAAGAGACACAAGCTATAATGATGAAAACAAATCCTAATCTTGTATATTATGACTCCAGAAATTACAAACCAACAATCATTAATTTTTTTTTTAGATGTTTTAGTAAGGATGTTTTGTTAGTGCCAAAATCATAATATGTAAGATCATGAGATTTTAAAAATAAAATCTTCTGTCCCTTATGCTTATTTGAAGGGACAAGATTTTTTTAAATTAAATATATGTGTTGCTTATTATTCTTCTGATGTTTTTTTTTTTTTAATCACAAGCCCTCATAAAAGAAGTATAAATGAAAGAAATTTAGAATCTAGATTCATACTTTTAAATCTTTGGTGGAAAGTTATTTTTAGCCTATTCAGAATATGAATGATTATGATATATTTTGACAGAAGTATTGTATTTCTTGCTCTTATTATTTGGAATGATAAAAAATTTGAAATTAAAAGTTGGTGTTGCTCGTTATTTTTTGTTTAAAGGGTATTATTTTTAGGAACCTCATCTTTACTAATTAAGTAAATTTTACCCTATAATTATATCATTTCAATTTTTTTGTTTGCTAGAATATTTGTGGTAATTGAAAAAAATAATTTTTTATTCAAACTTTGCTTGGAGATCCCAGATGATGTAATATGTTAACAACATTATAGTGGTCTACTATTCCCTTAAGTTAGAAAAGGGGATATTATAAAGTATGGAATATAAATTTGACTTTTTTGTGATATTATGGAGAATGCTTGAGATGCAACGAAGAGTGAAAATGGTTCAATGATAATTATAGTTATTGAGTGATGGTGATAATAGCTAGTCAACAATAATAATGGTTAGTGGATAGTGCAAGAACTATAACAACCAACTAACGACGGATGAGTTAGATGAATTAAGTGATGGTAGTTAAATGATAGAATATGAAATAAAGGGGTCGAATAATAGTAAATGACCTATGAAGATTAGCTGATGATGATCAAATGATGAAAAATATGTTATAAGTGTCAATTAACATGGGTCAAATGATGTCAATTGAGTAACGATAGTCAAGAGATAGTGATTGTTGTTTATCATTGTCAACATCAATTTTCAGATAGGGCTCAAAGTTTTTTAGATCTTTAATCTCTCTCTAAATTTTAGGTTGATCATGTAGAGAATATAGATTTATTCATAGTTTTTATAATATTATTTTAATAATCTTAGCTAAATAAAAGAGAAATTTATTGGACAGTCTTAATTATAGATCATTCTTTTAATATTTAAGTATTTTAATGATCTCAAAATTAAGTGATCTTAAGTTCATTAAATTTCTTTCATAAAGATGATCAGTTTGATTTTAAGTATCCAATATTTAATGATTCTTTTGTCCTCTAATTAATACTATAATATTTTCAATTGCACTTCAAATATTGATTCAAGCTTATTTGTACTTGAATCAGATCACTATTGATGCTGCTAGTTTATCTCTCAAAACATTCAATTTCACTATAATTTTTTTAAATTGGAGTTCATATGATCATGAAGTCAATCACGAATGCTTTTTATGTCAAGATTCTTGCTTAATTGATAGACTTTTTTTAATGATGTATCATTTTTTCTCCTGTTTTTTGGCATCAACATTTATATTGTCAAAAAATACATCAAGTCCTAAAAATTTTAACATATAAAATTATAGTTTTTTAAAATAAAAAAAAGTAATGGCTATTCAAGGGAAAGGAGGATAATAACATGAGGGTTCTCTTCTCATGTAAGAGATTCCACATGTGGAGATATTAAAAGAGGACCAATAAGATAACAATAATAATTTTAACTGGAATTATGTAAAATTCTCACAAGAAGTCAAATAATCGAAGTAAAGTAAAATCATATCATAGAGAATCTAGGTACAATCAATTGCCCAGAGAGACTAAACTCCTTAAGATTAATTACACTCAAAAACACCTCTAAAAGATACTCTTGAATAGTGATGACATGTTTGTGCCTTGATGTGCCTTTATTTAAAGTCAAAGGAAGACTATAATTCAATGACCAATATCTAAATAAAAATATTTATATTTTTAAACTATTAAGTCTATTAGGCAAAAGATGAACCACCACAATCAAGTGAGATAGATATCTCTATATATCAAATATTTATATAATAATAAGTATTGAATCACAAAAGATTTAAAAAAGGAGCATAATGAACTCAAAAGGTGATGGATAAAGGTAAGTAATCTTAGAAGGTTGAAATAATCCAATTAAGATTTTGTTGATCTATCATCCTTGATTATTAAGCTTGAGATTAAGGTAATCGGCCCAACCTAATCATAAGATGTTATATTAGCAACCACTAATTGCATCATCTAAAGTTAGTTTCATGATTCTCAAAACCAAAAAAAATTAAGATTCCAAGACAAATAATATTTAAGTGGTAAATTAAAAAGATGTATGACATACAATCTTCAATGGTAAAAGAATGACCTATCAAAAGAGAGAAATAAGATAACCCATTATGCATAACTCAATCTACTCAATTGAATTTGTAATTCTATCAGACTACCACTACATATCATAGCTTGCTAAGATCTCTAGGCATATCAATTAAAATCATACAAATAATAAATACACTATTCTAAAATTATTCTATGCAATGTAAGCTATCCATCCTTAAGTGAAAAAGAGTTTTATATGCATATAAACTTAGTGATATTTTAAATTTGCATCAATATTTGGAGATTTTGAATGCAGCATAGCTCTATTATATACTTTAGCTAGGAGATACAAAGATAATAATTTTTAAATAAGAAGTGATTTAAGAGGGCATTATTGTAAAAAAATCTTAAATTAATTATCAATTTATTAAAATTTGAAGGATTTTGTTCAAAAAGGCTACTATAAATGTAAGAATCTCATATAATCCACATAACAAAAAATAAAAGAAAAATAATCAAGCAAACTATAAAAACTATAAAAGCAATAAAATAGTGTGCTTTGATGGTACAAAAAAATAATACATACCAAAGTAGATTAGTGTACTATACACTCCTTAAAAATAAAAAAATGACAATATAGCTCTATGTATACATAATAATTCTTAATTAAATTGCTCGACTATAACTATATTTTTGAATATTAACCCAACTACACTATTACAATTATATATGCCCATTCTTGAGTGGAGGCATTTGATTCAATCATAAATTTTATTATCTTAGCACTTCTTTTAAGTCCTCTTTCATAATTATTGTAGTGACTTAGGTATAAAATCACCACATAATTAGAGCTTAAATAACTACAAAAATAAGTTAAGGATTTCTCTGAGCCACTCTCATTTACAATTGATGCTAGCTTCCATATCTACTATAAATAGAGCCTACTTTAACAATACCATTGTATTGTGGTTCATAGACATGATAGCTTCCCAAAAAAAAGTTACAACACATTCAATAATATTTCTATTATCTATTTATAAAGAAAAATACATGTTATTTCATCAACATCTGCTACATTTGTCAAATAATAAAATAAAAACTCTAGGCACTAATAGGTTTATTACAATCACATTTGATTTTGCTAGTTGTCTAAATAGATTTATCAATAAATTTCATCACAAACTTATCAATCACTCATGATAAATTTACTACTATGATTGTTATCGACTGTTTTGCAAAATATGCCAACTTTATGGCCATACCATTAACCTTCACTATAGTATACATTCCTCAGCTTTAATTGTGAAGGGATATCGAATATAAATGTATTGAATTATAATTATAGTTTCATGACTAGTTTCTGGCATACTCTCTTAAGGAGCTCAAACATACTTCTGCACAATCATCGCTACCTCCTTTATCGGGAACGTCCCCTTTCTAGGCACTTTGAACTTTTACATGGGCTAAAAAAATCTTTTCCCCTAATGTGCATGACTATATATTGTAACGTGATGAATTTTGTACAACCTTTAACTTGGAACATACTTGATAGTGAATGAATCAATAAGCAAGTAAGCCCCATTACTTAACACCAATGACTTGATCCTCCTAAACAATAATATAATTTCCATTTATCACTTTTCCCTAAATACTACTGCAAACATGACAAATGAATCTTTGAACCATTCAACATTATGGAATGAATTGGATAGGCTTCATACAAATTATACTTAACTTGTCATTGATGCATGCATATCTTTCATTTCTCATCTCAATTCATTATCAACCAAAAATATAACATGCATCGCAAACCATTGCCTCGAAGCAATTAGCTAAGCAATCCCATTCTATAGGAAGACCACATCCTCGACTTTTGCTAGATCTCGCATGAAGATAGTCCTATACAACAACACCATATTCAGTGACAAACTCTACCTATTAAACACATAATTTGACTTGATGAACAAGAGCTACATTATATCCATCCGAATCTTGATCTTGAGGACAAAGTTCTTCTTTCAAGTGATACGAAAGTTAATGCAAACCTCTACGAAGCAAACCCCCCAACGAAGACCACATCTCTGTGACAAGAACGAGACATCCATTGAACCATAATATAGTTGAAAGGCTATCACATAAAAGAAAGATAGAAGTGGTGCCTCATTTTTTTTTAAAAATAGTGCCTTTGTTCAATGAACAAATTAATTCGAGTCCTTATATTTTTCTTAAATTTGATGATTGGTGGGTATGTGTTATATTTTTGATCAGGCATGTTAGTTAAGATTCTTATGAAACAAGATATGGAGATAACAATGACTAGAAATTGAGTACAAAGGGAGTATATTGGCTTTAATGTTGAAAGGAAAAAGACCAAAAGAAAAATGATGAAGTTTCTTCTTAAGTAGCCAGGTCACATGGTAAGATATATATGATAGCAATGAGTAGAAATAATGGAGTATATTGCCTAAACGATTAAAAAAATAGATAATAAAAAATAGACAAGATTTCTCACCAAATTCTCAGCGTTTCACTGCTTTCCTTCTTCTTCTTTATCCTCTACGACAATATTTCACCGTTACAACTCTTTATCACCTCTGTTTGAATGCCGACTAAAGTTGCCGCTTAAGATAAGTGAAGAGAAACGTGCTGCGAAGAACTATTAGAAGTCTGCAGAGAGTACGCGATGGATAGGGCTGCAAACGAATCGAATCAAATCGAGCCAAGACCTGTTCAGGCTTGAGCTCGGTAGCACACTGGGAGCTCGAGCTCGGTTCGAGCTCGTTTCGAGCTTGCTAGTCTATGTTCGAGCTCGGTTCATTTAGCAACCGAGATGTTCAAGCTTGATTTGTGTTTGGTTCATTTACAGTTAATCGAGCTCTTATCAAGTAGCTTGATTAGAATTATAAACGAGCTTAATCGAGTATCTTAACGAGCACAATTATCAAGCCTTATCGAGCAATAATTAAGCAAGTCTTAACGAGCTTTAACGAGCAGCCTTGAGCGTAAGCGAGCACAAGCACTAAATAAACGAGCTTAACAAGCACTAAATAAACGAGCCTTAACAAACACTAAATAAATGAGCCTAAATGAACTAATAAATGTGCATAAACAAGCATTTAACAATCATGAATAAATAAACAATATAAATTTGTAAAATAATTATAATATTTTTAAAGAATTAAACAGGGCAGAAGACAAATTGAAAGAGGGAAAGGCCAGAAATATGCAACAATATAGCAAAAGAAGCTCAGTATTACCCATGTGATTATTGGTCATGCAACAATCATCTAAATAACCAAATAACCACCAACGTTACATGAACATAAAGCGATTGCCGGGAAAATTGAAAAGAGAAAATATGCAACAATATAGCAAAGAAGCTCAAGATTACCCGTGATTAGGTGGTAAACAATCATCTAAATAACCAAATAACCAAGTTACAACAAACATAAAGCGATAGCATTGCGAACAACAAGAAAAAAATTGAAAGGGCATAACCTAAAGTCTCAAATCATAAACTTAACATTGAACAAAATTCCTCCAAGCCTCCACGATTTGTCAAAACAATCGAAAATTATTTAGCATAAGGATAGTAAACAATGACATAATGGAACTAAACCAATCAAACTTCTCCACAAAGATTTTCCTCTCATTACTTAGAGTTCACGACAGTAAATGACACGAACATGTTTCCTCTCATTCGTCGAACTCCGACATAAACCTAAACCGAAAATAATAAATCACTTACCTTGGCCACAAAATATAGCATAGTCAAACTCTATCAAGAATCCAAAATCTTTCTCTTTCGGGGCTCTAACCTCTAGGGTTTTCTTTGCGGCCTTGCAGAGTTGCGGGGAAAAACCGAAAGGAAGAGAAATGAGGCGACTGTAAAGGGAATTATGGATAACTGAATAATAGCCTAAGCTGCTTACTCGCTTAGGGTTATCATATCGCCTATCGGGATCGGCCATCTATCATTAAAGCGGACTGGTGATTGAGCCGGCCCGTGGCCGAATGGGCGAAGTAGAACTGGGCTGGCGGATCGGTGAATCTGAATCGATTAATATATGTTATGTAATATTAAATTAAAATTAAGAAATTTTTATTATAGTTTAAAGTTAAGAAACTTTTATTATATAATATTAAAATTAAATTCATATAAATATACATATATTTTATTTAATTAATGTTTACATTTTTTTTAAATGTTAAATATTTTTCCTAAACAAGTTTGAACGAGCTTGTTCGCGAGTATGTTCGTGAACATTAAAGCGATATATTGTTCTGTGTCGAGCCTTATCAACTTCTTAACGAAGCTTGTTCATGACATTAAATGATCTTCGATCATAATCAAATCGAGCTATGAGTTGTTCGAGCATTGTTCTATCAGTATTACAAAGTGTTCAAGCTTATTTGATTAATTATTCAAACGATCATGAACGATCTCTTATCGAGCCGAGCTCCGAGTAGCTTATCGAATGCTCGGTTCACTTGCACCCCTAGCAATGAGTTAAGCATTAAAGATGATGGCTTTGGTGTTTTTAGGATAGATTTTATTATTATTATTATTTGAGTAATTCTTAAGCATTGGTGTTCTGTCGTGTGCAAGTAATAATGAGGTGTGGTGCCGTAAGAGGAATAGGCGTTATTCACTTTGCTAGGTAATAAGTGCATGTATATTTATTGGAGGTGGGAAAAGAAATAATTTGAGGGTTTTTTTTAAAGTTAATTTTTTTATAAAAAGATGTTATAACTAATATATTAGATTTAAATAATTTAATAAAATAATATAACTGTAAGTTAAGAGTTTTATAAAATTGTGTTGATGAGATTGGATTAGAATTGGAGTTCAATTTTTAATCAAAATTTGACTCTAAAAATAAGATAATATTTCTAGTATAATTAAAATAATTTGTGCTATATTATTATAATTTTAATAATTTAAAAAGGTACATTTATTTTTATTTAATAAAATAGTTCTTTCAATACACGATCAAATAACATCTAATTTTCACATGCATAAACTCTTTAGACTTAATATATCTCTCTAAAATTTAAAAATCAAATATAAATATCAAGTTAAAGTATATATACAATTAAATTAAATAACTCAGTGAGACGAGTCCACCAATGCTAAAATCGGGTCAAATTGAGCCCAAATGAGTTCAAATCAAGCCCAAAAGTTATATATAAAAATTTCGAAATAATGACTGGATGACCAAATGAATTCCAAATTTGACGTGCATATAGCCAAATCGAGTGGCTCGACAAGAGAGAATCGAACGAGTCCAAGATCACTTAAATCAAAGCTCGTTTAAGTGGTCAAATCACTAAAAACTTTCTATGATCAAATAAATCAATACGAACCGTCCGATGGAGTGTTTTGAGATTTTAGCTACAATGACCAAACTGCCCCTCTCAGAATCCTAGAAATAGGACCTCATTCTTGTCATGAAGGAAGGAGAAGATAGAAGTGAACTTGGGAGAAAGCTGGGGGAGAGCTCGAAGTTTGAACTTCGTCATCACCACCGTTGCCGTCAATCGCCACCTATTATTGTTGTCGACTGCCACCAACAACCATTACAGCCAAACTATCGCTACATAGTTGTTGTATCCTGATTTTGAAATTCTCATTATCATGATTTTCTAAATATAGTCTTGTAATCCCGTTGTTGGGAAGATTTGAATTTTATACTCCAAAGCAGATATATAGTGGAGCATTTTTACTTGGCTAGGTCTCATGATTTTTTCTCCTCTTTTTGTAAAAATTTTAGAGTTTTTTTATTCTATTTTCAACTATTTATTTGTGTGCTAGATTTCTCAACAAAGCTAAAGCGTGAAGTTTTACTCTACCGTAACTAGTTTTCCCGCACACAACAATTTGACGTCGTCTATGGGAATGTGATTCTCATTACTTCGTCATGTCAGACGACTAAGTTTCCCAACAAGATCAAAACCACCAGCTATAAGAAATACTTTGTACCTTTAAGGAGCATATGCAAAGAATGGAAAACCAACAGGCTCAAATCTTTCAACATTTACTAGGAGCTAGACAACCGAGAAGGGCATCACAACTTGGAGGAAATCAATGGTATCAAAAACAAGATAGAGTTGATTTTGTTGGAGAAACTAATAAAGAACCACCTCATTATCATGTGAAAATTCTCCATGCACGTCATTCTAATATGGATATTGATGATACTTCTAGTTCAACTCACCGTTCTTATGCCGTCCGACCAACCTTCGATCCCCCTGCTTTAGTAGGGTTGAATCAGCCATGTTTTATTGACACATCCCATTAAGCCATTAAAAACGAATTACGGCATCTAGTCCTAAAAGAATTTCTTCAAAGAGATAGACAATTCATTCATCATCCGTGCATTCAAGAACCTTCTCTTTTGTACGATAAGTTCTTCAACAACTCATTTCGCTGGGATTTAAACTACCTAACATGAAGCATTACGATGAGACTTCTGATCCTTATGAGCATATTGATCATTATAGAATTATACATATCCAACAAGCCTCTGATGCTTTTATCTATCAAGTTTTTCTAATTGCTCTCAAAGGACAAGCTCATACGTGGTTCTATTCCCTAACTCAGGGGAGCATTTCTAACTTCTCTCATTTGTCCAAATTCTTTGTCAACAATTCATCTCAAATCGACGAACTATTAAGGACTCATCTCACCTTTCTAGAATATGCCACAATGAAGGAGAAACACTAAAAGAGTATTTTCAAAGATTCTAGTGAATCTCAACAAATTCTAAGAGTATATCTTGAATTATTACTAAGTATTTTTCAAAAAGACCTAAGGCCTGGACCATTCTACTCGTTATTGATGAGAGAAACAATTCCTTCTTTTGGAGACCTCATACGGAGAGTAGAGGCACAGATTATAGCAGATGAGTCCATCAATGCCCATAAGAAGTAATTTGAACATTCTTCTAAGAATAGTAAGGGAGACACAAATGACAGTCTTCACGCATCTCGATCAAAAAAGTATGATTGTCTGAAGTTTCGGAACCTACCCCCTAAGCCTGCCCAATCATTGTGTGAGCCTTGCCCACAAAAAGAATATACACCTTTAAATGCTTCTCACACGAACATTTTAACGACTATTTAGAATGAAAATAATATCAAATGGCTTAATCCCTTAAGACCGAACACTGGAAATCAAGATCAATATTGTTATTTTCATCGAGGATATGGACATACCACCGATGCCTATAGACATCTAAAGAAAGAAATTGAAATTTTGTTACAGCAGGGCTATCTCTGACAATTTATTCAAAATCAACAAAGAAATAATGATAATCCTGTTAGAGGGAAAAACTAACCCTAGCTAAGATAGGAACCAAGACAACCACAAGAAAATTGACAAATATTCGGAGAAATCGAAACTACCGCTAGCGGACCATAATTTTCTTATCAAGCTCTACTCACTACACCCGAAGAGCCTGGGATAAAGAGGTCATGAATTGATCAGTCTATCGTATTTGATGAATCTGACTTTGAATAGATACAAACTCCACATCAAGATCCTTTAGTGATCAATATAGGGATTGGAGATCCTTGTTATAATGTTAAGAGAATTTTAGTTGACAATGGCAGCTCTATCAACGTATTATTCTACTTGACATTCTTAAATCTGGGTATTGTAAGAGAAAAACTCCAACCAGCTATTGGGCCATTATATGGCTTTAATAACCAACCGATAAAGGTAGAAGGAACAATAACACTCCCGATTACTCTTGGGGAATTTTCTAAACAAGTCATGCATTTGACTCAATTAATGGTAGTTAAATCAGAATCAACCTATAATGTTATCTTTAAAAGACCCCTACAATCAATTTTTGGCGATATCGCTTCCATACCTCATCTAAAAATAAAATTTTCAACCTCTAATGGAATAAGTGAGGTTAGTGGCAACCAGCAGATAGCACAAACTTGCTACATGAGGCAGGCCCAACCATGGCCCTCATAACATTAAACATCAAAAATTTTGACTTGAGAGATGAAGAAACATTCCAAAGAGCATCATCAGCGAAGAGTTGATCAGTATCCAATTATCAAAAGAATATCTCTCAAAAGCAGTGCAAGTAGGTTCATTTCTCTCTCAGAATGAAAGAAATGAGTACATCAATTTTTTTACATCAAAATCAGGATATTTTTTCTTGGAGTCCAACCGATATGACAGGAATTGATCTTAGGTAATATCTCATTCCCTCATAATTAACTCAGCATTCAAGCCCATCATTCAGAAGAAAGAAACTTCACTCCATATCATCTACAAGCAATTGAACAAAAAGTTGATAAGATTTTGGATGCAGGATTTATACGAGAAGCACATTATCCTATTTAGTTAGCAAATATTATCCTGGTGAAGAAGTCTAGTAGGGCATGAAGAATGTGCATTGACTACACTGATCTTAATAAATCTTGCCTAAATGATAGTTTTCCTCTTCTGCGCATAGACCAATTGGTTGATGTCACTTCAAGTCATCAAATGCTTAGTTTTATGGATGCTTACTCTATATATAATCAAATAAAGATGAATCCATATGATGAAGAACCTATAGGACGTGAAGATGGAAGAAGTTATTTCAGAGGTAGCAGATGATAGCCTAGCTGCACCAATGATAGTGAAACCTCCTAGGAATGTCACCCCTTTCATAGCTAGTGACAGTCAAGAGTGTGTCTCCTCTAGTGAGTACAATCCTCATAGGATTGACTCTCCAGCAAGCAAGGTTTGATGCCTCACAGTACACGATGTAGATCCCACCATCGGTCAGCCGAAAGCATTTGTGCCAGTCTCGACAAATTGTTTTTTAGATGACATAGTTGCTCATTACTTCATGGAAACAAGGAGATCCTAGGATATGATTGGTCTGATGAGGAGAAGATCAGTTTTGATCCCAATGAAGATGATTTGCTGGGAGACTTAGCAGGGGTTTGCATGGTAAATACCAGGAGATCCTTCCTCAGAGAGCATCAATTATCAAAAGAATATCTCTCAAAAGAGCATCATCAGTGAAGAGTTGATCAGTATCCAATTATCAAAAGAATATCTCTCAAAAGCAGTGCAAGTAGGTTCATTTCTCTCTCAGAATGAAAGAAATGAGTACATCAATTTTTTTACGTCAAAATCAGGATATTTTTGCTTGGAGTCCAACAGATATGACAGGAATTGATCTTAGGTAATATCTCATTCCCGCATAATTAACTCAGCATTCAAGCCCATCATTCAGAAGAAAGAAACTTCACTCCATATCATCTACAAGCAATTGAACAAGAAGCTGATAAGCTTTTGGATGCAGGATTTATACGAGAAGTGCATTATCCTATTTAGTTAGCAAATATTGTCCTCATGAAGAAGACTATTGGGGCATGAAGAATGTGCATTGACTATACCGATCTTAATAAAGCTTGCCTAAATGACAGTTTTCCTCTTCTGCACATAGACCAGTTGGTTGATGTCACTTCAAGTCATCAAATGCTTAGCTTTATGGATGCTTACTCTATATATAATAAAATAAAGATGAATCCATATGATGAAGAAGCCAGTACTTTAGACTGATAAAGGGTTGTATTATTATGTTGATCTCACTTTTAGAGTGAGCTCTCAACCTCCTCTTCTTAGACATAGGACTCTTCTAGACACTAAGGGCTTCTTAGTCATAAGACACTTATATTGATTAGGTGAATACTTACCCTAAGCTTAAAGACTTAGAAGGGTTAATTATAGGATTAGGCTATGCCTTAGGATTTAAGGAAATCATCTATCCTATAACCAAAACCCAATCCATGTGCACCTTATTAAATCCAATCAAAATATAAATCTTAAACTAAACCTCAAATTCAAATTCAAATTTCAAATCCAAATCCAAATTTCAAATCGAATAATTGAAATCTATAATTAAATCCAAATTTAAAATCCTTCCTAAGCCCTATGATTTTATCTTATGGGCTTAGCCTTAGCCAAATTAAAATCCACCCAAACTCAATTGATTTTCTAAAATATCAATTCAATCCTTCAATCAAATAATCAAATTCCAATTCAAATACAGCTCCAAATGATTCAAGCCCATGATCAAACTCAAATCCCAAAATCCTTCTTAAGCCATGTGATTTGATTCATTTAACTTAGCCAAATCTCCACTTAATTCAATCCAAGTTCAATTGATTTCTTCATGATTCAATCATATCTTCAATCATCTTCACAAATATTAACAAAATCTACACTCAAATCAAACTAAATCAAATTAAATCAAGTTCCTTTCTAAGCCCTTTGAACCTACTTTTATGAGTTTAGCTAAATTTACCTTCAAATCACTTCAAACTCAATTGATTTTCTTATAAATCAATTGTTCCTTTGATTATCTTCCCAAATATAATTGAAATCTATATTCAAATGATCAAAACCAAAATCAAAATCAAATCAAAACTCAATCTAAGCACTTTGAACCAATTCTTTGGACTTAAACAAATTCTATCCAAATCAAGTAAAAACTAATGGATTTTCTCTTAAATCAATCACTTCTTCGATCACCTATCTAAATATAAATGAAACTTACAATCATCATAATAAATTCAAGTCAACCCAAGCCATGCCTAACTTAGCCCTTTTGACTTAAAAATTTTAAATGAACCAAAATTCATTAGACTCTAAATTGATTGCAGTTGAATTTATAGTTCAATCATAGGCTCATATATAAGTTCAACTAAACTTAAATAAAGTCAAAATCAAGCCAATTAATCCACTTATGCTCACATGATCGAAAGTAACCTAAAGGACCCTTTTGAGCCAAGTTCTAATCCAACATAAATTGAATTTAACCAAGCCCATCCAAGCCTCATACCATGGCCATTGATCACCCTAGAATGACCAATTGCCATAAATTGGGTCAAGCCAAGTCAGGTCATTTGACCAAGTCAACCCTTTAGCCCAAATGAACCAAAACTAGCTAAAACTCACCCTACACCAAATTAGTTGAAACCATTGATTCACATCAATCCATCCATGATCAATGTCTAAACATGACTTGACCATCAAATGAGCCAAACCTAACCTAACCTAGCCCAATTGACCCACTTAGCCCAAATTGACCCAATCCAAAGGGTCAATTTGACCTAAATCCAAATTAAATCCAAAATTAATTCAAACCAAAGACTACATTCATCTTCAATTAGCCAATTGAACATGAATCAACCCATAACTCAAGCCAATTTGGCCAATTTTGGTTAAATTGATCAACTTAACCCATTTGATTCCAAATAAGCCAAAATCAATTTTAGGCCAAATTATATCAAATTGATCATACCAAAATACTTTAAATCATCATTTGAACCTAACATAAGCTTTGGTTTGACCTAATTTGACCAATTGGTCAACCTAACCCAACATGACCCAATGTGACCCAAATGACCCAAATTAAACCAAATCTTTTGAAACCAACCCATGGCATCTTGGGAGCTAATCAAACCTAACCCAAACCACTTGGGATCAGCCCAAAATTAGCCCAACCCAATCAAATTCTTCATGGATTCTCCCCCACATAGGATTCCACCCAATCTCATTCAATCCTCCTCATCACTTGCATTTAATCCTCCCCGTCACTTGCATTCAATGAGGACTAACTACACAGCCCCAAAGGAAAACTTTAGAGCTAAATCTATAGTCCCCAATCAAGACATCACCTCACAACCATCTCCCCATCACGTTTAATGGTGATTTTTGGCCATCCCAAAAAGACAAGAAATTGAAGCATCCAAGTTTTTTCTCCTCCTATTTTTCAGCTCCCAAGAGCTTCCCCAAAAAAGAACATCCCTTCCCCACTTTCTTTGTGCCATTTGGACTGAAAAATGTCAAAGCTAAACGGATTCTGATGACGGTGCAGCGAAGGTTGGTGATCACGACGTTCCAAGGCTTCCTCTCACACCCGAGAGCTTGCAAGGATCTTCACTGCCACCTAAAACTATCCCCGACGAGGTAATTTCACCAAACTATACCGGCCTTAGGCGCTTTTATTTGTGCTAGTTTTTGCACAAATTTATGAATTTTTCTTAAATAAACCTTGTATTTTTCATTTTATATCATCCCCATGCAAATCTAAAAGTTTTCCAGAGAGAATCGACACAAAATTGAGCCCAATCAGACCTCATTTGGTCAGTTTTAGGCATTTTTTCCATTTTCTTGCTCTGAGGGTCGAAGTAGTTACCGACCGATCCCGCCTCTAGGGGATCGGACAGTAGCGATTTGAAGCAATCTCATGCAATTTTAGCCGATTAGATCATGCTCGATGGACCATCTAATCTGATGACGAGATCGATGCATAGAATGAACTTTTCTCGACAAAATGTGTATTGATCGTAGCCGCGATCACGTGCCACGATTTATCGGGCATCGTGCGCGCATGCCGTGGAACCACGCCCAAACACTACACCCGTGGTGGTCTTGACTTGTTTAAGTGGAAAAAGCACCTATTTTTTATTTTTTAAATTGTTTTAATTGCCTAAAGCGTCAAAAATTCATAGAAAATAAAATACTTAGTGAAAAATTATAAATAAGAGCTCGTTGGATTCATCTTTCCGAGAAGAATCTAAAAAACACCAAATCCCCAAATTTTGCTAAATACTTTGATCTTAATTTGAGTTTTAGTGAAATTAAATTTTATCAATTACTATAAAAACATATAAATTGGATTAAGTTGAAACTTTGAGGAATTAAAATTGAACTTAAAATACACCTACACCTACCATAAAAATTTCAAGTTAAAATGGCTTATGGAGTGGAAGATATTGAATTTTGGAACTCAAATAGTTTATTTTAATAAAATAAATTAATAGACTTTATGAAAATCATCTTAAACGATGAACCTTCCATAATTCATAACTAATTGTAAAAAAATCTAAAAAATACAAATGACAGCTTATTTTAAAGGTATTTTGAAGGAGAATTAAATAAAAAAATATTTTTAATTGATTTTGAATACTAAGTTAGGATTTATGGAATCAGGTTGGGACCTCTTTCCCAACCTTTTCTCTTAAAACCATGTCATTTCAAAAGATAACCAACTAAGTTTAATAATTAAGAAAAGAGAATGAGTTAATGGATTAATAATTTGATTAATTAAATTAAAGATCTATTTAAATCTAATTTCTTTTAATTGATCCATGGGTAGAGTTTTAGGTGTTCAATAACCTAAAGAGGTTTAATGAAATCTTGATTAACTCACATGTGCGAAAAAATTATGAAAATAATTAAGTGAGTTTCATAAGCCTAATTAATAAATCATTATGAGCTAATTGCATTAGGCCCCTTTCATTTCATAGGAGCATTGATATTTACTTTTAATTCATTTGCATATTACATTAGCTCATAATCATTTAATCAATTACCTTTAAGATAATATAGGTAAGGGTTTAGTTAATTGATTTAACTCATGCTTAACTTAATCAATCCATAAAATCAATTTAATTTACTTCTTATTAAATCAAATTAACTCACACATAAGGGAATGGGATTAGGATTAGCAAACCTTTCTCACATCTCTTAAATCAAGTTAAACAAGATCAAAAGTGATATTAAGAAACTTTGGCTTATTTTAAATATGCTTATTTAATATGATTGTCCTTAGAAATTAGTTAGATTGACTGAAATTATGTGCTTATATTTCTTTATTTCTTTCTAATCATATTAAAATATTGTATTCCACTTGATTCATGCATTCATTTCTTCTAAAATTAATTAAAAATAAATGATTTCCTTTATATCAAGTTTGTATGTGTTGATTTAAATTAATATATGTGTGGCTACTATCATTATTAAATTCAAATTTATTTTCCAAATCTTATAAAAAAAATGATTTCCTATGCTATGAATGCTAATTATAAATACGTAAGAAATGCAAATGATTATAGTTTAAGTGTATGAAGTAAAGTCCCTTTTCTTTCATTCATATATTGATTGTGTAAGTAAGAATGTTAATGGGTATTTAATCTTGACATCTTGGGAATACGAGGCATTAAGTATCTCCAAGGAGGTCATTTGATTACCTCACTTCCCTGATTTAACAACGGCACGTGCTCCATTTGATTTCATTCTCACATATTTCAATTTTAGAATTTAAATAAGACTTTACTCCATATGTATAAATCTTTTCAATCAGATAAAAATATAACTTTTGCATGATTTTCTCTTCTTTATTTATGTATACACCCATATGTATTTCAGAAAAATAAATAGTTAGTCTAGACATCCCGAGAATATGAGGCTTTAAGTAGCCCCAAGGAGGTCATTTGATTACCTCACTTCCCTCATTAACAATGGCATGCACTAGCTTATGTCTCTTATACATGTGTGTGTGTGTATTTAATTATGGAGTTAAAACCCCTCTTTCTTTTACCAAAATACATGCATATGCAATTATTTAAATGATAAAATTAATTAATCATGTGATTGGAAGCTCTCTTTCTTACATTCATGTATGCAACCTTACATATGTGTGAATGCAAATGGTATTTAGTCTGGACATCCTGGCAATATGAGGCTTTAAGAAGCCCTAAAGAAGTCATTTGATTACCTCACTTCCCTGGTTAACATTGGCATGTACCTATTTAATTTCATTCCTATGTATTTTTATATAAGTATCTAGATAGAGCTTTAAATTAATATCATAGAATAATTCAATCCAAAGGAAAAATATAAAGTTTAAAGTAAACTTATTCATATTCATCATTTAAGTGTGCCAACACATATTGCATGTATAGATATGTTTAGGAATTAGTCATATGCATGCTACATATGATGAAAAGAAATGAATAAATATGTGTTATGTTATAGTAACTAATTTTAATTAATCTTAAGATGTCTTTCTTATTGAATGAGATTATTTAAAGCGAGCCCAAACTTAGGATTAATTAAAATATATAATAAGCTATTCACCAAAGAGAATTCATTCAATTAATATGCTCTAGAAGTGACTTAAGGTAGGGATAAAAGAGATTAATCCTCTCTTTTCTTCTATTTATAACACTTAGTTGTTAAAAGTAGGTCAAGTGAAATAAAAGAAAATATTAAGTAAGAATTTCTCAAATTAACTAAATCATTAAAAGTGAAATCAACCTCTTATGATTAAACACCCTTTCATGCTTAAAAAATTATAATAAAGCCTAGTTAAGGCATACCACACAAACTTTAATACACACACTTTAGAATTAAGTCACTATTTCTAGTTTTATGTTAGGTGCATGGTGAGATGAATATTTTATTTTATGATGTATTATTTTAGATTGGATGTTAGAGTGTATGCTTAGGATGTTATTAGGTGACCATATTTTTTTGCAGGAGATTGTGCTTAAATGGGTGCTTAAAATAAATATAAATGCTCTCTTTTACAGGTTACTTAACCCCTAAGCATAATCTAAATTAGGCCAAGTGAGCTTGGTTACCTATATGCAGGATCTAAGTCCAAATTATCTATATAACTGCTTGGGTTGTATGGTGTGCTTAGTTAACACTTATTTTACATCTATAGTTAAATTTACTTTTCTTATTTTTAATGTAATTTTGCATTAGGAATTAGGATTAATGTTATGGGGAATTAGGATGAGCAATGGCTATAAGGTTTTGTCCTAGGAGACCCTATGATGCCTTTGAAGAAAGCAAATCCAAATAAAGAAATGAAGGAGATATGAAGATAAGAAGACCCCCATAGCATTTATTCATTTGTATAATTTATAATTATTATTTCATATATGAGGTTGTATAAGGGTATAGCTCAGCTACCCATTTCTCTTTTTGAGTTGTATGCGGCACCCGACCGCACCGGTGTGTTGTTCTTTTACATTATATTTATAAAAATAATTTGATATTTTGTTTACAACTGCTCAATAGAAACGGCATGATTTTTTCTAGTTTCTTTATAAATGATGATTTAATGTGTGGCATGTATTCGATTAGGCTCTTAGGAAAAAATAAACTTTATACCCCAACTATAACTCATAACTAAAGTTTTAAAATAACTCATAACCTCACACAAAGCCTAGGCATTAAATCAAAATAATTAAAAGATTTAGCAAACCCTTAGCTAAATGTTGTATACTTAATATCATGCATCTATATTGCTTCACTCTTATTAAGAGAGGATTTTCATCCTTGCACGATAGGAGAAGACTTGACCTTTGAGGGTATCCTCTGGTAGAAAACACATCTTTCTCTCTAATTTAGCCAATAACCTCATTTCAACATGCATTTAGACATATAAAAATCCTATGGCCTTTGTCAAAATGAAGAGTCAAAAATCAAATAAAAATTGATAAGATTTGCATTAGACTAAGTCATTACTCATACCACTTATGCTCTAGTCTCTTAGAGAGTGGGTTTAAGGACCTTAGTTTCTTTCTAAATAATAACAACCTAACCATCTTGCAAAATCATATGACTTGCCTACATGATTTTAAAGCATATGAGGAGTTAGTTGGCTGCCACTCCAGGCAGTTATAATTTTAGCAGTCGGGTGGTTTACTCTCTCTTATGGAGGTAAATCATATACCCATATTTTCTTAGATTTAGGTCATATTTTAGCTTATCCCAAAGCTCCTTAGATTTAGGATCTGAGATGGTTGTTTCTTTCGAGCTATAAGCAAGTTCTCACCTCTTAAGCATTTCCACAATCTTGTATTATGAGATTATAAGATCTAACAATCTAATAAAGTTCAACTCAAATAAATAATGCTTCTCAATTTCAAAAATATAAATCCTAACCATGGGATAGATTAGAATGCTCACTAGATTTTTTTAGTATCATGAGCATTCCCTACTCATCTCCTTTTATCTTCAATAATAAGTCTCTCCTTTTTTATCTATCCCATTTGATTTTCTAATATAGCCAATTTATTCATAGTCTTATCATTGAAATCTTTGGAAATAATAATTGCATACTTTAATCGAGAGTATTCCTAGAGAACTCACATTTCTTAAAATGTAATTAACTATGGGGGGCTTGCCCCCATAGGGAACTTTAGAACCCAATCTAAATAAACCCTGCTTTATTTATCCATGTAATGTAGGAGAAAATCTATGGTATATTCGAAGACCCATCATGCCTTAGCAGTCCTTATTAGATGATTAGGTTCATTTGAGGGTGATGCCTTTATCTTTCAAGATAGTACATCATACCTCAATATCATATCCAATCACTTTAATAAGTACACCCTCATATCTGCATGGTGTCCCTCATATACATATTAAAAATAAACATCACATGTTATTGAGTAATGTAATTTGGATTGAAAAATGCAAGAGCCACGTATCAACGCTTAATAAATATAATTGTCAAAACTCTTCTTGGTCATACTATGGAAGTATATGTGGATGGTATGTTGGTTAAAAGTACTGAACAGATAAAACATCTCAATAACCTTGAGCAATGTTTCAAGCTTCCATGATAGTATAATATATGCTTAAATCCCACCAAATGTGCTTTCGGAGTTACATCTAAAGAAAATTTAGCATTTATGGCCACTCATCGAGGGATCAAGGCTAACCTAAAAAAGATTAAGGTTGTACAAGATATGATGCCCCTAAAGAGCATAAAGGAGGTACAAAGCCTAAATAGAAGGATGATGGCCTTATCACAATTCATAGCTTGAATAGGAGTCAAATACTTATCATTCTTTAAAATACTCAAGAGTGCTCAAAATAATAGTTTTCAATGGAGTGATGAATGTTAAATTACATTCGAGCAGCTCAAAAAATATTTGTCCTCACCACCATTGTTATCAAAGCCAATCCCAGGAGAAATGCTTTAATTATATCTCGATATCTCATCTCATGAAATAAACTCAGTGTTGGTCTGTGAGGAGGCTAGGGGACAATGACCAATTTATTACAATAGTAAAATTCTATATGATGTAGAAGGATGTTATCTTTTGGCAGATAAAACTACCTTGGCATTGGTGTTCTCTGCAAGAAAGTTATGCCCCATACTTTCAAGCTCATTTTATCGGCATTTATACACAACTTCCACTCAAAATTATCCTCCAAAAACTAGAAGCTTCTAGCAGATTAGTTAAATGGTCAGTTAAATTGGAGAATTTGATATTCACTTTTTGCCCAGGCTAGATATCAAATATGAGGTATTAGCAGATTTTATTATTGAATGCACCATCTTAGATTCTATTGAAATAAATTCTTCTCATTCAATATCACAACATTAGATTTTATTTATTGATGGAACATCTGGAAACTCTAGTGCTGGAGCAGAAATTTTACTCATTTCTCTTAATAGGATGTCCTTAAGTATGGACTAAATTAAAGTTCTCGGCTACTAATAATGTTGTAGAATATGAAGCCTTAAAAGCAGGGTTAAAATTGACTATTTATTATGAAGTTCAAAGTTTTACAATTTACACTGATTCGTAACTTGTGGTTTCTCACGTTGAAGGAGATTTCAACACTCACAACCATTATCTAACGCAATACCTTCATATAGTAAAATCTCTTCTCTCTCGAAAAAGTAAATATCAAATCATTCACATTCCAAGAAATTAAAATACTAGAGTTGATGCTCTTTTGAAACTCGCCACTTCAACATCTTTTGACATTTATAAGAGAAAATATATAGAAGACATTCATTTTCCCAACATATAAGGACCTTGGGAAATATAGTCCATTGAAGAATCAGGGCAAGTTTCTTGGATAGATCTGATATTCACCTTTTTACATGATGGAGCTCTACTAGAAGATCCAGTTGTCACCATCCCTATTCGAAGAAAAGCTGTAAACTTTAGTATTATCGGTGTTGAATTATATAATAGATCATTCATAGGACCATATATCAAATGTCTTCCACCATCCGAAGTAGAGCATGCACTTTGAGAAGTCCATTCAGGTATTTGTGGAAAACACTTGGGGGGGCAGAGCACTTGCCCATAAAATCTTGAAACAAGGGTCTTACTGACCTATAATAAAAAATGATGGATTAGATTTCATTAAAAAAGTGTAATAATTATTAGATGCATTCTAATCTCAACTACATTCCTCCGACCGAACTTTCATCTTTCTAGAGCCCTTGACCTTTTGCTAAATGAGGAATAGATATTATGGGATCATTCCTTATTACAACTGGACAATGAAAATTCATCATTATGGCAATAGGTTATTTCACTAAATGAGTTGAGATAGAACCATTAGCAAAAATCACAAAAGCCAATTCTAAATAATTTGTTTGAAAAAAAATATTATTTGTCATTTTGAAATTCTTGCTAAAATCATAATAGACAATGAGACTCAATTCATGGGAAAATAATTTACTTTCTTCTATAAAGATTTACACATTTTGGTTCATACAGTTGTAGCACACCCCCAAATAAATGGTCAATTTGAGATTACGAATCGGACTATTCTAAAAGTCTTGAAGACACATTTGGATAAGGTTGGGGGGAAATGTGTGGATGAACTCTCCAATGTATTATGGGCTTACTATACAATTACAAGAACAACAACTGGTGATACACAATATAATTTATGTTTTGGTGTGGAGGCAATTATTTTAGTTGACATCAGTATCCTTAATCCTAAGGTCTAGATTTTTCATGCAACAATTAATGAAAAAAAACTTTGATATCATTTTGATTTATAGCCTGAAATAAGAGAAGTAGCTTCAATCAAAAATTTTTCCTATAATCAACGGATCGCATGTCACTTCAATCGGGAGTGAAGCCTAGGCCTATCAGTGTTGGAGATCTAGTTCTACGAAGTTCGGTATCTAAGAGAAAAAAAACCACAACGTAACAAACTTTTACCTCTTTAGGAAGGAACTTATGTCGTGGATATTATGGTTAAACTAGGAACTTTAAAGCTTAAAGATTCAGAGAGAAAAATCCTTCCGTGCACTTGGAATGTCGAGAACCAACGAAGATATTATCAATGAATTTATGATGTAACATTTGAATTGAACTCTATATTTTGATATTTCATATTTTTATTTGAAAAATGATAAATCAAAATAATAATAACAATAAGAGAGAAAAATTGATCCCAAGTGGTTTCGATTGGACCTACTCCACATAGGTTAACGTTATCGAGTGAAACTCCGATAAATAACTTTGGATAGGTCAAAACTTTATACTTACTCCACATAAGTTAACATCATCGAGTGAAACTCTGACAAACAATCTCAGATAGGTCAAAACTTTGTACATACTTCACACAGGTTAATGTCATAGAGTGAAACTCTGACAAACAACCTCGGATGGATTAGAAATCCTTATTAGGTTTTCTCTTAAAATATACAAGCTAACGTCACTGAATAACTTTCTATACAGTATAAGTCAGTAACAAATCACCTTAAACATCAACCATTTTATTTTAAAATGAAAATCCAAAGTACTATGACATATACATAAACATGATCATATGACGATATCTCAAATTGAAATACAAATAAAATGGCATCCACATCTTCACTATTATCACTAAAAAAGAGGAAGAAGTTTTCTCTACATCATCCCCTAGAGATGAATCTTCAGAAACTTGACTCGATGAAAGGCCTTCAATATACTATCTTGATGAGAGATGGGTCCTTTCAAAAAAATCACATAAAACCTTCTTCAAGACATTCCAGATCCTTCCCTCGATATCATAAATGATGGTAGCTTTTTTGAACCCAATCACATTATACTCTTGAAGGGAATTTTTTGAAGTTCTCTATAATCTTCAAGTTGGTGTCAACTTCTATATTCTCTTTTTTACGAGATGTCTAGTAATGCCTTGTTCTCCTCTAAGTTTGTATCTTAGCATTGGCCTTATATGGTCTTCATAGTCGATTTATTTTGCTTGTGCATCCAGCTCATCCAGGAGTCCTATAAACCCCATAATGTTGAAATGAAAGGGATAGTCAGCAGTTGATTCAGTCTACACTTGGTCAAGCGATCCTCTAAGTATAACTTCTTTAACACTTAGCATTATCAGCTTATATTCACCATGGAATATTTGATCTTACAAACTTCATTTAGCATCTATTTTCAAGGTAGCCTTCTTAATTTGAAACTCATATATATATATATATATATAAAAAAATATATATATATATATATTAAAAAGGGAGATGGGTAGGAAAGAAAAAGAGAAGAAAATTTAAAAGAATGAAGATATTTTACCAACTCTTCAACACGTTGGTGCCCACTGCATGTATGATTTAACACTTATTTTGAAATATAAATTTTTGACGGGCTCATTTCACAGTTCTTATCAAAGGATATGATATGTGGGTCGCCCAACTTTTTTCTCTTAGAAAGAATTGGTACACGTTCTCTTATTGATCGTTTAAAGGATACTGTTGGAACTGGATTAAATCTTTTCTTACCCTTATCAGACTTCTTTAGCATAAGAGCATGGGATCTCACAGTTTGAATTGAAAGGCCAACTTTGAATAAGGATTCTTCCTTCACATATTAATTAATATAACTGATCTCATATCAAAGATCTTCGACTTTCACAAAGTGAAGAGCCTTCAATATATCCTATTCAGTTACTTGAGAGAACGATATTTCTTTCAATTTCCCCCACTTTTCAAGAACTCCCATTCATTTTTATAAAGAAAAATCTATTGACCCAATTTCTTGGAGGATCTTTTGTGTGAAAATCCAACCATTTACTCTTACAAGATATTCGACCTTGCACATCACAAGTGAATTTACACATCTTCGCCAAAACCTCTAGAGTAAGCGTCGCACCACGCATTCTATAGAAAATAATCAACCTAATAATGATTGTCATAGCTCGAGAAGAAAATTGAGATAAACAAATCCCTAATACTGATAAAATGATGATCACTCAGGAGCTAAAGGAAATCGAAAACCCGCAAGTAAGCTCATCTCATAAATAATAAGGTACCCCGACGGAGGAGAATAAGCACGTTGAGATCTTTTAGGAGGAATAGCCACCAAATCATTTAGAAATGAAACTTCTTCTTGAAGATTATCAAAGTATCACTATTTATAGTTGGTGTTACATCATTGGATCATGTTGCCCGTGATGCTTCCACAACCCATTAGCTTGCATAAGATTTGCTCGGGAATCTTTAGACATTGGGATATCTGTGGAAGGATGCTCATCCATGAAAATACTCTCTATTTTTTAAGTTTGGAATCACACTTAGAATTTGGGATGAGCGCTAAGCGTTAGTTGGAAAATGAGATCGGAGAACTAGCCGTAAGATGGGTTGGCATATGGATCGATGAAAAAAGAACTTGAAAAGAAACTTGAAGCCTGGTGCATGTCGGCCAGTTGGAAACCCCGAGAACGAGAAGAAATGGAGCTTCTGAGGTGGTCGGCCGTTTATAGTTCAGTGGAAACTAAAGAAAAGAAATAATGTAAGTTTTCTTACCTTTGGATATTTATACTTGAAAAAGACACTTTTAAAATTCTTTTAAAAAATTAATTAAATTATTATTAAGGGGGTCCCCCCCTCCCATCTTCTCATAATGGCTAGCAAAACACCAATCAATTAATAATTTAAAAAATTCCTTTCTCTCTCTCTCTCTCTCTCTCTCTCTCTCTCTCTCTCTCTCTCTCTCTCACTCACATCAAAGAAAAATAATAATAACTAGGGGGCTTGCGGCCCCCTCTCTTTCAAACTAAACGCCACTAATATATATATATATATATATATATATATATATATATATATAATAAAATAAAATAAATAAATATTAATAATAAATAAATAAATAAATTGATACACAAATAAATAAATAAATATTAATAATAAATAAATAAATTGATACACATAACATCCCTCTCTCTCATCCTCTTTCAATCTCTTCCTCTCTCTCACGTCCCTATGTCCCCTTTTTTTTTATCTTTTCTCTCTCTCTCTCTCACTCATTCATGTCAAAAGAAAAATAATAATATTGCGGCCCCCCTCTTTTTCAAACTAAACACCATATATATATATATATATATATATATATATATATATATTATATAATAATTAGTAATAAATAAATAAATTGATACATAACATCCTCACTCTCTCTGTCCATGTCCTCTCTCCCCATCTTTTCATCCTCTCATAAATAAATAAATATTAATAACTAATTAGTAATAATAATTATTAATACATTATAACGTCCTCACTTTCTCCCCCATCCTCTTTCTAGATCCTCTATCTTTGTTTTTCTTCTTCTTCTTTCTTCTCTCTCTCTCACTCACTCACTGCTCACTTCAAAGGAAAATATTAATTGGGGCCACTGTTCTCTCTTCAAATTAATGTACTATATATATATATAATAATAATTAAAATAAATAAATAAATTGATATAACATCCTATATCTCTTCTCTCTTCTCTCTCTCTATGTGTGTCCATGTCCCTCTCCCCCCATCTTTCCATCTCTTCCTCTCTCTCTCTCTCTCTCTCTCTCTCACTCACTTCAAAGGAAAAATAATAATAATTAGGGGGCCTACGGCCCCCTCTCTTTCAAACTAAACACCACTAATATATAAATATATATATAATACAATAAAATAAATAAATATTAATAATTAATTAATTAATAAATAAATTGATACACATGTCGTCCCTCTCTCTCTTTCTCTCTCACACTCACTCACACTGTGTGTCCATGTCCTTCCTCCCTCTGTCCATCTCTTCTCTCTCTCACTCTCTCTCTCTCTCACTCACTCACGTCAAAGAAAAATAATAATTATGTCCCCTCTTCCTCTCTCTCTCTCTCTCTCTCTCTCTCACACGTTAAAGGAAAATATTAATTAGCCAGTCTCTTTAAAACTAAAGGTCACTAATATATATATATATATATATATATATATATATATATATAAAATAATTTATATATTTATAGAAATTATCATTATATATATAATAAAATTAAATAAATAAATAGTAATAACTAATTAACAAATAAATTGATACACATAATGTATATAATTATAAATCATAATAATTTTTAGCTAAAGTTATTTTATTTTTAAAATTTAATATATTTTTGGATAAGATAAGTTTTATCCAAAAAATAAAAAATTAAATATATATCTCAATTTATAAATCAATTATGAATCTCAAGTTAAAACATGTCTGATCAATTAAATGGCATTTCGGTGAAAGAAATGAAAACTTTGAATATGTAAAAGAAAGTAAGAGAACGTAAAGATCAACAATATCATTACATAATGTATCATTATTATCATCGTTCTTACTCAAAACTATAATTATTATTATTATGCTTTTTTTCAGATTGTTGCGTGTATTCTAATTTGTAATCACTTTCTCTAATAATTGGAAGGTGAAATCTTGTAATTTAAATTATATAGTGAATTACTTTCACTATACAATGCCCTGTGATTTTTTTCTCTATTTTTGTGATTTTTTTTACGTTAAAGCTCTATTGTTTTCCATACTCTCTATAATTATCTGTCTTTACGATAAATCTTCATGTAAAGCTAAGACTACAAGATTTCTATTTAAGTCTTAGTATTAAAAACAAATATTACAATTTTTTAGTGGCCTTTTATTTTATGATTTATTTTATTTTGAAACATAAAATTTATAGTCCCATAATCCTATTATATCTTTCCAATACTGGATTAATCATCATTAATATAATAATTAATATTTTAGTTAAATTTAATTTATAGACTATTTTTAATCTATAATAACTAACTGAAAGCAAATTTTTAAATTGATTAGTCATCTTATGGATCAATAAACTGATTAAAATCTTCTTAAGATACATTATAATTTGACTTACTATTTCTTATCACAACAAATAATTCAAAATGATTTCTACATTCAGACCTTAAAAGTGATTGTGTTGAATTTTATAAAACATATAATTGATAAACCTCACTATTTGGATGCTACTTAACATCACTATTCAAACGTTCATCAACATTTGGCTCATTTATATTTCAATAATTTATGAACCAATATCACCATAAATTATTTATTCATCAAAATATATTTGATCATTCATTAAATTATTGTGAGTTGTGGATGTCTCTATTTCTAATATAGTATTATAATATATGTGGTCTTGCTTTTTATAGAATGCCCAATATCAATAATTATGTAAAATAGCATGTTCCTCTTCAATGATTAATATTTTTGGCTGCTATGTTTAAAATTTTGAGACTTACTTAACCTCTTCAATGATTAATATTTTTGGCTGCTATGTTTAAAATTTTGAGACTTACTTACAGTATTAAAATTTTTGACTGTATAAAAAATTATCTCGCAAACACATTTATATAAAAGTAGAGTGAATTAATTCGCATTTTTTTAATTGTTTAGACATTTTTAAAAAATTATATATTTTATTATATGAAAAACTGTATAATTGACTGATTAGTAAAATTAAATTATATTTAAGTTAAAGCACGCCGAACCTAACTTTGATGATTTCAAATTTATTGTACGATGAATTATTCCGCCTTCATAAAGTTTAAATAGTCTCTTATCATTAGTCATAAACTGAGTTTCTGAACTCTATATAAATCTCGTTTTATGAATGTTCTTCATGTGAGATTATATTCAAGATGAGTATGTTGGATGGATCCATTAAAGTTTCAATAAACAATTCTGAAGTTTGCATATGTTTTTTATTCTCTGGGTTTACATTTGTTTTGTTAGCCTTACTTTACTAATTTGCTAGAATTTACTAATCCGTTTTCTACTGAATAATTGCTTTATAAATAGCCAATTTGTCTTGTACATATGGACTCTATTCTTTTTTGTATCTCTGGTTGAATCCAACCTTCGCTCATGGAACAACAATCCCTCTTCCCTTCGCCGCCGCCGATGCCTTCCATCGACCGCCGCAGCGGCTACTGTCCTGAGACAAAAACCTTCCATAGTCTGCGTCCGGCTATCCCCCTCCCTCCGCCTTCCCTCCCACTCTCCTTCCCAGCTTTCGCCCTTTCCATCCTCCCGTCCCCACTCCCCTCTCACCCCGCCCTCATCGATGCCGCCACCTCAACCTCTGTATCCTTCCCAGCCTTTTTATCCCGTGTCGATTCTCTCGCTTCCGCACTCCACGCCCACGCCAGCCTCTCCCGCGGCCACGTCGCCTTCATCCTCTCCCCTGCCACCCTCGACGTTCCTGTTCTCTACTTCGCCCTCCTCTCCCTAGGCGTCGCCGTTTCTCCCGCCAACCCCGCCGCCACTCCCGCCGAAATCTCCCGTCTCGTCGACCTCACCAAACCATCCCTGGCATTCGCCGTCTCCTCCGTCGCCTCCAAGCTCCCCTTGAACCTCCCCACCCTCCTCCTCGACTCTCCGACCTTCCGCTCCTTCCTCGAAGCCGACGTCACATTCTCGACGCCTTCGCCAGCCATCGAACAATCCGATGTCGCAACCATACAATTCTCTTCAGGAACGACGGGCCACATGAAGGCGGTTGCCCTTACGCATCGCAGCTTCATTGCAATGACGGCGGGGTTCCACGCCTTGCGGACTGATGGGCTCGGGCCGGGCGTGACTCTACTTTCTTCGCCAATGTTCCTTTCGATGGGATTCATTTCTGCACTGAGGGCGTTAGTGCTCGGAGAGACGTTGGTGGTGATGGATAGGATGACTTTTCCAGATATGATTCGGGCTGCGGAGAAGTACGGCGCTACGCAGATGACTGCGTCGCCGCCGGTAGTTGTGGCGATGGCTAGGTCGGAGGAGGTGATGCAGCACAATCTTTCAGCGCTTAAACGGATAACTTGCGGCGGCGCGCCACTGGCGGAGGAAGAGGCGGAGCGATTCTCGTCGCGATTCCCAGGGGTCTTGCTTAGCCTGGTGCGTTTAGTAATGATTTAGTGTTAGCCATTTTTCGCATAGATATCATCTCGTTGAAATCTTAACCGACACAAATTTTTTTTTTTCATATATATATAAAAGATTTTTTAGTTAAAAATTTAAAACTTAATTTTTAAAATAGGTCATTTTATAAACTTAATTAGGTGATTAGTTATTTAAAATACATCGGCTATGTTGGCGTTAGATCCTCCCTTTTTTATTTGCCTACAAAAAAAAAAAAAAAATTAAATAAATCATTTTGTATTATGATATTTTTTGTATTATATCGTTAAAGATAATGAAAATTCTGCTTTTATGTTGTGTTATCTATAATATTTTAATATGTGATTAAAGTTTAAAAATAAAATATTAATATTTATATTTCTGTATTTTAAATATCGTTAAGATAATAAAAATTCTATATTTCTATTGATAATTTTAAATTATAAATATTTAATTAATTTTTTAAGTTAAAAAATTAAATATTGTGTATTTTTTTTTTTCATCTGAGGATTATTGATATATATGATTTTTTTATATCAACTTTCATTATATTTATATATAAATTAGTTTGAATCTTTTATAATTGATTAAATCTTTTCATCGATTTGAATTAATCAAAACAAACATAATAATACATTATTATCTGATCATTAGAATAAAGATAAAATAAAAAATAGAAATATATATCTCTTGTATAAAAAAAGATAACTATATCTTATATCTACGTGGTGAATCGCGTATTCGCATTAAAATGTCTTTGGTACTCTCTATTTCAAGTAATAATTTCGTGAGATTAGTAGTTGTCAAGTGAAAGTTGTAAATTTTTTTAAATTATCTTTCCAGATCTGCAAAATCAAATAATCTATAAATGCGTCAATATCTTTATTTTAGAACTTAATATTTCAGCTTACATAAATTAGTTGTCAAATGAAAGTTGTATAATTTTTTAAATTATCTTCCAAATAAATCGTAATCCATAATCGATATCCAAAAATTTCTTATTTAATTTTTTTTAAAAAAAATTTTGCTCATAATTGTGTGTCTCTGACTGAGGCAAATAAACAATTAAATTACTTAATTAAGTTTATAATATGACATATTTTAAAAATTAAGCCGAAATTTAAACTCTTAATCATGAAGTTAAAGATGAATTAACATTTAAAGCTCATGACATTGGACACAAATATTGGTGTGGATTTTTTTAATAGCACGACAAGCTGCTCAATTTTAAAATAATATATCCCTCCCACTCATTCTAGCTGAGTTTTCTTGTTTAAAATTTTTAAGCAAAGGTATTTGGGGCTGTTTGCTATTAGGAAAAATAAATGTAAAATATTTTAAATAAGGGTTGTAAAAAAAATTATGGTTTGATTTAAAGAAATTTTGAATAAAGTTTACAATTTTAATATATTTTAAATTCATTTTATTATTCAAATTTAATATATTTATAATTCGCTCAAATCTAAAAAAAATTTTATTCAGTGCACTGGTTGCCTTTGCCAAGATGTCAAAATCATTCTCGTTATTTATAAAATTTACGACCAAACAATCTAAGAATTATTAAAATATATTATTTTTATTTTACAATATATTTTCTTACACTATATTTTAAATTAAGCTAACTAAGCAGTTCCTTAATAAAAATTTCATGCATCGGGGGAGATGCATGTTCCCTTTGGAGAGATCCTCCCTCTTCTTTATTTGTGTTCATAAGATGGTTTATATACATATTTCAAAATTTTCATTTATCTATATGATATTTATTTGTATAATATTTTTTTATATATAAAAATATAATGTTTATTTTCTAAAAATGTTGATTATAGTGATCTTTTTATGTGATATTAAAGATTTAAGTTTATTTATATAAATATTAAAATTTAAATATTTGATATATAAATATATAAGAATTATATATATATATATATATGAAAAATATTAGCTTATAATTTAATTGCTTACCCTCAACTTTAAAAAAAATTTGATGTGAAATTATGTATGCACTTAAAAAATGATCAAGAGCATTACATATATAATATTCAATTATTTAATATTAGTTTCAATTCTTACGAAAATATTATATCTTTATACGTCTTTATCAGATTTTTTTAATACTTTATTTATAATTTTTAAAGACGATAAGTAAAAAATACTATTAATTTCAAATCGAAATGAGCGTTTGAATAAAACCAAAAAAAAGAGGAAATATAAAATGTGATCTAAGATTAGATTAATACCATAGTCGTTAAAATTAAATTCTAGTGGTTGGAGTTTAAAATATACTTAAAGTAGATTTTAAAATATTTAATTGATTAATTATTTAAATATGTATAATGCTTATTTCAAAATAAATTTAAAAATTTTCAAATCCATGCATCTTTTTTTTGGACGTGTAAATAAATAAATTTGTAATTTTATAAACTAAATAATTTTATATACATAAAATTCAATTTATATAATTATATATTTTAATCTTTTAAAGAATTTATAAATAAAAATTAATAAAAAAACAATCCAAATAAATTAATTATTACATCTATATTTGATTGTTTCTTTTAAATTAAATGACTCATTTTATCACTCTTTGCATCATTATTTCACTTAAATCCGTGCTCAGGCAATTATTAAACACATTAAATTTTTAGTTTTTTTAATATTTTTTCTGATAGCAACACATGGCAGCTAAATGTGGGGCACGTGATACTTTTATGTTTAAAATATTGACTGATCATAGAATCCTTGATGTATAAAATATTCTTTTAAAATATAAGTAACCAATTTTAATATATATATATATATATTATTGAGTGCTAGAAAATTAATTATGATAAAGTGAAAATTTATGTTTTAACCTTATTATGAAATCCAACACAGATATTTTTTATCATTTTGTGACATAAAAATTACTTGTTTTTAAAACGTTCATAAAATTAATCCAAAAAAATATAAAATTTGACAAAAGAAAAAATTAAATCATGAAGTATTTAAGTATTTGAGCCAAAATTTTAATAAATTTAAGATCATATGAATTTCATTTTTAATACATTTATGCTCAAGACAATGTGATTTAGGAGTTCAATGGGAATAAAATAACATAAATTGGAGTCCAGCTAAACTTAAATTAGTAATTTGGAAGTATATTTGAATATCTCTTGAGATTATTTGAGGGATCAAATGTTGTCCAAATTTTAAATATTTATAGTAAAATCAAGGATTTATAAGACAAATCTAATATTTATGATTGTTCTATTCTATGTTAATTATCACATTTAGATGATCAAAATTGTAAACCGATTAAAAAAATGAAAAAAATATCAACGATAAGATTATAAGGAACAGATTGTACTTCATTAGAGGTGGAAAAAAGTAAATTGCTGACCTTTTTCTCATAAGTTAAATGTCTGCAAGGCGTTTTTTATATGGTTGAATTTTGTTTCAACCAAAAGATTTAATATTTCGTCGTTGAATGTGTGAGTTTAAGATTAAATTCGCTTAAATATCAAAAAAAAAAAATGTAAATGCCCAACAAGTCCACTATTTTGCAAAAGAAAAATAACCACCATCAACATCCAATGTTTTTATTCATGTTAAAATGACAAAAACACCTCCTCACTTAAGAGTACTTTTCCCGATAAGAACCTCTTTGCCCTTTTCAATTGATGTATTACTGATTGATATATCGATGTTAGAGTTCTCGGTTGATATAAGCCCTACTAATTTTCTATCATGTGCTTTATAATTTAGACCCTATCATTATTCCAACCAAGACATGAAAAGTGAAGGGTTACTTGTTCATTCATGGCCATGAGTTTGATATAAGGGAAAAAAAAAACTTGCAATGGTCTGCAAATTTGAACTTAGACCTCATGCAAATGTGGCGATAAAGTGTTGAACAAGAGGACATAATTTTATTTAATTTCATGTAGGGATATACAGGGAGGAGGGATTTCCATGATGATTTATGAAGAGGAATGCCGCAAAGGTTGTCCTTAGTGAACGTTGAGGCCAAAATCGTCGATCCTCACAATCCTGTCTACATACTGGTATGTGGGTGAGAAGGCCGCAATCATGAAAGGTGTGTAAAAGTCTCGTAGTCTTATATATAAGCACTATTGATTACTACGCTTATTTAAATTATCGCTTATTCATGAGATTTTTTGTTTGGCGAATAGAAAATAAATATTTCATAAATGAAAAATAAGATGTGCATGAAACTGTAACATTCAACTTGCGGGCTGGAGTTGTCTGTAAAAAATAATTATTTAATGTAGAAATCATAAATCATTTTCTTCCCAAAAATGTTGAACAATAATTTTTTAACAGCAATCTTACTTTAATATATTGTGAGATTATTAAGTGTGGAGTTCGAAAATAGTTGGATGTAACTTTAAATCCAGATTCTAATATCATAATATCACTGTAATCTTTCAATGATATCATATCGTTAAAAAGATTTGTATTATTCTGCGTATATATAATATTACAATAATAAATAATATTTATATATCTGACTTTATCTATGATATTTTTATAAATATATATTATCAATACAGTGTATTATTAATGTCAATATTATGTTATTAAGTTGATATAAGCAACATCTTAATTTCTAATAATTTTTCTAATATATATGATTTCTCAGAGATATATGCTATGAAGATTACTAAATAACAACAAAAATTTTGTAATTAAATAGATATATGACAGTTGTCTGAAAAATAAAATTATAAACAAAATATAGTACATAGCAGATTTGAGTAAGTTTAATTAAATACTTTTAAAAAATTAAGAATAACTTTACCCTTAGATAAAATGATCTCTCACTTCTATCATAGCATGACCAGTTGGAAGTATGCACAAAGCCAAACTCAATTTGAGAACTCAAGAACAACATAAGAAAAAAAAAATGGATTTCATGCCAAAACGATGAAGGAAACGACTTTCCTGTTGCTTAAATCTTATTCGAGAGCCTCTAAAATACTTATATATGCATATAAAATAGAAAAAAAAATTGTGTTAGATATTCTCATACAAATAGTATTAAAGTGAGTTTTAAATTTCATTATATTTGTTTAAGATTATATTAAAAAGTTTGTATTGTACTAATCTAAAATAAATTTAATTTAAATATTGCAGGTCATATCTCATTGATGATGGTGGATGAGTAGTGACATAAAGATTAACTAATTTACGTAATATTCATTAAAAGAAAAAACAGAAGACTCGCCCTTTCAATTATAACCATTGATACTAAGGTTAGCTTCTGGGTTTTCAGGTTACATTGGTGATGAGGAGGCAAATGCGAAGACATTTGATGCCCAAGGCTGGTTGAAGACTGGAGACCTGTGCTACATTGATGAGAATGGATACGTTTACATTGTTGACAGGTTGAAGGAGATGATTAATTACAAAGCTTATCAGGTATTTTATGTTTGAAAACGCACCCAAAAAGACTGTTTGGTTTGTGCTTAAAGATTGTCTTAACTGCTGCTTAAACTCCAAAATTATTCCTAAGATCATTTGACTGACTCAATTTTTCTTCATTTAAAAAAATATGTTACTTGTACTTAATATTTAGTCAGATTTAAAAATAATAATAATTATCATGGCGTGTTAGAAATTAAAAAAATCCACGCTCCGTAAAAAAAAGGTAAACAAATTATAAGAAAAAAGAGATCCTCTGCAACTTTCATTAAGTAGTATCAATGGCTTCCTAGGTTCCACCAGCTGAATTGGAACAAATTCTATGTTCTTCGCCGGAGATTATTGATGCTGCTGTTATCCCGTAAGTCTTTTATTTTTTGAATTATTACCTTCATATCATTCTCTCAAATGCATTCAGTGTATTTATTTATTTATTAATCTTTTCGCCCAAGTATAGATATCCACAAGAAGAAGAGTAGGACACTACCTATGGCATTTGTGGTTAGCAACCAGGAAGCAAGATTAGTGAAGTGGAGGTCATGAATTATGTGGCAGAGAAGGTATATTATGACAGAAACTGCATATATATATATATATATATATATATATATATATATATATATATATATATATATATATATATATATATATATATATATCTTTTGTTCCTATCAAGTAGTAAAGATAATAAAATAAATAACGTGCGATGTCTCTGTATGCTTTACGCAGGTTGCACCGTATAAGAAAATACGCAAAGTTTCTTTTGTCAATTCTATACCGAAGACTGCAGCAGGAAAGATCTTGAGAAGGGAATTGGCAGCACATGCAATGTCTTCTCCCCAGTCCCGGCTAGAATACAATTGGTGGAAGACCCATTAGGATACTAATATCTTCCTAATGACAGCAGAACAAGGGCATAATAACTTGCTGTTGTGTATCCCCTCCACCTGCCTGAATTGCAAAAATCACAAAAAACCTTCTCATTTTTACTCAAAAATAGTGCTTTTTCCTAGTAACAACAATGCAAATATTCATTTAACAATGGTTGCTTGCCGTACATAGTTCTCTCAAACAAATCATAAATTCATATGGCTATGTGAAAAGTAATTCACTGCACAAGAAAAGTCTAAACTCCTCTATAATTTAATTTTTTTTGAGATATTTGAGAGAATTTAATGTCAAAATTACACATAAAACTTTGAATATATGTGCAAAAATTCGCCACCAACCTCTCGACAAATAGGATCAAGATAGATTGAAAGTGCTGTAATTTTCACAAATAGTAGATAAGACACTACCCAGAGATTTCATCCTCATTTGGTGAGAATTTTAGATCTAATTTCAGGTTTCTTATAGGCGCAAGCCCTTATAGTTAATTATCCCTCCCAAGAGTGAGAGAGAACTTTGATTAAGGCTACATTAGATTGTCAATAATGAGATATAAGAAGAAGCGTAGAGTTTTAGAATTAAAGATATGAAATTTATCATGTTAGCTTAAACCAGATAGTTGGAGGAATGATGACATGCCCGATCTAGATCTCATATTATCCCGCATGTCGGCCCTACCTACTTAGAGGAGATATGACCCAACAGAAGATCCTCATCAAGAACACACGGTTACATGCCTTCCAAGAAATCAGAGGAGTTTTGTCAAGGATACAATCTTAAGTCTAACTGACAAAGAGTTGTCTATCAAGATATCTACGATTTATAACTCAAAGCAGATCCATCGGGAGCATACTGCAGCGATCGTAATATAATGGAGTGGCCAAACCACCGTCGGAGGACTCTAGGAATCGCTTCATTTTATCGACGCCAATGCGCCGAGGAGCCATATTCTTACCTCAAGAAATTGATTGAGAGTGAACATGAACACTTGATTTAACATTACCTTTGTGAGTTAAGTTTTCACCCCACAAACAGTTGGATTGATTGAATTTTATTTAAGTTTTTTAATGATAGAGTTTCATTTAAGCAGTTTCATATTGATATTTAATTTGAGTTAGAAAATTGATTAATTTGAATATATTTAAAAGCTTTATCACGCCAACTCTGTAAATGCTAATAGAGATCTATCCACCGACAAAATCAATTTTTTTCAGATATTTCACTAATTTGAAACTCTTATTATAAGTTTTTAGGTTTTGTTAACCCGGACCCAATCCTAAGACTAAACCCGGAAGCAACATGCGCAACATCCTCAGACACTTAAATTTCAGCATTCAACATAATATCGGGCCCATGCGGGTGTATAGTAATTTTAGGTAATTTTATGTTTGAATTATGAGATTGATTTCATTTTTTTTCATTTAATTTCAACTTTAGCCTGCACAGCCTTTCAGACATTAAAATTTGCACTTCAAATCTCTATGTTCGAACATGCAGGTGTTTAGATAATTTCACCTAATTAGTGATTTCATTGCTTTAGAAAATCATAATTAGAATGAAATTCTTTGATTTTGTATCAAGGAAGCCCATGATTTTGTAGATTTTGATTTAATATCGGCTTTATGGCAGATCTAAAAGAAGGCGTTTTGATTTAGATTATAGTTTAACACATTACATGCACTTAGTTTACTTGTTGAGTTTTTGTAATTCTCCTAACTTGATTATATTCAATTTACATCACTTTTGATAAGTTATGTCGATTTCAGTGTTTATTATTTTAGCCCTACTCATGCTTATTAGCTCGCATAGTAATCACCTCCATATTCGTATAAGAGTTATTAAACCCAATTTGGATTCATCCTTAGACTTTAAGTTTAATGCAAGTTTGTTATGAGTATAGTATTAGTCTCCCAAATTCTAATTAAAGTTTATTTGATTTTGAGAAATTTATAAAAAATAGAACTCACTTATTACTTCAATTTAAGTCATAGAGAATCACAATTAGAGTTTTTGAGTTTAATATTAGCCTCCCCTAAATTTCACTTAAATTTTAAATAAATATTCTATTCTTTCCAAAATTTGCTTTAAAGGCACCCTCCTTTTTTTCTTGTTTGACGCTTTAGTTTAGAATTAACTGCAGGTTTCCCAACTTAGTGTTCTTAAGTCAGTTCATTTTATCTTCTCTTTTTTCTAAGTCAAAAGATTTGATTTCAAATTTCCCAAGATCATCCCCATGTAGGTCAGACGGTGTTTGCACCTCGTTAAGCACAACGAGTGGTATCTTGTGACATCGCAATCAATTTTTTCATCTCGTCGCACCATGTTGAGTTCGACGAGGCCTTTAAACCTGAAAGAAGACATACAATGCAATATAAATTTCTCCCCCATTTTTTTCTAAGTTTGGAAATTAGACAAAATTTCAGCAGCATTTCGTCTAGGAGGAGCAACATCTAACAATTGTTTCTGACGCCTCAAGCGGTGTCTTGCGACACCACAACTTATTTTTTATCTTGTCATCTCGTTGAAACAAACGAGCCTTCAACTACAGAATATATATATATATATATATATATATATATATATATATATATATATATATATATATATATATATATATATATATATATTCACATTCACGATCTCATGTTCTAACGCGATTTTCAATCGAATGCTCGACAGCGAACGGGTTAGGTATGCAATTGGGAATATAAGGCAAGGAGTGCGATGCCAAAAATTGAAAGAAGAATTCACCTGTTGACAATGTTCTTCCCACAAGAGAAAACAGACTAAAAAGAGGCGCGAATAAATTGAAAGAAGAATTTGCTTGTTGACGATGTTCTTCCCATCATGGGCGAAACGGACTATTAAAGAAAGTGTGAAAATCGAAAGAAGAATTGCTGTTTGACAATGTTCTTCCGCGGCAGCGCATGAAGCTGGGTCAGGAACAGGTCGACCACGGAGGAACGGAGGGAGGATCATGCCAGAACGGGCCGCGGAAATTGGTCACTATGACGGCGGAATGAACAGAAGGCACAAAAGATGCGATGGGTCTGGGGTAGTTTGGAGCGTGCACGCGAAGAGCCGAGAAGCCGCGGAAAAACCACGGATGACGGTGCGGCAACGCTGTGCACGCACGGGCGAGGAGTGGAGGCGGTTAACGTGAGTCCCGGGTGCGCACGTCGACCATAAGTGTATGGTCGACAACGAGATCGCCAAAGTCCGAACGAGAAGGCTACGGACGCTGGGTTGTGGGACCACGCGTGTCTGGAGCTGGGTCGCGGTTGTTTGGAGGTAGAGGGAGACGCCACAAATGGGTCGCATGGGATGCGTGGATTGCTCCAGATGGCATCGGCGACGGGCCGTCAGCATAATCGGACGGAAACCGAGAGCGGGGAAGAGATTTACCTTTTTTTTTCGACGAGAGAGAGGATGGACGTGGGAGGGAGAAAAGTGAATCAAAAGAGGGAGTGGTTTTCAGTTTTCTTTTCTTTAATTATTTTTTTGGCAATTTTTTTAGAAAACTGAAAATAGGGGGAAACAGTTGAGCAGGGGATAATTTAGGAAATTTTTAATTAATTTGAAATTTATTAAACAATTTTAAATGTGATTTATTAGATAAATGCATTATATATATATATATATATATATATATATATATATATATATATATATATATATATATATATATATATATATATATATATATATATATATATATATATATATATATATATATATATTGTTCTTAGCGAATCGTTGTTGTTTTAGCGTCGAGAGACATTGGTTGAGTTGCAATGAATTATTTCAAAATGTGCGTATTAAACTTCGGCGCTCAATTTTTGTGCGTCTCGAAATTGAAATGCGAGCTCACCACATAGATTTAGATGTTTTAAAGCGCATCAATTTCAATGAGTGCGTGGTCATCGGCTCCTCTCGACGATATGCGTGTAGACTGACTTCGCATCGGTTGATCAAATTCTGATATTTATATCCACCAATTTTAACATTGAACGATGGCGAAGTTAGTTTCATCGATCATGGTCATTTGAGTTGATTTTGATGGCGTCATGCATTTTAACTCGATTTCGCGTTGTGCTTCAAATCACCGACATTTGCGTAGACTCGTCAAATTGAGTGCGGATAGTCGATAGATTTTGATATTTTGAAGTGATCAATTTTATGAGCGGAGGTTATTTGGTTATTCGCAATTTTCTAACTCGATATGTGTATTATTTATACGGCGCTTAATCAATTCTTCGTTAGATTTTTTCAATATCATATTATGATCAATTTCGATGTTACGTCGCAAGGAAAAGTCTTTATCGATCGAGGTCATTTTTATTTTAGGGGCTCAGGTGCATTTTGAGTCTCAATTTCGCTTGTCACCGTCCTCTGACTTGTGGCTATCTTGATTTATGATACATATATGGAGGTCAACAAATGCCCCAACAAATGTGATTCATGTATGGTGAACACGTTTATTGAAAACTAGTTGACCATTTGTGCTGGCCACAGAACTTAGGTCATTTCAGCTTTGCTTACAATTCTGAACTTTGGATTTGTCATTAGTATCTTAGGTATCTTAAGTACGAGCTTGATTTGTTAGGATTGACTTATCGGATTGATAAGAGTTCTTACACCATCTACTATCTGCTTTAATGGCTTTATTGAAGATCTCTTTCTTTTATGTCCTTACAGATTTGAGCTCCCTCTGACCCTAGCTTCATGCTTGATTGGGTTTGATGGAGGAATTGGTCTGCTTATTTTGATAAAGACTCCTCTAGGAAATCGATTTATCCATGCACGATCTTGAAATTCCTTTTGTCTTAGCTTTGAACTTGTGACTTGATGAAAATTGACGATTTTTATTGACTTGTTAAGAAGTGTATGCATTCTATGAACCCTGTGCTTGCTGCTTTAGTAGATTCGTTGAAGGATACATGCAGATGATCCAACCTTCCGTCTTATATAGGGTCAATATTGAATTATTAGTCTAACAATGTGTGCTTTAACAGACTGAATAACCAGAAAATTCCTTTAGTTTGGCCATTAGCTTTGTATAAACTATGAAATTACTTCTTATGGTGCTCTCAACTGATAAGAATATAGGCTTTAATCTGTACTTTGAGCTTGATCAGATCATTTGAGGATAGATTGAGATATCACCTGCGTAATATGAAGATTAATTTGAGGTAGCCCTGAATTGAGCACTTCCTCAAACTGCCTTGACTTATCGATATAAAGTATTGTTGACGAAAGCATAGTGTAGCATTTTCTTTTTAATTTTAGCTACTAGTGATTTATTACTTGGTAATTTACCTTCTTTAAAGTAGTCGATGAAGTCTTTCCTCCAACCATGTGATTCTTCTACAACAAAGGCTTCACACTACTTTTCTGAGGTAATGTCATTCTTAGCTCTTCTTGGTGCAACTTCTTGTTGATTTTGGGGAGTATGAGGAGCAACTTAAGTCGCATCCTGCTGGGTCAAATTTGATAACCCCTCTACCTACGGGGATTGATAGTTTATTGGCTCTAGAACTCGTTGAGTAAATATGTCGATCATGACATAATCACCATTCATACTTTCTTCTTTTGTTAGCGGTCGCTTTGTTATTCTCGAAGAGACTCGAGTTAGTGTGATATTTGGTATATGCTTCATAAGCTCAAGAACTTGCTTGTGATAGAAAAGCTTCAAACTTGTTAATTATAGATGTTAAGTACTTGATTTATAATAGGCGCCAAAATATGTATATTCTAAATGCCTGAAAATAAATCTTGACCATAATGCTTCCATATTGTAGTTCTTGGCTCGGTCAATCCATATGATCGTCATTATCTCTCCCTAGTGTTATGAAGTCGATGTTGATTTCGCTCTTGCTCTTGGGAAATTTAGATGTTGGACTTATTTGATCGATGAGGCTCCAAGTACATTTCTCAAATTTGTGATTTTTCTATTTCATGAATGAGCATAATTTGCTCATTGGGCAAATCATCATTAAGAGAAGAGTCTGCAAGGATAGGAGGTATAACTAGAAAATCTGCTAAGACTTATCCCTTCACTGCTTTCTACGAAACATATGTGATATCAAATTGTAGAAGTAATACTACCCATCTTGCCGTCAACGCCATGTCTTGCCATCAAGTTTCAGTGGATCGATCATTAATTTTAGGGTAATCTTGTGAGATAACATATAATGATGAAACTTTTGGGTAGATTAGTGTCAAACGATTCTCATAAAGTATCTCATTTATATCTCTCCAACTAATATAATAAAGAATATTCTCTTTTCTTTTATGTTATACCAAATGCCCAGAGATTCGAATGCATAGAATGAGAGGTTTCTAGGAATGTCGATTGGTGGATTTAACAAGTAGCTTTTAATGCTATTGAAGGCTTCTTGACACTCTTTATTTGACTTGAATGGAGTATCCTTCTTCATTAACCTTGCAAATGGTTCAACATCGATAAGTTTGATATAAATCAGCGGATGAATCTATCCTTGTAAAGAAACAGTGATGACTCTTGGTAGAGCATCTCCACAATTGTCTTGATTTTAGCCGGATCAATTTCAATACCTCTGTAACGTACAATGTACCCAAGGAATTTTCTAGAGGATACGCATATTTTAGAGGATTCATCTTGATATCATATTTTCTGATTCTCTTCAGTACGATTCTCAAGTCTTCAAAGTGATTTTCACCATTCAAACTCTTTCTACCAAATGCATATAATATTCTACCTTTTGATGAATCAACTCAAAATATGCATCGTGGCTCTTTGGTAGCCCGGCATTTTCGGATGGGTATAATAATATATGTCAATAGGAGTTCTGAATGATGTATATTTTTCATCTTCAGGTGCCATTTTGATTTGGTTGCATCATGATCCATATAAATGACATGTCATGTAGTTGGAAGTGTTGTCCACTAGTAGTTTTGATGTTTAGGCGAAAAGTCATCTTTTGGGCAGCCTTTTAAATCCAGTCAATCTGACGGATTTGGGTTCTTCTTTCTTGAAATAATGTTCTTGTCCAATCGCATACTTCTCCTCCGGGATGAAGCCCGATTAACTTTTAGTTTGCAATTACCTATTCTTCAATCTCAATCTCATTTATCTAGAGCTTGCTTAATAGGCATTGCAGTTTAATAACTCATTTGTTTGTGTACATCGGAGGATAAGCGGCATTTGAATATGTCGGGCAAAAGTATACAATTCACAAAGTAGCATTTTTAGCTCTTCAACTTTCATATGGTAGAAGGTTATTAGCGAAAATTGGATGGGGACCATCCTCAGCTCCTAGGTTGACTTCTTTAAGTTCATCCATAGTTATTTTCCACTATCTTTAAGTTCTTGGTTGGGCTTGGCTTCCACTTCTTCATCATTTTAAGAAGAAATTCATGGGAATCATCTTCTTCATCACTAAGAGTTTCTATCTCGCATTATATTATAACAAGCTCTATCTTGATGAGATTTGTAGATGAACCCCAGACCTTTAGTGGTAAACTTATCACTTCATCACGATGCTTGAGGTCTTCTTTAGCTCCACATCTTGTTAAATATTTGAATCATATGTTTAGTAGTTTCAATATGAATTACAAGCTTATGCATCATTCTTCGCAACTTCTGAGGATAGTATACTGGTATTCTTATTGGCACTACCTCATCATAATTTTCATGTTGAGCAGGTTGTTCAAATTCTTTAGGATGAGACTCTTTAGATTTGTAAAATAGAGTTCTTGTTATGCCACTCTCACTCAACGGAGACACATAGAATATTATTAATTCTTCAATATTATGAACCTCCAGTGGAGTGATTTCTTTGTAGCACTCTTGAGGGATGTGTATAATTTTGAGTGAGTCATTTGACTCTGTCAAGTGAGCTATCCTCCTTGATGCAGCAATTTGAACTCTATTTCTATAAGTAGATTTAAAATCATAGTCTGAATTAGAATCAGTTATTTCATACTCTACTTTTCTTGAGAGCTTATAAGTTCCATTAGGTTTGACAGGAATATCTTCTCCTTCTTTCGTGTCACTTCCCAAATGAGGAATTGATTTCCTTGACTTAGGTGCAGAATCTAGTGCTTTAGGGAGAGTCAACATTGCCTTCTTTCTTCTTCTTGCTCTCTTTCACTTGGTGAAATTGTTTTTTAGTTCCTGAAGTGGATATTACCACTTCAAGAGGCTCTATTAGCTTAGACTCTTTGAGGATGAAGTACTTTGCATCTTCATAAATCTTTGCTTCATTGACGGAGAATGGTTGTAGGTTACCAGAAATTTTGAATTCTTCTCCATCTTTCAGATACTTCATACATTGATGCATAGTTGATAGGACCATGACATACTCATGTAGCGGCGACAGAGAGTTCTAAATGATGTATCGATTATACATGAAACTTGGCTTTTGTATAGAACTCCTAAACTTGGCGAAGAATAAAGAACCCGAGTTTTAACCCTTTTCATATGAACCATCAACTTATCTCTCCCAAGATGTTAGATATCAAGTGATAACCCTCATAATACCTTTAGACTCATAAGATTGATAGAATAATCGGATCAATCAATATTGTATCGAGATGCCATCACTCTCTGTAGTAACATAAAGAGGACTATTGTGATCTGTTATCCCCAACATAAGGTCTTCCTTAGAAAATGTGATTATTGGGAGATCTTGAGTTTGCAATGCTTCGATCATGCATTTCTCAGCAAAGTAAGTTTCATAACTCTACGAATCTTTGAGAGTCTGTATCAAAGTTTCTCGGAGGTCTTTTGACATTAAGAAAGCCTCGTACACATTTAGTTGTGCAGGGATCTTTCTCAAGTGTGATAGAATATTATAATCTGTCCTCTCACTCAATTTAAACTTTATTCTAGGATTCCTGGGAATGATGTCTTCGTTAACTTCAATTTGTTTGCCTTTATCTTTATTTTTATATCCCTTCTTTGATGAAGGTGGTAAGACTTTACCACTTCTCAACTGAATTTGAATCACCTTATCTTGCTCAGATTCATCTGAAGAAGTAGTTTCTTCAAGTTCCCTTCTTATTCTGGAAGATTGGCCAAAAGGGCTAGACTCATTTTTCAACATCATACATTTCATATGTGATGATATTGATGAGTCTGACTCTTCTCCATCAGGAAAATACAGATCTTCATCTGAACTGTTATTGTCTTGTTGAGTCATTAAATAAAATTTAGACATTAGCTCTGCGGGCTCTTCTTACTTTCCTGATAAAATTTTGAGGTTGGTGAGTTTGTCGATTACCATCTCATTTTGGAGTAAGCGATGTTGAAGAATATCGGCATCACACAAATGATTCATATCTCTTGACAAGATTCACCATTACCTTCTTCATCTGATTCAGCAATGCAAAGTTTAGGCATGAAGTCTGCAAACCTAAATGGCTGTCTTGCCGGCTAGCGATACTCCTCTAAATTGATAATGATCTTTTGAGTTGTAGTTCTCTTCTTGATCTTCTTTTTCTTAGCCGACTTCTTTGATTTATGAGACCTGGGTTTAGTAGACTGCTTCTCATGTTGTGACGAAGTAGCCTTATCAAAATGCTGCTGAGAAGACCAAATACTTGGTTTAGACATCTCTCTTAAGTCCAATATAGGTTCAAGTGGTGATTTCTACTTAACACTAGGGACGTCTTTTAGCTGCTTCAGCATTTTCACGCTCTTTTTGGAGACTATTGTTTGCCATTCTTTAGTCTGAACTGATTTCTCCTTCTATTTGTCTTTGTTGGATGATACGGAAGAAGACGTAATCTTCCTTGTAGACTCTCTTTTTGGGTTGACTAGAACATTGTCATATAGTGTAAATTCACCTCGCCGATACTTCCTTTTTACCCAATCTTTGAGGACATAACAATCTTCAATAGGATGGTGATCATCGATGATAGAGATAGTAGTTTGGATTATTAACTTGATACTTCAGACCTTTTTTTTAATTTCTGTATAGACCGACTTTGGCGCTTCAGAAATAATTTAGCTACTTGTTCCTTCGAAGGAATATTCTTTGTTCATCTTTTCCTTAGAGATGGTCGCTCATCATCTCTTGTTGCTTATTTTGGATGCTCCCCACCACTTGGAAAAGTTTGAGATTTGTCATTCATTACCCTAATACCAATTTTGGGCGTGGATTAGAATAAACGAGCTTTTACCTCATCATTGTACCATTGCTTTCCTTTATCCACATTGTATATCACCCATTTTTGTTATTTGAGCTATAAGAAGTGTGAGTTTCATTTCTTCTTGAGTCACGAAGGTTTGTTTCTCTTTGTTTTATCATGGACTTGACTTAGGCTTTATGAATTTAGCCACCTATCGAGCAAGTCTTGGAATGTCATGTCGGCCATGCATAGAAATGGTGCCATTTTATCATATCTTTGTCCATTAGCAATTGGATTGCATGTTCTTCTTCCAATTATTACTCACACTTCATACTTAGGTTGCGCCAACGACTTATGAATTTTGTCACTGTCTCATCTACCTTCTTTTCAGCAAAGCAATGTTAGTGATTGTGATTTTCTCGGTTGCATTGACGAACCTCCTCACGAATATAGTCTCTAATTCAACAAAGATTTTAACTGAATCATTTGACAATTCTACATACCATTCGAAAGCGGCTGAGGTCAGGCTATTGGCGAATTGATGGAAAAGTAGTGCATCATTCCCTTCTGCGTTACACCAAGTAGCTACTTTGAAATTTTCCCTCACCATAAGTCTCTGAAATTTTCTTTTCATTAGACATTTGTTCTTAGCTACTTTGAGAACTTTATATATCCTGGCAGACAATGTTTCAAGCTATCTCCTCTGTGTTGGTGGAGCTTAACGTGGTTGGTTCCAAAAGGATTGCTTTATTTCGCCAATTATGCTATTCCTTTTTACCCACTTTAGATTTTCAAAGTTATTGTGGGTAGGAATACTCTCTTTCGGTGGCAGTATTGCTTATTCACTAGGTCATTCAGAAGGGATCTATTGAGCCCTCAGCTCTGCGTTTCTCTTTCTTCTCTGTCTTCTGGTTAATTTGCTTCCTGATGAGGAAGCTTCATGATCATGCTTTCCGGGTACAAAAGGTTCAGTCGGTGCAGCATCTGTACCACATGGAATTAAAGACACAGTTTTCCCACTGATGGTTCTTTTCGTCACGGGAGCTTCAGATTGACCTTTTGGCGAAGTTCTATCGGAGAACTCCTTAAGCGGTTAATTTGTTGAGCGGTTGGCGCCTGGCTAGTAGAAATTTCGTAACTTGAGGCCTTCCGGTATGGCCTTGGGATATACCATGTGTGTCTTCAGAGTTGTAGTACAATCAGGAAATTCAAGCTATCAAATTGAATGGTAGCCCCGACATCACCTGTGCTGATGACGGTGTTGGCTAGGCAGATGTTCGCACCACGACCTAGCTGAATGGTGAAAGGAGTACTTTGTAGATTCATTTCTGCAAAAGTGAAAGATGGAGATTAGCAATTAACAATTATTATTTTACCCCATACTTTCAAAATGTAGAGGTACTACAAAACAAAGTAATGGTGTAATAAAGATATACTCTACGGAATGATTCATTCTACATAGAGCCTCATATTGAATTTATTACACACTGAAATCACCATTTTATTATTTTGAATTTTTAAAGATTTTATTGCTACTATAGCATATATGACTAGCAGATGGAAGAGAATCTTGTCCCAGTGAGTCACTGTGGGCTCCGAATTCAAAACCAACCTCTCGAAAAATATGAATTGAAGAGAGTGATTGAAAGTGTCAGTGTAATTTTTAGAAGGTAGATGAAATATTAGATAAGACACTACCCAGAGATTTCATCCTCATTTGGTGAGAACTTTAGATCTAGTTTGGGTTTCTTATGAAGCATGATTATAGTTAATTACTCAGTAAGAGAGAACTTTTGATTAAAAATTTGAGTCATTAGATCTTGAATGCGTGGCGTATAGTAACGGACGTAAAGTTTTAGAATTTAAGATATGAAATTTATCATTTTAGCTTAAATTAGATGGTTGAGGGAATGATGATGCGTCGTCTATATCCATGGTTCCGTCATCAGGCGGTCGTAGTCCTACTTAGTCGAGGAGGTATCGACCCGACGAAGGATCGCCATCGGCAACACATGGGTTCACGTCGTCAAAATCCTTGTAGACTTTGGGAGATGTTTGTCACATGGATACGATCTTAAGTCTGCTTAGGCGATAGAGAGATGTCTATCAAGCATACCTATGATTCACAACTCAAAGCGTGAGCCATTGAGCATACCTGCGGTCATGATCTAATATAATGGAGCCGGACTTGCCAAACCACTCGATCAAAGGACTCTTAAAAGCTTCATCATGGAGCTCCACCCAGCGGTTAGAGGACACGCGTCAGCTAGATTGATTGAGATTGAACATAGCTAAACTTGATTTGATATTGGCTCATTTGTGAGCTAGAGTTTTCTTAAGTTATCACTCCCGACAAATAGTTGCGGAAGGTGGATGGATTGATTTTGATTTAAATTTTTTAATGATAGAGTTTCATTTAAGCAGTTTCAGATTTATATTTGATTTGAGTTAAAAAATTGATTAATTTGAATATGTTTAAGAGCTTTAGATCCTGTCAACTCTGTTTAGCTGCTAATAGAAAATTAGATCTCTTGTCACTAGAGAATCAATTTTTTCACGATATTTCCGATTTGAAACTCTTACTATAGGTTTTAAGTTTGTTAACTCGATCACAAAAGCGGGAAGCAATCGCATAACATCCTCGGTGAATTTTAGCATTAATAGTGTGGGGCCATCTTTGGTGTATAGTAATTTTAGGTAATTTTATGTTTGAATTATGAGATTGATTTCATATTTTTTTCATTTAATTTTAACTTTAGCCTACGTAGCCTTTTTAGACATTAAAATTTGCACTTCAAATCTCTATGTCCGAGCACATAGAGGTGTTTAGATAATTTCATCTAATTAGTGATTTCATTGATTTTGAAAAGCATAATTAGAATGAAATTCCTTAATTTTTGTATTGAAGGAAGCCTTATGATTTTTGTAGATTTTGATTTAGTATCTCGCTTTTATAATGAGTTCTATCCGATTGGCGAAGAATGTGTTTTGATTTAGATTATAGTTTAAATTACTTTAGTTTACTTATTGAGTTTTGTAATTCTCTAGCTTGATTATGTTCAATTTCACGTCTTTTGATAAGTTATCGATTCGGTGTTTATTACTTTGTAC
>CM038221.1:14416772-14739820 GCA_021442155.1 Cymbidium sinense | reverse complement strand
CCAATGGTAGATAGAATCACCATCTTAGTGTATGTAGCTCTCTTGCCAAGGGCATAAGAGAGCAAGAAAGAATCCTGGGATTGAGTACATGAACCTTCCTATGGAAATAGTTCAAGCTATTCACGAGGATATGGATCCGAGTTTGATTATGAGTACCATTTATTTGGGTGTGTATCTACCGAGGATAAGAATTTGATTGGATTTCTTTGATTTATCGATTAGACTCCACTCAGGTTGGTTTAATTTTTTTATGACCTAAGGGAGAAGGGTTCAAGATTGAGGGCATATCCGTCGGGGGTGTACACTAGATTGAATTTATTTTATTTAGATCTAAGCTCTACTAGAGAGACCAATTTGATTTGCGCCCCGCTGAAGAGAAATTTGGTTTGTTCGATATGTTTAATTTGACTCCGCTAGGTAGGTTAGTTTTAAATTTATTTTATTATGGTCCTTGTCGGTGTGCGATGGACCAAACTAAAAAGGAACCACGGAGCCTTTGGTCTATCTTAGATTTATAAGTCCAAAGGGGTAGTCTACCTGCCATAAGGTAGGACTATCCGATCTAAGGGGGTTTCCTTTCGGTGTGCAACGATTGTACTATGAAGAAGATAGCAGACTTACATCTTCCAAAGTAGGGATCAGCCATTGGGGTGATCTGTCGATGGCATAATAGATCGAACCCTACCTAAGGAAACTACTGAGTGAGTGCTACTGGGGTCTTACCTCAACTCAAGAGTAGTCTTGATGATTAATTTGATTTATATTGATTTAATTTGATTTGGTTTAACTTAATTTGGCTTGTTATGTTGTGGACCCTATTGGCGTGTGATGGACTCACTGAGAAGGAGCTATGTCGGCCTTGACCTATCTCAGATTTACAAGTCCAAAGGGGTAGTCTATGAGCCACAAGGTACTATCGCCTGTGGTTGCCTTTTGGTATGCAATGACTAAGAAAGAAAGCATAGTGACTTACATCGTAGGGATCACCGTTAGGGTGATCTATTGATGGTGTAACAAATCAACCCTACCTAGGTGACGAGTGAGCACCGCTTACCTCAACTCAAGATGATCTTTGATGATTAATTGATTTAATTTGATTTGGTTTAACTTAATTTGGTGTGTTATGTTGTGGACCCTGTTGGTGTGCGATGGACCTACTGAGAAGAACCTATGTCAGCCTTGACCTATCTCATATTTACAAGTCCAAAGGGGTAGTCTACCAGCCACAAGGGTAGGACTATCTGGCCTAAGGGTTGCCTTTCAGTGTGCAATGACTATATTAGGAAGAAAGAGTAGCAGAATTACATCTTCCAAAGTAGGGATCAGCCATTAGGGTGATCTATCGATGGCACAATGATCAATCCGACCTAGGAGACTATCGAAAAGCACCGCTAGGGGTCTTACCTCAACTCAAGAGTAGTCCTGATGATTACTTTGATTTGATTTGATTTAATTTAATTTGGTGCATTATATTTTTGGTGTGAGATGGACCCACAGAGAAGGAGCTATGTCAACCCTGACCTGCCTCAGATTTATAGGTCCAAAGGGGTAGTCTACCAGCCACAAGGTAGAACTATCTAGCCTAAGAGTTGCCTTTCGTGAAATGATGGTACTAGGAAGAAAGCATAGCAGACTTACATCTTCCAAAGTAGGATCGTCATTGGGGTGATCTATTGAAATAGATCAATCCCGACCTAGGGCTTACTATTTGAGCAATGCCACCGTGGACTCATATCGACTCAAGAATATTAATTAATTAATTTTTGATTTGTTGGTGCGATGGATCTACTAAGAAGGAGCTAATATCAGTCTAAACCTATCTTAGATTTACAAATCCAAAGGGATAGTCTATAAGCCGTTAGATAGAACTAACCAACCTAAAGGGTGCCATTCGGTTTGCAGTGGTCAAGTTAGGAAGAAAGCGCAATGACTCACATCTTTCTAAACAAAGAACCACTGGGGTGATAAGTCACTTGCACAATAAATCGGCCCACCTGTCCCCAAATGATCGTCGGAAATAACGTAATAGACTTATATCTTTCAAAGAAAAGATGACCGGGTAACTCTAGTGGCACGATAAGTTGAACCCAACCGGGGCGAGAGAGTGCACCGTGGACTTATCTCAACTTAAAGTAGTCAGACAATTCCTATAGGGAGTTTCACTGACAGTGCCCTAAAAATAGGATGCCTACTTGGGAAAGGGGCCACTGGAGCTTGAATTCCTAATCCATAAGTGAATTAATTGTATTTATTTATTTAGTTTGTTTTAATGTGGACCCTGTTGGTTTGTGAAGGATCAAATTGAGAAGGAGCTTATATCAGCTAAGACATATCTCAAATTTACTGAACCAAGGGAGATTCTATGCATCCGCTGAACAAATTCTCCAACCACAGGGGTGGCTACTAGGAAAGGGGGACTGTCCAATCCAAAAGTAACCCGAGTAGTGTCTAAATGGGGTTGTAAATGACATGATTCAAATAGAATGCATGCAGGGCATGGGGCCACTAAAGGCTTAATCCAACATCCCGGAGAAGATAACATGGCTAGTCATATATCAAATAGGTATTCAGTGGCCAACTCAAGGAGAAATCACGGGGACTCATATCTTCTAAGAGTGGTGTATCCACCGGTGAGTCATCAGATAGCAAACATCAACCATAAGGTGCCCATCCCAGTAATAATTAGCCTAGGAAGAAATCTCGGGTACTAACATCCTCCTAAAGTGGAACTGATTGCTGGGATAGTCTATCTTCGACTCGACATGTGCCATCCGACCTAGGGAAACTACTAAGTGAATGCCACTGGAAGACTTACATCGACTCAATTTAGTCAAGAGGAAAGGAGCCTCTGGGGGACTTACCCTAAACCTCAAATATACTCGACCTAGTCAATGTATATTGGCTAGTCCAAGAACAAAGCTTGTAGGCTTACATCCTCTTAAGCAAAGTCAACATTGGGTAGCTTACCTGCTGCACAGTAAGGCCTACCAAACTAACAAGGTGCTCTTTGGTTTGAAATGGTCAAGTCAGGAAGAAAGCTCGGGGACTCACATTCTCTAACAAGAGACCATTGGGGTGAAATACTAGATAGGTAGCATGTAGACTCGACCTAGAGTAGCTACACGGGGGCTTGCTCCCACATCAAAATTTCTTGAGACAAAAGATATTTGTTTGTTTGTGTTGTGAAAGCAGAATAGGATGCCATTTGGGTTCTCTTACACCTACCCTAAACATGCAGAAGAATGGATGAGGTGGCACCGCAGGGGAAATTGTGACTCCACCAAGAAAAGATGCCGCTTGGGTTCTCTTACACCTAACTTAGTTGTATTAGTCAAAATAGGATGCCTCTTGGGTTCTCTTACACCTATCCTAATAGTACTTGAGGATTATTTTATAGTTTGTGTTTGTGTAGTGGAGGGATAGGATGCCTCTTGGGTTCTCTTATACTTACCCTAAATACATCATGGCAGATTCACAAGCAAAAGATATTTCTAACACAGAAAAATGGAATTTGATATGAAAAGAAGTTTTATTTATAATTATTTTCAAACAAGATTTATGGATAGTATTTTTTTAAGTAGAGCCCATTGATTGGAAGCATCGGGCGCTCTCCTTTATAATTTATGAGTTGATAAGACCCTCCTTGGTAGGCTTTCTCAATGGCATAAGGGCCTTCCCAAGTCGGTTTAAACTTGCCTCCTATCTTTCGATGGGCAACAACTCTACTTAGAACTAAAACATGCTCTCCTACTTGAAAAGCTCTGTGACGGGCCAACTTGTTATGAGCTTGAATCATCTTGGCTTTGTATAACTTGAGGTTCTGGCATGCCCATAGGCATCTCTCCTCAAAACCTTTGAGCTCTTCCAACCGCAACTTAGCGTTCTGCTCCATTGTGATTTTACTACTCACGGCTATCCTAAGTGATGGGAGTTGGACTTCTAATGGTAGAATAACTTCGGATCCATACACTAAGGAGAAAGGGGTAGATTGAGTTGGAGTTCTGTATGTGGTACAGTAAGCCCATAAGGCTTCAACCAACTGGTCATGCCATCTTCGTTTGTTGTAATCTAATGTCTTCTTTAGTATTTAAATGAGGGTTTTGTTGAAGGCTTCTGTTAACCCATTTGCCCTTGGATAGTAGATGGTAGAGTATCTTCAATCTATGTTGTGTCTCCGAGCAAAGCTATTAATTTTAGTGCTCTTGAATGTAGTACCATTATCAGATATAATTCATCGAGGCACCCCAAACCTATATACGATATGGTTCCTGAAAAACTAAAGCATATGTTGAGCTGTGACCTCTCTAAGTGGGATTGCTTCCGCCCACTTGGAAAAGTAGTTGGTGGTAGGATGAACCGGTGACCCTTGGAAGAAGAAGGATCGATCGGACTCACTATGTCGGTACCCCAACACTCAAATGGCCATGAGGCCAATGTAGGATGTAGAATATTGAGTGGTTGATGTAGGACCACATCGTGTACCTGACATTGGTGGCATCTCCTAGCTACGTCCATACAGTATGTGATCATCGAAGGCCAGTAGTATCCTTGTCTTTTGATCTTAGCTTTCATCTTCATATTGGATTGGTGTGCTCCTCATAAACTTGAGTGTACCTCAATCACAATCCTACGGGCTTCATGTTTGTCCAAACAATGTAACCACATATGATCGAAGGACTTCCGGTACAAGGTGCCACCTACAAGAGCATAGGAAAGGGCTTTCTACTTCACCCGGTATGCCAATGATTTCTCTTGAGATAGTTTGCCAATATTTAAATAATCTATGAATGGTTGCCTCTAATCTGACTCCTCATCATTTTTGGCAATGTCAACCTCCCCTTCAAGAGAGAATCTCTCGATGAGTTCAACATCAATAAGGGATAAAACTTGTCTATTTTAGACCCTTATTGGAATGGACTTATCTTCTGGAGATGCTAACTCTTTGGCAAGCTTGGCTAACGCATCTGTTACTGCATTCTCTCCTTGAGGAATCTTATATATGGTAACCTCTGGGATTTGGGCCAACAATTCCATGGTATACTTGTAGTAATGAGGAGTTTTGGTTTTAGAACTTTGTAAGACCCAGTGATTTGGTTGATGACTAATTGAGAATCCTCAAAGATGTTGATACTCTGGATGCATAATGTATTGGCTAACTTTGGACTGGCAATCAGAGCCTCATATTCAGTTTTGTTGTTGGTGCATAGATTGGATAGATGATATGAGAATCTCATCACATCACGGTCTGAAGTTAGGAGAACTATTCCTACCCCTACCTTCCTTGGGATAGTAAATTATGGTTCTTCTCCTCTTTGAGAGGAAGGTCTGCCATCAAAGTAAATCTCCCAGCGATAAGCACTAGTACCCCCTAAGTTCATGATTTGTTCATCGGGGAGATCATCATTAAGCAAAGAATCAGCACGGAGTGGATGCACTACTAAGAAATCTGTAAGTGCTTGTCTTTTTACGGCACATAGGGGTACAAATGTTATGTCAAACTAAGACAAAATCATGGACCAACGTGCCAACTGTCCAGATAAGGTTGACCGTGTCATGAGATATTGTAGTGGATTGACTTTAAAGACCAAGTTCACCTTATGAGAAAGAATGTAATGTCGTAGGATGCAAAGATTAAAGCTGGGCAGTACTTTTCAATCGGTGGATAGTTTGCCTCAACAAGGATTAGACGACATGTGGATAATAGAGCATTCTCCTTCCTTCGTATTGAGCCAACAAAGTGCCAAGGAGTCGCCTAATGTAGAGTATATATATGAGAGGCCCCGCCCGATAGCTAGGGTACATCATCGATATTGCTTGATGTCTTCGATAGCATGCTGGCACTTGTCATCACATTTGAACTTGGCATCCTTTTTGAAAAGTGTTGAGAATGGTTGACATCTTCCTGATAAGTTGAAAATGAAGCATCTAGGGGTGTAAACGAGTCGAGCTTGAGCGAACAGAACTCTTGTTTGTGTTCGGCTCATTTGAAATTTATTTTGCTCATGTTCGGCTCGTGTTCGAAATTGGCTCGAAATGCAATAATCTGAAAAATCTGTATGAAGGAGGATTTGATCCTAGGTCAATCTTTTGCATAACAAATATTCTAACCACCAAGCTATGCTTGTATAAGTAAATGTGTTCAGATTCATATATAATAATAATAATAATAATAATAATAATAATAATAATAATAATAATAATAATAGTAATAAAATAATAATAATAATAATAATAGTAATAAATAATAATAATAATAATATAATATAATATAATTTTTTTATTTCGAGCTAAATCGAGCCGAACACGATCGAACAAATGATTGTTCATGTTAGGCTCGTTTATATATCAAGCTTGAAATGTCTATTCATGTTCGATTTAGTTAACGAACAAGCCGAACACGAGCTACATATCGAGCCGAACACGAGCTGTTCGCGAACAACGAGCTTTTTTGACAACCCTAGAAGCGTCATAGATACACCAACCACCCTTGGAATGACCTAAGTTGTGTTAGGCTTTTAGGGGATAGCATTTCTAATATTTCTTTGATCTTTTCTGGATCGATTTCAATTCCCTGATGTCGGACAATAAACCCAAGGAATTTTTCTGAAGCTACTCCGGATGCACACTTCAGGGGGTTCATTTTAAGGTTGAATTGTCTTAATTATTCAAAAACTACTCTCAAGTCAAAGAGATGGTTTTCCTTTTCTTTATTTTTGACAATGAGATCATCAATGTAACATTCAACTTAATGATGAATGAGTTCATCGAAGATTCAAGTCATGTATCGCTTGTATGTGGCACCAGCATTTTTAAGGCCAAAAGGCATGGCCTTATAACAATAGATTCCGATCGAGATTTGAAAGTGTTTCTTTCATCCTCTAGTCCATCTTAATTTGGTTGTAGCTGACCCATCCATAAAGGAGAATACCGCATGAGATGAGGCAATGTCCACCATTAATTCTATAGAAAGTGGAAATTCATCCTTAGGACATGCCTTATTTAGATCCCTAAAATCAATGCATATGAATTTGGCCATTCTTTTCTTAACTGATGACACCGCCAACTGTAGGATATTTTTCTTCCCTAATAAAGCCAGCATCGATCAATTTCTTGATTTTAGAAGTGACCTGCTGTTCAATGTCTAATCGCATGCATCTAGGAGCTTGCTTGATAAGGTTATCATTAGGTTCTATTGCTAGTTTATGAACTACTATGTCGAGATAGTCGACATCTCTTCATAACTCCATGCAAATCAACCCTTAAACTCGCTAATAGCTTCTAAATCATTGGTTCTTTTTTTTATTCAATAGAGAATTGATGTATGTTGCGGATCTTCTTCGCCTTAGATTGATTTCTTTGAGCTTGTCGATAGTTGATCTGATCTCCTCTTCGAACTCTGGCAGTGCATCCTTGACTTCAAAGTCATTTGGATCATCTGAAGTTTCTAAGCACACCTCCTCATATGAGTTAGCATGATTTGAAAAGAACCTATCAGATTCCAAATGGTTGGTAATGACTAAGCAGTAATCATCATCATCAACTAGACGCACTATACCGAATCCTAGTCCTGATCTTGATTATGAATGTTTGCATCTGTTGTCCCATAACCTTTCAAAGTAATCCTACATGTATTTTGACCAAGCATGTGGAATTAATCCTTTCTTTGCTAAATTAAGAACACAAGTCGAAATCAAAATGTAATTCTATTAAATCTTTGTATGAATCATCCTCAAGTTCTACATCAGCTTCTTGACTTGAGGATGATGCTCCAAGAAAAAACTTCTGCACCTTTTGTGGAAGACTTAGGGGCTTTCTTAACTATCAAACCCTCAACTTTTTGTGAGGAAAGTGGGTTAGAGCTAAGTTCCTAACCGATTCCCGATCCATCACATAGACTTGGATACACTTATGCTTTGCTTAGAAGCACGGTCTTCATCACTGTATGGCTCAACTGTCACTTGCATGAGAATCTACTGTCTGGCTCAACTATCACTTGCATGTGGATCTACTGTCTGGAAGTGCAAGCTAGCATACCAATCATATATGACTCATCCTCTGAACTAGATTTTAAGTCTATATAGAGAGTAGGTGTAGTCCTGGTAGTAGGGACATAACTCCTATTGGATGGCCAATAAAGAGGTCTTTCGTCCCAAGGCATGTCTCTGGATCTACTTCTTCCTCTACATGGTGGAGGTCGAGTCATCCTACCCATATGTTCGAATGGAGTAATAAACTGTGGGTGAAATCTAATGTCAGAATCTACTTTCTCCTCCAAGCCTATTTCTGGCTCCTTTTATTTTCTTTCTCATTTCCATTTTTCTTTTCTTTTTCTTTTTCTTTTTATTTTTGCTTTTCTTTTTCTTTTTCTTTTTATTTTTCTTTTTTCGTTTCTTTTTTTTTATTTTTGAACTTTTGCCAAGTTCATGAGAATAAACTTATTGATTTTAAGGGAGATAGTAGGCTGCATCCTAATATATTCTGACCTCATGAACTGTGAATGGCTTAAGATTTTTTTTGATGTAGTATTTAATCCCACCCCTCATGAACTTCATGCACTGATGTAGAGAGAATTGAACCACATTGTTCTCATGTATCCATGGTCTCCCAAGCAAGTCATTAAAAGATGTATCTGAGTGTATAATATAAAACTAAATGGTAGTCTTCTAATCATCTACTTCTAATGACAACACTATAGATCCTACTCTCACCTTGTTCATTGAATCCTCTCAATATCATCCTCTCTTTGAAATTTTGGATGTCAATCCTCAGTGTTTAATTTTAGACTCATAATATTCACGATGCACCGTCAACAAGAACTCTAGATATCCCATATGTTCCAATATTCGTAATGTAAAGAGGATAGTTGTGCTTGGTCATTCCTAGAAGCAAGTCTTCATCACTGAATGTAACTCCTAGAGTGTCTTCTGAACTACGAGCCTCCTCCTCAATAGCCAAGCATATCTCCGCATTAAGAAGAGCCTTGATTAGAGATTTTTTTGGATAAGATAAGTCATATATGCTTAACTTAATGGAAACTTTCTAAGATGGATGTTGTAGTCAACCTGGCTTGATCCCCATAAGCATATCCATGGGTGGAGCATCCTGTGGAGGGGCTATCTATTCTTTAGGACCAATGATTTACTTACCCTTATCTGAGGTGCTACCATAGAGGTAGAACTTTGCCACATGGAGGTTGACTTGACTTTGTGAGATGATTTAGTGGAAAGTTTTGCGTGCTCATTCACCTACAACTTCTCCTATGGGATTATCGGAGTCAGATGACTCGAAATCAATCTCAATAGGCGAACCCGAATGATTCAGGAATGGAAAATCTATTTCTAAATTAGAAGAAGAATGATCAAAACTAGAGTTATCATTATTATTTTGTAGACTTGGAGAGTTTTCAAGAGGAATAAAATCTAGAGTATCAGAAGTGGACAAGATGTAAGAGAAAGCTTTCTTCATTGATTTCTTCTTAGATGGAGGTACATGATAGAAATCTAATAAAGTAAGTGGGGAAAGGAGTATAGTGCCCTTGTCCACGACATATACAATGCTCCTACCATCGTAAGAGGAGTTAGTGGAGGAAGAAGAAGTAATGATGGATGGAGTAGACTGATGGTGGTTGTGCTACTATGCTATCCTGGGCAAGTAAGGTATGCTGCTGCTGGTCTGACACCTTCTTCAAGTTATCTTTGGCAACTTACAAACCTTCCTTAGTGTTGGAGGTTTGAGTTGCTGCAGCCACTGGTGAAGAAAGCTTCTTGATCTTAGAGACCACTTTTTTAGAGGTTCGAGAGAAGACAATATCCCAACCTTCTTTTATCTTAAGAGGATCGCAGGTATCCCCAAGATTTTATTATTAAAATAAGAAAAAAAAGTACCCCCAATAATTACTCTGATAGAACTAGAGGGTTGTTCTAACAAGTATTCCTTAGGGATAATAATATCTCCTGACTTATCGTTGTGCTCAAGCCAGTCCTTAAAGGTGATACAATCCTGTAAGACATAACTAATCATGTGGTGGTAGGGGCAATAGTTAGGATCATTACTCTTGCCCACATCTTTCGGCCTCTTGGGCTCAAGTAACCGAAAGTCGTTTCTTTAAGATATTCTTAAAGATCTTCCTAACTACCTCCCTCTGAATGAATATGACTTATTCAATCTATCACAAAGAGTAGGTGGGTAATAGCTACTGGGATATGAGTACCACGCTGAGAGTATATTATGGAGGAGGCAAGTCGCTGACCTGGTGGTTGGTATGCTGGCCGAGGTGGTGGTAGAGGAGGTGGAAATGGAGGCTACTATGCATGAGGTCTATCATATTGAGCTCTGGCTGGCTACTTCCCTTTGTCTACTAACACTACTATCCTTGACTTCTTCTCGAATGCTTTCTATAGCTTGGGCTTGAACGATTGGTCTTGAAAAGGTAACTATTTGACTTCCCCTTGTAGGCTAGCCACCTTGTTGATTAATTTCTCAAAGGTTTTGATTGTAAATCCCTTGAGCATGAAAGCAACAGAGCCATGAATATTCTTGAGAAGAATTTTTATAGCATGCTATTCAAATAACTGCGCATTTCATACTGTGTTTTTCACATAAGAATATAATCAACAAGAGACTCATTGGAATTTTGTTGTGTCACAATGAGCTCACTCACAAATACCATTTACTGGGCTCTAGCAAATCTCATGATGAAGAGGTGCTCCAACTCAGCAAAAGTCTTCACTGAACCATTGGCAGTTTAGCATATCAATCAAATGCAATCCATAATGGCTACGAAGAGTCAGAAGAGAAGTGCATCACTACCTCTAGCATTACAACAACGAGCTCTAAAGTGTGTCTAGAGGTTTCCACTGCCATCAAAGATCTTGAAGGATGGTGGCACAAAACCCTTGGGATTTTGGACTACATCAAATTCCTCTGGGTAGGGTCTACCCTTTGGAACAAATGAGCCACCTCGGGATTGCACCAATGCTTCCTTCACTTGCTTCCACCACCATATGCTTTATATCTCTTCGTGTAGAGGGTACTATTTATGATCTTCCTATGCATCGCCACTATCCCGTCCACGGAGATGTACTCGGGTTGATCCGTATGCAACAAAGGTGGTCAACCTTTGGGAGTAGACGCATCGATGGAGCTTGGCCTTGAAGTGCTAGGATCGCTAACAAGTCTTCAACTCTTTTCTCCATCTATATGCTCATCTCTACGTTGTTGATGAAGGTGTTGAATGAGATGTGTCTTACCCAACTACAACACCCTCCTAGCTATGTTGATCCCTAAGGAGGGAACCCTACATATATGGACTTCAGAGTCCTCAAAGAGATCATCCTCATCTAGATCAAAATTGACACTAGCATCCTCTTCATCGAAATCATCAAGAGTTCCCTCTTCAAAGTACCGAGATCTCATCTCTAAATACATCTAATCACGGCAGATCGGTAGTGAGGTTTCTCATGTAAATACATCCATTACATTTACCATCACTGCTCTAAGAACCGTAATCACAACAAGTATATACCGATCACGCTTAGCTAAATATTGAATGTGGGAGGATCTACTACCATTGACACTACATCTATATCCTCTATCCCTTCCGCCACTAATCCTACTGCAGGTGGAGACTGCAAGGGCTATTGTAACTATAACTACTGTGACTGCGATGGTGACTTGACCACGATAGCCTAGGGTCATCATTCCTTCTTTTCCGTATCTGAGGTGGGAGGTCGAATAGGAGAGCTCGACCTCACCTCAATGGGTGGAGTAGATGGAGTGGGATCCTGGGGCCATAGCCAGATCTCCAATGGTGCTGGTATTTCCCCGGATGGTGGCTTCTAGATCTTGGTTGGAATGGGGGATGCCATGAGCTGGATAGGCGATGGTGGGCGGTGAGTGGAGCGGTGCAGAGGTAGCACCAACTTTTCCTCGACTATAGGCCTACTCCTCCTTTAACGAGTAGCACCGGTAAGGACGATGTTGTTTGAATGATCGGCCCTAGTAGGGCGACAATCAGGAAAATCTATCGAGCGAGGCCACCACTACCGCAAACCTCTCCTCTCCTACTCATCTCCCAAGCCTCTCTCTCCCTTTGGATCCTCCTGACTCTCCTCCTATAACCGTGTCATCAAAATTGTACGACTCTGACAACCAACTTGGTAAGATCACCCCGGTCTCATGTTTTCTTATTCTCCTAACTTGTACAAATATGCTAGTGGAGGTAGTGCAATCCTTCGTCTCCTCTCCATCCGAGGTCAGAGGGGTGGAACCTACCCACTCAAATGTGGAGATGTAGATCCCTCCTCACCCACACGGAAGTACGTCCATCTCTCTCTCCTCACTCTTGGGATGCCACTTGACCTCAATTCTATCTGCATGTGTAGGGGAGAGCTAACACCCACCTCAATGTGGAGGAGACTATCTCAAAACCAAGATAGTCTTCCCCTTGTGTGTCCAAGGAGGGGTAGTAGCCTCGCAGAGTGGAGTAACGACCACCGAACAACGCGCACAAAAATTGATACTGGTAAGAACAAAGGTGGACTCTCTTTAGTGGAGGAAACTCGGATGATGACATATTGAATCGATAAGCGTGTTTATCCGCCACCTCCTTGCTAATTGTGGTGAGGGCTGTCCCCTCGCAAGAAATTCTCACCCCCTCAAAACCATGGCCAAAGTAGATGACCTTGGTGGAGCCAGTAGTAGAGAGACTAGCCTGATCCAGGGCTAAGTTTAGACCAGTGGGGAAGGAAAACATGAACTTGTTGGGAGCCATAGATGCTATACTAACTGAGAATTGGAAGAATTAATCTATTGTTGAAATATAGTTGAGTCGACACTTTCCTTGATATTCACCTTCAATCATTGATCTCAAGATTTGATTGTTTTGAACCCACACTAAACAATCTTAAGGATGTTAAGGGGTTCATTAAAATGTAGAGATTTTGGATATTGAGGAGAGTTTTGCCATTTGATTTTGATTTAGAACCCATGCTCAACCGATTTAGAGATAGGTTAGGGGTTCTAAAATTTGAGGAGAGATTTTCTTGGAGATATTTGTGTTTTGTGCATCTTGTTTGAAAATATTGATAGTTTGAAAGACCTCTACTTAGCAAATTTGGGTATGCTAAGAAGAGGTTGTGATTGTGTGTTTAAAATATTTTTGCTTGTGAAGATTTGATTGTGTAATATTTTGATTTGAAAATGGGGCTTCTTACTTAATAAATTTAGTATGTTAAGTTGATACCACGTGTGTTTGATGATGAGACTTTCACTTAACAAAGTTGGTATGTTAAGTGAAAGTCAAATGTGATTGTGAGATAGATTTGCTTTTCTTTGAAGATGGGAGTCCCACTTAACAAATTTGGTATGTTAAGTGAAAGCCCCAAATTTGTTTGAGATATATTTGTTTTTTTTTTTTTTTTTTTTTTTTTTGAGAATGAGACTCTCACTTAACAAATTTGGTATGTTAAGTGAAAGCTCAAGTGTGGTTTGACATGAAAAATTGGATTCTAATTTAACAAATTTGGTATGTTAGAATAGGGATCAAATGTGTGTTGAAAAAGAGACCCTCACTTAACAAATTTGGTATGTTAAGTGAAAGTCAAATGTGTTTATGATTTTGACAATGAAACTCTCACTTAACAAATTTGGCATGTTAAGTGAAAGTCAAATGTGCTTATTATTTTTGAAAATGAAACTCTCACTTAACAAATTTGGTATACTAAGTGAAAGTCAAATGTGTTTATGATTTTTGAAAATGAAACTCTCACTTAACAAATTTGTTATGTGAAAGTCAAATGTGCTTATGATTTTAAAAATGAAACTCTTATTTAACAAATTATGTTAAGTGAAATTCAGATGTGTTTATGATTTTGAAAGAAAATGAACTTATTTAATGAACTTAGGTATGTTAAATGGAGTTCAATTTGTTCTTATGATTTTCAAAAAGGTGGTTCTCATTTGATATACTTGGACATGTCAAATGAGCTCCTAATGTGTTTTGAAGTCCAATATTTTGGCAAGGAGTTTTATCAGACAAATGCAAATAGAATTCAATTTGATCTACCTTCTCCAAGGAATGGGAACCCCATTTGATAAATATGTCATGGGGTGGGGTTTGGGGGTTAGGTTCAACTATTTCTTGACTTTTCTTTTGTGTGTGTATGGTGCTGACCTCACTTTGGAGTGAGCTCTCAACCCCATCCTCTTAGACTTAGGAATATTCTAGACATTAAGATTTTCTTAGTCATAAGACACATCTAATGATTAGGGGGGGGTTTGGGTTTGGGGGTTGGGTTCAACTATGTCTTGACTTCTTTTTGTGTGTGTATGGTGTTGACCTCACTTTGGAGTGAGCTCAACCCCATCCTCTTAGACTTAGGAATCTTCTAGACATTAAGATTTCTTAGTCATAAGATACATCTAGTGATTAGGTGAACACTTAACCCAAGAGAGAATTAATCATAAGATTAGAATGCCTCGAGGTTAAGAAAGTTACCTATCCTATAACCTAAACCCAATCTAGATACACTTTCTCAAATCAAATTTAGATTCAATTCTTAAACCAAATCTCAAATTCAAATTCAAATTCTAAATATAATTTCAAATTTGACTCCAAATGATTGAAATCCAAAATCAAATTCAAATCCTAAAACCCTTCCTAAGCCATATGAACCATATTCATAAGTTTAGCCAAAACTCCCCTTAGATCAAACTAAACTCAATTGATCTCTTTAGAAATTAATTATTTCTTCATTTATATTCATAAATATAAATGAAATCCAAATTTAAATGGCCAAAACTACATCAAAAATCAAATCCAAACTCAATCTAAACCCTTTAAGCCAATTCTTTGGACTTAGCCAAATTATATCCAAATCAAGTGAAAACCAATAGATTTTCTCTCGAATAAATCATTCATTCGATCATTTATCCAAATATAAATAAAACCTACAATCATCAAACCAAATTCAAGTCAACCCAAGTCAAGCCTAACTTAGCTCTTTGACTTAAAACTTTCAATTGAGTCAATCTGGACAAATTGAATGTGAATTTATATTTCAATCTAGGACTCATATATAAGTTCAACTAAACTCGAATCAAACAAAAATAGAACCAATTGACCCACTTAGGTCCACTAGACCCAAAGTGAGCTAAAGGACCCATTTCAGCCAACTTCTAATCCAACCCAAATTGGATTGAACCAAGCTCACCAAAATATTCCACCATGATCGTTGATCACCTTAGGATGATCAATTGCAATCAATTGGGCCAAGCCAAGCCCAATTAGCCATTTGATCCAAATTGACCCAAATTAGCCTAAATTATCAAATCGGGTCAAATCATGATCTAACCTGAATTGATTTTAACCAATGGCTCAAGTTCATTCCAAATTAATTATTGAACTTTACCCAATTTGATCAATCGAGCCCAATTGGTCAACTTGACCCAACCTAGCCCAAATTAGCCTAAAGGGTCAATTTGGCCTAAATCCAAATTAAATCCAAATTAATTCAGACCAAAGACCACATTCATCTTTAATTAGCTAATTGAACATGAATCAACCCATAACCCAAGATAATTTGGCCAATTTTGGTCAAATGAGTCAATTTGACCCAATATGACCTATATGACCCAAATTGGGCCAAATCCCTTGAAACCAAGCCAAGACCATCTGATCAAACCCAACCCAAAATCATTTGGGATCAGCCCAAAACCAACCCAACCCATTTAAAACCCTCATGGATCCTCCCAACCTCATTTAATTCTCCCCCATTACATGCACTTAACTCATCCCCAACATTTGATTGAATCCATTATATGACAAAGAGAGAATTTGAGCAAAATCCAAAGTCCTTGATCCATCATCCATCCCAACCACCCAAGATGGAAATCAATTTGAGGCCAAAAAAAAAAAGAGTGAATTTTTGGCCATTATAAAAGGAGGGAAAAATGAGGCTTTAGATCTCATGCTCCCATCACCATTCAGTCCCCAAAGGCTCTCCAAAGCAAAAAAAGATCCCATCCTCCACCACTTTGAGCCTTTTTTGAGCTCAAAGACAAATAGTTTTTTTGTGAGGTGAAACATCGAGAAGACAATGAAAGGAGGAGGGTCAAAGATCATACCAAAGCTTCCTCACATACCTAGGAGTTCGCTCAGATCTTCACCGCCACCGAAAATCATCCCCAACGTGGTAAATTTTGCCAAACTTTAGCGACCTTAGGATTTCTCGCATTTTGTATTAATTTTCTTGCAATCTTAGGAATTTTCCCTAGATAATCCCACATTTTGTACTTTAAATCATCCCAATTAGAAAATAGAATTTTTTCAGTGTGAATTGACTCAAAAATGGTTCAATTTGGACAAGTTTTCACTTAGAAATCTCATTTTTTCCTTAAAAAAAGCATGAAAATGTTGTCATCACCGTCCAACTATGGTCCGAGCGTCAGGATTGATCGACAGCGATCCGCCTTCGTGATCCCGATTTGATTGTGACAGCGTTCGCAAGGACTACTCGATCAGAGGCTTTCGATTGCTTGATGTGATCTAGACCATCCGATCGCATGGTTCGGCGAGACGCTCGATCACACCGTCGTAATCGGGCGTCATCCTGACGATCCGATCGTCCCATCTGCGATCGACCATCTAGAGTGAGCCGGGTCTTTCCGGGTTGACGCCTTTCCCGCCCAACGGATGTCGTCGCCAGATATTTCCTTTTATTAAAAAATAATTTAAATCACATGAAACTTTAAAAATTCATAGAAAATAAAATATGTAACCAAAAATTACAAACAAGTGCTTGTTGGAATTGTCTTTCTGAGAGAAATCCAATAAATCCAAAATCCCCAAATTTTACTAAGTATTTTGAGCTTAATTGGAGTTTTAGTGAAAAATCAAATTTTATTAATTAAACCAAAAAATATATATCGATTAACTTAAAATTTTCGTGGATTGAAAATAAAGCTAGAACACACATATCATTAAAATTTCAAGTAAAAGGATTTTATATTGGGAGAAAGCAAATTTTGAATTTCGATTATCCATTTTAATAAAATAAATCAAATAAAAATTCAAAATTTATAAAAATATTCAAAAATGGCTTAAATCACTTCAATTGACATCTAGGACTCTTAAAAAAATAATGTGATCTTTTGAATCCTAATGAACCAAAACAAACATTTAAGATTAAAGTTTAATCAATTAAGGAGTTAATTAAAACATAATCTAAAAATAATTTAAATATCAAATCAAAATCAGAAATGAAATAACACGTAAGCAATCATTAATCAAACCTCAAATCAGAAAAATATTATCCTTAGAGGAAATTAAATTAAATATGATTAAAGCTATTTATGCTAATAATTAATTAAATGATTAAACCTTAAATCAAACTTAAAATTGAACAAATCTAGGAAACTTTATCATGGGTGAAACCAGTATAACTAGGCCTACACTAAGCATGGAATCTTAATCATATGAAACCCCTTAATGAGTATAAATAAACTGAAACTAATTAATTATTAAATAAACTAAAAAAATCAAATTTGATTAATAAATTAATACAACATAATCATTTAATACTAATCAAATTAAACCAAATAAAGTTAAAGTAAACTTAATTAACATATAATTAAATCACATCCAATTGAAATAAGATAATTAATTAATCATTAAATATTTCAACCTAATAACTAAATCAAACATGTTAATGAAATCAAACAAATATAATAAATGAATCAAATCAAATAAAATTCTAATCATAAATAATCAAACTTAATTGAAATGAAATAAGCAATCAATTCACTTAACAACAATGATGGTAATAACAATAACCCCTTAATCAAATCAAACTTAAGTAAAATACTTAACTAAATCAAATCACTCACATGTGGAAATTAAGTCATTAATCTCTAATTAAACAAACCCTTAATTAATCTATTAATTTAAAATTTTAATCACCCTTAATAAAACTTAATTAATCAAACATCTAATTAATGCAAACTTAATAAATTAATCCATCATCTTAATTAATAAAATTAATTTAAATAAGTTACATTAAAGCTAACTCTAAAATTAAGCTTAAATCAAACCCGTAATTAAATTTAATCGTCACACCCCTCAAGTAAACTAATTAAGTTAATTAAATTAATCATATTAAACCTAAGCTTAACCAAACATAATCAAAATGCAATTAAATACTAATCAAAATCTAAATTAAACCTAAATCATTAAGTCATTAATTACATCATTAAGAGTTAAATAAATTTTATTTAATTTAATAATTAACTTAAACACACTCCTTAATTAAACTAATTACCCTTAAGCTAATCCAATTGAATAAACTCCTAATTAATGCAAACTTAATAAATTAATCCACCATCTTAATAAACCAAATTAACTTTATAAATCAGATTAGAATTAATTCAAATCAAACACTTAATTAATCTACTAATTAATTTGATCACACATCTTAAGTAAACTAATTAAAGTCAATCAAATTAATCATATTAAACTTAAGCTTAATCAAAAATAAAATGCAGTTAAATGCTAATCAAATCCTAATTTAAACTTAAATCATTAACTCATTAATTACATCATTAACCCAAATAAATATGAAATCAAATTAAAGATTAAACAAATCTTTATTTAATTTAATAATTAATCATACCTCTTAAAAAACTAATTAAGTTAATCAAATTAATCATATTAAACTTAAACATAATCAAAATGCAATTAAATACTAATCAGAACCTAAATTAAACCTAAATTATTAAGTTATTAATTACATCATTAGTCTAAACAAATATGAAATCAAATTGAAAATTAAACAAACCTTTATAATTAACATAAATACACTTCTTAATTAAACTAATCATATAATCACATTGAACCTAAGTGAACCCATAGACCAATAAAGCTAATCAAATCAAATTAACTAAAATTAAATTAAATTAAGAAAGACTCTCATCAATTTAATATGTAATCAAATCAAATCTCATTCAACCTACTTAAATAAGATAAACTAATCAACTATCCAATGAATGAAATCAAAATACAAACGAACTTTGATGAACATGACAAATGGATGAGATTAAAAATAAAATCCTAATTACAAAGAATCAAACCCAATTAAAATCAAAATAAAATCTCAATTAATCTAATCCGATCAAACTACAAATAAATGAACCACAATGAAATTAAATAAACATAAAGTTAAGTTACATAACCATAATCAAAGAAAAGAATTAGATATTAAGTTAAAAGGATATTGAATTATCTAGATTTAATTAAATCAAAACAACTAATCTAAAATTAATCAATCAAAAACAAGAACTTAAACAAACTTAAACTTCATTAGATATTAAGGATATTGAATTATCAAGATGCAATTAAACTAAAACATCTAATCCAAAATCAATCAATCAAAAACATCAAAAAAACTCAAATTCTAAATTCTAAATCAAGTCAAATAAATCAAATCAAATGAATTACACAAATTCAAATGAGTTAATTAAGATACTTAAGGGCCTTAGTTTTTATGTGTTAGGATGTAGAATAGGGTGAGTTCTGTCTACAGATGGAATTCATTCTATTCTTCATTCTTTAAAACCTAAACATCATTTAACCAAATAAAAGTGAAATTAAAAAAAAGAAAAATGAAGCATTAAATCATTTAAATTAAAATCAACCAAAGATAAAATTTAAACAAATTCAAATTCCAAATTGAAATTTAAACTAAAGAAGCCTAGTAAAGTCTTGCCACACAAGCCTTAAGCACACACATTAGAATACTAAGTCACCACTTCTAGTGCTTAGTTAGGGCGTTGTATGTATGATGTTTTATTTTATTTTGTGATGTAATATTTTAGACTGGATGTTAGGGTGTATGTTTCATAGATGAGGTTAAGCAAGATAATCTTTTTTGGGGGTTGTGCGGGGGTCAGTAAAAAAATATGAGTAACGCTTATGTAGGTTGCTTAGCCCATGAGCATAACTCACGTTAGGACAGGTGAGCTTGATTACCCATGCGTGGGATGCTAAGTCCAAATTATTCATATAACTACTTTGGTTGTATGGTATGTTTAGCTAACATTTGTTTTGTAGGTGTAACTAGATTTACTTTTCCTATTTTTGATGTAATTTTACATTAGGAATTAGGATTAGTGTTATGGGGGATTAGGACGAGCAGTGGCCATAAGGCTTAGTCCTTGGGGTGCCCTGTGATGCCTTTGGAGCAAATCAAATCAAAAGAAAGAGACGGAAGAAATGAAGAAAAGAAGACCCCCATAACATGTATTATTTTTGTAATCTGGGTTGTATAAGGGTAGAGCTCGGTTGCCCATTTTCTTTTCTCTTTTCAGGGTGTATGGAGGAACCCGACCGCAGTGGCCTTTTATTCTTTTACGGTAGTCTATAAAATTATTTGATGTTGTGTTTAGATTGCACACTAGAATTGTATACTTTTCTTAGCTTCTTCATGATTGATGTTTGAATGTGTGGCCTAGATGTGGTAGTCTCTTAGGATAAAATTAATTTTTCTACCCCAATTAAAAACTCATAACTAAAATTTTAAAACAACTCATAACCTCACATAAAATCCTAGGAATTAAATCATGATAATAAAATTTTTAACAACCCCTTAACTGGATGAATGAATGTATAATATCATGCTTGTCATATTTTTCTAGTCCGGGGCTTCCATCTTTACCAGAGAATGAAGGCTTAACCTGTGAGAGCCTTTGATGGAAGAACACCCCTTTCTCTCTTGATTTGGCCCATAATTAAGTTCTCATGCATTTAGGCATACAAAATCTCATACTGTCAAAATAAAGAGTTCAAAAGAATCAAATAAGTTTAATAAAATTTGCATTAGATTAAGTCATGAATTCATACTACTCATACTCTAGTATCTTAGGGAGTGTGTTTAAGGACTTAGTCTCCTTTCTAAATGAACAACAGCCTAGCTATCTTGCAAAGTATAAGACTTTCCTACATGGATTTAAAGCGTATGAGGAGTTAGCTGGCTGCCACTCTAGGAGATAATAAGTCCAGCAGTCGGGTGATTTATTCTTTCTTGTGGAGGTAAACCATATACCCATTTTTGCCTTAGATTTAGGTCATGTTTTAGCCCTCGCCAAAGCTCCCTAACAATCCTCGCCTCTTAGGCATTTTTACAATCTTATGTCGTGGGGTTATAAGCCCTAACAATCTAATAAAATGTCAACTCAAATAATTAACTCTCTTTAATTTCAAAAATAAAGCCCAATTATAGGGTAGATTGGAATGCTCACTAGGCTTCCTAGTATCATGAGCATTTCCTACTTTCTCCATTTGAATTCCAAAAGTTAGTCTTCTCCTGGATCTATCTCATTTGATTTTCTAAAACAGCCAATCCTTTGATAGTCTTAACCTTGAAATCTTTAGAGACCCTAATTGTCTACTTTAATCAAGAGTATTCTTAAGGAATTTCCATTCCTTAAGATGTAATTAACTATGGAGGCTTGCCTACATAGGGAACTTAACGAACCCGACTTAAATTAAATCCTACTTTACTTTTTCATGTAAAGTAGGGGAAAGATCTCTGGTAGATTCGAAGACCCATCATGCCTTAGGAGTCCTTATTAGGTGATTAGGTCCATTATAGGGTGGTGATTTCTATCTTTTGAGATAATACATCATTCCTTAATTTCATACCCGATCACTTCAATAAGTACCCCATAAGATCTGCGTAGTGTCCCACATCCCAAAAATAAACACCACATATGATTTATTGCTTTTAAAAAGAGGAGAAATTTCAACTCTAACACATGTGAAGTATGCTAAGTGGAGTTTCAATTTTTATATCATGATTTTGTTCAAAAATAGACTCTCCATGCAACAAATTTGAGTGTGTGGGATGGGGATAGACATTTCTGAAGAAAATGTGCTTTTGAAAAATACATTAAAAATTATTGATTTTGATTTTTAAAAGGAACCACCTTGTAATAATCATAGGATTTGTTAAATGAGGTTTGGTTATATGTGCTCTGTGCCTTTTTTTTAAAAATTTCTTATAAATTTGTGGGTAAAGATCTTTTATTATATGGATTTGAAAAAGTGCTTTTGGAAAGCCATGTTATTTTGTAGAAGGGTTTTATTTTCTTATTGTTCATGGGATGAACCTCACCTCATCATCAGAATGGTGAAGAGATTCTTAATTTTGGTAATCTCCTTTGTTTGATTAATTTTAATTTTCACCTATTGGGGGAATCCAATAGGGATTTTAGGACCTACACGGAGTGAGGTCTTAAAACCTAAAGGATAACGATGAGCTTTGCTTAAGGATGAAATAAGATAAGTGCCAACGGAAAGAATGATAGTCTCGGGCATATATAAAATATAAGTCCACTATCGATGCTTCGAGAAGATAATTGTTTACTAAAGATGGAGAGAGGAACTTTGCCCAGTGGATTCGTTAGAAAAATTAGTGGTATTTATTTTTGAGGATGTGGGACACCACGCAGATGTTAAGGGGTACTTATTGAAGTGATTGAGTATGACATTAAGGAATGATATACTATCTCAAAAGATAGAAATCACCACCCTATAATAGAATCACCTAATAAGGACTCTTAAGGCATGACGGGTCTTCGAATGTACCAGAGATCTTTTTCTTACTTTACATGAAAAAGTAAAGTATGGTTTATTTTAAGCCGAGGTTCGTTAAGTTCCCTATGGCGGCAAGCCCCCATAGTTAATTACATCCTAAGGAATGGAAATTCTTAAGTATACTCTCGATTAAAGTAGACAATTAGGGTCTCCAAAGATTTCAAGGTTACGACTATTAAAGGATTAGCTATTTTAGAAAATCAAATGAGATAGATCAAGAAGAAGACTTATTTTTATAATCCAAAGGGAGAAAGTAGGAAATGCTCATGATACTAGGAAGCCTAATGAACATTCCAATCTACCATATAATTGGGCTTTATAATTTTGAAATTGAAGAGAGTTAATTATTTGAGTTGGTATTTTATTAGATTTTTAGAGCTTATAATCCCAAGACATAAAATTATGAAAATGCCTAAGAGATGAGGATTTATGCTTATAGCTTGCAAAGGGAAACAACTACCCTAGATCGTAAATCTAAGGAGCTTTGGCGAGGGACAAAATATGACCTAAATCTAAGGTGAAAATGAGTATATGATTTACCTCCATAAGAAAGAATAAACCACCCGACTGCTGGACTTATTGCCGCCTAGAGTGGCAGCCAACTAATTCCTCCTACACTTTAAATCCATGTAGGCAAGTCTTATGCTTTGCAAGATGGGTAGGTTGTTGTTCATTTAGAAAGGAGACTAAGTCCTTAAACTCACTTCCTAAGAGACTAGACCATGAGTGGTATGAATTCATGACTTAACTAATGCAAATTTTATCAAACTTATTTGATTCTTTTGAACTCTTTATTTTGACACAAGCTATGGGATTTTATATGCCTAAATACATGAGAACTTGATTATGGGCCAAATTAAGAGAGAAATGGGTGTTCTTCCATCAAAGACTCTCATAGGTTAAGCCTTCATTCTCTAGCAAAGATCGAAGCCCCCTCTTAACAAGACTAGAATAATATGCCATGCATAATATTATACATTCATTCATCCAACTAAGGGGTTGCTAAAAATTTTATTATCTTGATTTAATTCCTAGGATTTTATGTGAGGTAATGAGTTGTTTTAAAATTTTAATTATGAGTTGTTAATTGGGGCAGAAAAATTAATTTTATCCTAAGAGCGTACCACATCCAAGCCACATCAAATATCAATCATGAAGAAACTAGGAAAAGTATGCAATTCTAGTGCGTATTCTAAGCACAACATCAAACAATTTTATAGACTATCGTAAAAGAATAAAATGCCACTGCAGTCGGGTTCCTCCGTGCACCCCAAAAAGAGAAAAGAAAATGGTTAGCCGAGCTCTACCCTTGTACAACCGGATTATAAAAATAATACATGTTATGGGGGTCTTCTTTTCTGATTCCTTCCTTCTCTTTCTTTTAATTTGATTTGCTCCAAAGGCATCACAGGGCACCCCATGGACTAAGCATTTTGTCCACTGCTCATCCTAATCCCCCATAACACTAATCCTAATTCCTAATGCAAAATTACATTAAAAATAGAAAAATTAAATCTAGCTACACCTACAAAATAAATGTTAGCTAAACACACCATACAACCCAAATAGTTATATGAATAATTTGGACTTAGTATCCCATACATGGGTAACCAAGCCCACCTATCCTAACATGGGTCATGCTTAGGGGCTAAGCAACCTGCATAACAAAAGAATTTATATTTTTATTACAACGGCCCCTTAAGCATAACATCCTGCAGAAAACATGATTAGGTTAATAATGACCTAACATCCAGTCTATGAAACATACACCCTAACATCCAGTCTAAAACATTACATCACAAAATAAAACACAACATCATACATATAATGTCCTAACTTAGCACTAGAAGTGGTGACTTAGTATTCTAATGTGTGTCCTTAAGGCTTGTGTTGCAAGACTTTACTAGGCTTCTTTAGTTTAAGTTTCAATTTGGAGTTTGAATTTGTTTAAAATTTACCTTTGGGTGATTTCAATTTAAATGATTTAATGCTTTGTTTTTCATTTTTTTTATTTCACTTTTATTTGGTTAAATGATGTTTAGGATTTCAAGAATGAAGAATAGAATGAATTCCATTTATAAACAGAACTCACCTTATTCTACATCCTAACACCTAAAGAATCTAACTAAGGTCCTTAAGTATCTTAATTAGCCCATTTGAATTTATGTAATTCATTTGATTTAATTTATTTGATTTGATTTAGAATTTAGAATTTGAGTTTTTTTAGTATTTGATTGATTGATTTTGGATTAGATGTTTTAGTTCAATTGCATCTTGATAATTCAATATCTTTAATATCTAATGAAGTTTAAGTTTGTTTAAGTTCATTTGTTTTTGATCGATTAATTTTAGATTAGATGTTTTGGCTTAATTAAATCTTGATAATTCAATATCCTTTTAAATTAATATCTAATTGTTTTCTTTGATTATGGTTATGTGACTTAACTTTATGTTTATTTAAATTAATTGTGGTTCATTTATTTGTAGTTTGATTGGATTAGATTGAGATTTTATTTTGATTTTAATTGGGTTTGATTCTTTGTAATTAGGATTTTATTTTTAATCTCATCCATTTGTCATGTTTATCGAAGTTTGGTTTGTATTTTGATTTCATACATTGGATAGTTATTAGTTTATCTTATTTAAGTAGGTTGAATGAGATTTGATTTGATTACATATTAAATTGATGAGAGTCTTTCTTCATTTGATTTAATTTGATTTGATTTGATTTGATTAGTTTTATTAGTCTATGGGTTTGCTTAGGTTCAACGTGATTATTAGTTTAATTAAGAAGTGTGTTTAAGTTTATTATTAAATTAAATAAGGATTTGTTTAATTTTTAATTTTGTTTCATATTTGTTTAGGTTGATGATGTAGTTAATGACTTATTTAGGATTTGATTGGCATTTAATTTCATTTTGATTATGTTCAAATTTATGTTTAATTAAGCTTAAGTTTAATATGATTAATTTAATTAACTTAATTATTTTATTTAAGAGGTATGATTAATTATTAAATTAAATAAAGATTTGTTTAATTTTTAATTTGATTTCATATTTATTTGGGTTAATGATGTAATTAATTAATGATTTAAGGTTAAATTAGGACTTGATTAGCATTTAATTTTGTTTTATGTTTGATTAAGCTTAAGTTTAATATGATTAATTTAATTGAGTTAATTAGTTTGTTTAATAGGTGTGATTAAATTAATTAGTAGATTAATTAAGTGTTTGATTTGAATTAATTTTAATATGATTTATTAAATTAATTTGGTTTATTAAGATGATGGATTAATTTATTAAGTTTGGATTAATTAGATGTTTGATTAATTAAGTTTGATTAAGGGTAATTGAAATTTTAAATTATTAGATTAATTAAGGGTTTGTTTAATTAGAGATTAATGACTTAATGATTTAAGTTTAATTTATGTTTTTATTAGTATTTAATTGCATCTTAATTATGTTTAATTAAGCTTAGGTCTATGATTAATTTGATTAACTTAATTAGTTTACTTAAGGGGTGTGATTACTAAATTTAATTAGGGGTTTGATTTAAGCTTAATCTTAGAGTTAACTTTAATGTAACCTATTTAAATTAATTTGATTAATTAAGATGATGGATTAATTTATTAAGTTTGCATTAATTAGATATTTGATTAATTAAGTTTGATTAAGGGTAATTAAAATTTTAAATTATTAGATTAATTAAAGATTTGTTTAATTAGAGATTAATGACTTAATTTTCCACATGTGAATGATTTGATTTAGTTAAGTGTTTTACTTAAGTCTGATTTGATTAAAAGATTATGGTTATTACCATCATTATTATTAAGTGAATTAATTAATTATTTCATTTCAATTAAGTTTGATTATTTATGATTAGAGTTTTATTGATTTGATTCACTTATTATGTTTGTTTGATTTCATTAACATGTTTGATTTAGTTATTAGCTTGAAATGTTTAATGGTTAATTAATTATCTTATTCCAAATGGTTGTGATTTAATCATATGTTAATTAAGTTTACTTTAATTTATTTGGTTTAATTCGATTAGTATTAAATGATTATGTTGAATTGGTTTATTAATCAATTTGATTTTTTTAGTTTATTTAATGATTAATTAGTTTCAGTTTATTTATACTCATTAAGGGGTATCATATGATTAATATTCCATGCTTAGTATAGGTTTAGTTATAATGGTTTGACCCATGTTAAAATTTCCTAGATTTGTTTAATTTTAAGTTTGATTTAAGATTTAATCATTTAATTGAGTTTTATTAACTTAAATAGGTTTAATCATATTTATTTAAATTTTCTCTAAGGATGATATTATTATGATTTGAGATATGATTAATGATTGCTTAAGTGCTATTTCATTTCTAATTTTGATTTGATATTTAAATTATTTTTAGATTATATTTTAATTAACTCCTTAATTGATTAAACTCTACTCTTAAGTGTTTGTTTGGAGTTCATTAGGATTTAGAAGATCACATTATTTTCTTAAGAGTCCTAGATGTCAATTGAAGTGATTTAAGCCATTTTGAAGATTTTTGTAAATTTCTGAATTTTTATTTGATTTATTTTATTAAAATGGATAATCTGAACTTCAAAATTTAATATCTCCCAATACAAAAGTTCTTTTCACTTGAAATTTTTATGGTTGGCGTGTTTTAACTTTAGTTTCAATCCCTAGAAATTTCAATGTAATATAACATATATTTTTGGTTTAATTAATAAAATTTGATTTTCACTAAAACTCAAAATAGGCTCCAAATACTTAAGTGAAATTTGGTAATTTTAAATTTATTGGATTTCTCTTAGAAACACGAATCCAATAAGCCCTTGTTTGCAATTTTTGATTAAGTATTTTATTTTTTAGGAATTTATGAAGTTTTAGGTGATTTAAATTAAAAAAAAAAAGAAATACGCGCAGCGTTGACGTCAGCCATTGGGCGGGAAGACCGGTCAAACCATGGAAAGTGACCCGCTCGCCGACCGTGATCACAATCTGATCGATCGTCTGATCAGAGGCCGTGGATCGATCGACGCGACTGAGCCGCCGATCGCAAACCGCGTGATCGAACGGTCTAGATCGCATCAGGCAATCTGATGGCCTCGATCATGCGATCGATGTGATCAAGCCGCGATTCGCGGAACTATGGGATCGGATCTACCGAGCACGGACGGAGCGAAAACGTTTTAAAGAGAAAAATAGGTTTTTCTAAGTGAAAACTTGGCCAAATGGACTCATTTTGACGTCAATTTACACTGAAAAAATTTTATTTTTTTAATCGAGATGATTTAAAGTAAAAATGTGGGATTATCTAAGGGAAATTCCCAAGATCATAAGAAAATTAACACAAAATACAAGAAATCATAAAGTCGGCTAAAGTTTGGTGAGATTTACCTCACCGGGGATGGTTTCTGGTGGTGGTGAATATCCGAGTGAATTCCTAGGTATGTGAGGAAGCTTTGGAATGATATTTAACCATTGCCTCCTTACGGAATGTCGTCTTCTCCGATATTTACCGTCGCCTTGCCAGAAAAGCAACTATTTGTATTTTTGAGCTCAAAAATGACTCAAAGAGGTGGGGGATGGGTTCTTTTTTCTTTAGGGAGCTTTTGGGGCTGAATAGTGGTGGGAGAAAGAGGACTAAAGCCTCATTTCCCCTCTTTTATAGTGGCCAAAAATCCACTCTTTTTTGAATTGTTGGACTCCAAATTAATTGTCATCTTGCTTGGGGTGGTTAAGATGGATGATGGATTGATTGAGGACTTTGAATTTTTGCTCCAAAGTCTTCTCTTACTGCTATATGATCAGCTTTATTTAATGCAAATGTTGGGGAGGAGTTAAGTGCATGTGATGGGGGAGAATTAAATGGGTTGGGTGAAATCCTATGTGGGGGAGGATTCATGAGAGATTTAAATAGGTTGGGTTGATTTTGGGCTGATCCCAAATGAGTTTGGGTCATGTTTGATCAGCCCCCAATGGGTCATGGCTTGTTTCAAGAGATTTGGCCCAATTTAGGTCATATGGGTCATATTGGGTCAAGTTGACCAATTTGACCAAAATTGGCCAAATTGGCTTGGGTTATGGGTTGATTCATGTTCAATTGGCTAATTGAAGATGAATGTGGTCTTTGATTTGAATTAATTTAGATTTAATTTGGATTGAGGCCAAATTGACCCTTTAGGCCTATTTGGGCTTAATGACTCAATTGGGATAGATTGATCAAATTGGGTTTAATTATGGCTTTGGTCAAGTTCAATAATCAATTTGGAATGAACATGAGCCATTGGTTGCAATCAATTTGGGTTAGATCATGATTTGACACAATTTGGTCCTTTAGGCCAATTTAGGTCAACTTGAATCAAATGACCAATTAGGCTTAATTTGGCTCAATTGGTGGTAAAGTCATATTTAAATATTGATTTTGGGTTGATTCAAATCATTGGTTTCATTCAATTTGGTGTAGGATGAGTTTTGGCTAGTTTTGGTTCATTTGGGCTAAGGGTTGACTTGGTCAAATGACTAAGTTGACTTGGTTTGAGCCAATTGATTACAATTAATCATCCTAAGGTGACTAACATTCATGTTGAAAGGTTTTGGTGAGCTTGGTTCAATCCAATTTGGGTTGGATTGGAAGTTGGCTCAAATGGGTCCTTTAGGTAACTTTGGGTCAAGTGGACCTAAGTGGGTCAATTAGTTTGGTTTTGGTTTGATTTGAGTTTAGTTAAACTTGTATATGAGCTCTAGATTGAAATATAAATTCAACGATAATCAATTTGGAGTCCAATAGGTTTTGGCTCAATTGAAAGTTTTAAGTCAAAAGGGCTAAGTTAGGCTTGACTTGGGTTGACTTGAATTTGGTTTGATGATTATGAGTTTTATTTATATTTGGATAAATGATCTAATGAATGATTGATTCGAGAAAGAATCTATTAGTTTTGACTTGATTTGGATATAATTTGGCTAAGTCCAAAGAATTGGCTTAAAGGGCTTGGGATTGAGTTTGGATTTGATATATAGTTTTGGTCATTTGAATTTGGATTTCATTTATATTTGTGAATATAAATGAAAGAATAATTGATTTATAAAGAAATCAATTGAGTTTGATTTGATCTAAAGGGAATTTTGGCTAAGCTTATGAATGCGATTCATATGGCTTAGGAAGGGTTTTAGGATTTGAATTTGATTTTGGGTTTCAATCATTTGGAGTCAAATCTGAAATTAGATTCAGAATTTGAATTTGAATTTGAGATTTGGTTTGAAAATTGAATCTGGGTTTGATTTGAGAAAGTGTACCTAGATTGGGTTTAGGCTATGTGATAGGTAATTTCCTTAAGTCCTAAGGCATAGCCTAATCTTATGATTAACACTTCTAAGTCTCTAGGCTTAGGTTAAATGTTCATCTAATCACTAGAAGTGTCTTATGACTAAGGAGTTCTTAGTTTCTAGAAGAGTCTTAAGTCTAAAAAGAGGAGGTTAAGAGCTCACTCCAAAGTGAGGTCAATAGTCGGTTTGACATGCTACCTGCTGCTGTAGTATCCAAGGGTCACTGTTGGATGTGAGTCCCCACGCTTTCTTCTTGACATGACCATTACAAATTGAGGAGCACCTTGTTAGTTTGATAGACCTCACTACGCATCTAGTAAGCTACCTCATATTGACTTTGTTTAAGAGGATGTGAGCCTACACACTTTCTTTTTGAACTAGCCATCATGCACTAACTAGGTCAAGTATATTTGAGGCTTAGGATAAGTCCCCCGGTGGCTCCTTTCCTCTTGACTACTTTTGAGTTAATATAAGTCCCCTAATGGCATTCACTCAGTAGTTTCCCTAGGTCGGATAGCACGAGCCAAGACGACTATCCCATAATCAATTTCATAGGAGGATGTGAGTCCCCATGCTTTCTAGTCGACATTTTAAACCGATGGGCACCTTAGGTTTGATGATGTTTTCTATGCTAACAACGGCTCACCTGGTGGATACACCACTCTTGGCAGATGTGAGTCCCTGTACTTACTGCTTGAGTTGGCCATCGTATACCTACAGGATTTCTTTTACAGGGTTTTGGATAACGCCCATAGCGACACCTCCCCTATGGGCATTCTATTTGGATCACATCCTTAACAACCACATTTAGACACTACCCATGTTACTTTTAGATTGGACAATCTCCCTTTCCTAGTAAACACCCCTGTGGTTGGAGAATTTGTCTTATGGATATGTAGATTCTCCCTTGGTCCAATAAATCTGAGATAGGTCTAGGCTGATATAAGCTCCTTCTCAGTGTGATCCCTCGCCAATCAACAAATCTATTTTCTTGTGGATTAGGAATTTAAGCCCCTAGTGGCCCCTTTCCCAGGCAGGCATCCTATATTTAGGGCAGTGTCAGCAAAACTCCCTATAGGATTTACCTGATTACACTTGAGTTGAGATAAGTCCCCGGGTCAGCACTCTCTCAGTAGTCGCGATTAAGTCAGGTTCAATCTATTTTGCCACAAATAGGTTGCCCCGATGGTCATCTCGCTCTGGAAAATGTAAGTCTACTACACATTCTTTCTAGTATGACTATCGCAAACTAACGAGCAGCCCTAGGTTGGGTTGACATGTTACCTTGCTAATGCATCTCCTTAGTGGTCTTTTGTCCAGGAAGATGTGAGTCCCAGTTCTTTCTTTCCTGAATTGGCAGCTGCAAACCGAAAGGCACCCCTTTGGTTGGATAGTTCTCCCCTTCGGCCGAAAAATACTCCCTTTAGATCGGTAAATCTAAAGTAGCCCAAGACTGACACGGCCCTTACTCAGTGTGGTCCATCGCAAACTGATGGGATCCATCAAATATAATTAAAATGAAATTAATTTTGACTATCTTTGAGCTAATTTAAGTCCCCCAACGGCATTCACTCAGTAGTCAGCCTAAGGTTGGGTTCGATTCATTGTGTCACCAACAGATCGCCCCAGTGATTGATCTCTACTTTGGAAGATGTAAGTCTGCTATGCTTTCATCCTATTACAGCTACTGTACACTGAAATGCAATCCCTTTGGTTGGATAGTCCTACTATGTGGTTGGTAGACTACCCCTTTGGATTGGTAAATCTGAAGTAGGTCAGGCCCGACATGGGCCCTACTCAGTGCAACCCATTGCAAATCAACAGGGTCCATCTCAAAATTCAAAATTTAAAATCTGAAATAAAACCAACCAATCTCCCCAGTGGAGTCAAATTAAATAATCAAATTAATCAGCTTCTCCCCAATGAGATGCAAATCTTTCTTACCTCCTTAGTGGAGCCAAATTAAATAATCAAATCAATCAGCTTCTCCTAAGTGAGGTGCAAATCTTTCCAATTTCCTAGTGGAGTCAATCCAACCAACTTGCTCCCTGGAAGGTTCACACTTTTATTCCCAAAGGTTTCCAAATTCTAATCCAGATTTCACAACCTCTTATCCCTAGTGGATAACTTGAACCTTTTCCCCTAGTAAAAGGCTCACATACTCAATCCCTAGTGGATTCCCCCTTCGCTCTCTTATGTCTTTAACATAAGTAGAGTTACATTGCACTAAGATCTTGATTCATTCTACACCTCGGGTTTAGGAGTAGATCATTTCTGTTAGTGCTTACGATCATTCAAACGTTGTTGATCGCCTCGATCGACACCATATGCATGCCTTGTTAGTCACACCACACCTATTAAGCCTTTGTTGACCTCACTTTGGAGTGAGCTTTCAACTTCTCCATCTTAAACATAGGACTCCTCTATAACTAAGAGTTCCTTAGTTCACACCCCAAACCCAGACTTTAAGAGGACTTACAAACTATAGCACCCAATCCTTGCTTTCAAACCAAACCTCAAATTCAAATACAAATTGAAATCCTCCCAAATCCAAAATCAATTCCAAATCCAAAATCAATTCCAAATCCAACTCCACAATCAAATAATTAAAACCCATGATTAAATTCAAAAAAATCTTTCCTAAGCCATTTTGATTTCATCTTATGGACTTAGCCAAACTAAAAGCCAAATCACTCCAAAATCAAATGATTTTCATAAATTTATTTATATCTTCATTTATATTCATAAATATAAATGAAATATAAATTCAAATAACCAAAACTCAACCCAAAGTTAAACCAAAATCCAATTTATATCCTTTAAACCAATTTCTTGGATTTAGCCAAATCATTCTCAAATCAATCTGAACCCTTGGATTTTCTCTTCAAACAATCACTCCTTCAATCATATGCCCAAATATAAACATAAACTATAATCACCAAGCCAAAATCAAATTAACCCAAGTCAAACCCATGTCCATCCTTTTGACTTGAAATTATCAAATGAACCAAAACCCATTTGACTATAAACCACTTGCAATTAGATTTATATTTCCATCATAAGTCCATATGTGAGTTCAACCAAACTTGAATCAAGCCTTGATCAAGCCAATTGACCAATTTAGGCTCACTTGACCCTAAGTGACCTAAATGACCTTTTTGAGCCAAATTCTAATTCAACCCAAATTAGATTGAACTAAGCCCATCCAAGCCTCACATTATGATCAACAATCAGCCTAGAATAATCAATAACTCAAATTGGGTCAAACCAAGTCAAACCTAGCCTTTGACCAAGTCAACACTTAGCCTAAATGAAACCTAAACAAGCCAAAATTTACTATAAGCTAAATTGATTGAAATCATTGATCTAAACCAACCCATAATCAATTATTAAACATAACCAAGCCCTCACTTGAGCTAGATCAAACCCAATTAGCCCTCATAGCCCAAGTTGACCCAAATTGACCAAAAAAGCCAAAATCGGTCAAATCTTGATCTCAACCAAATTGATTGCAACCAATGGGTCATATTCATTCCAAATTGATTGTTGAACTTGACTAAAACTTCAATTGACCAATTAGGCCCAACCTAGTCCAATTGACCTTGAACCTAACTTGACCCAAAAGGTCAAATCAACTTGAAATCAAACCAAATAAAAATTGGTTAAAACCAAAGTTTGCAATACATTTCAAATGATCAACCAAGCTTAAACCAACCCATGACCTAACCCAATTGGGTCAAATGGGTCCAATTGGTCAACTTGATCCATTTGACCCAAATGAACCTAAATGAACCAAAATCAAATCTAAACCAAATTGAACCAAATTAATGATACCATATACTACAAATGATCATTTGAAATTGACCTAATCCATGGTTTGACCTAATTTGATCAATTGGTCAGCCTAACCCAATTTGACCCAAATGGGTCAAATTGAGCCAAATCAAATCAAATGAACTCCAAATCACTTAAAATTTGGGCCAGCCCATTTTTAAATAATTTCAAATCTACCCAAATCAAACTCATAGCCAAATGATGACTTTTCCATTCGGTCAAAGGGAATGTTATTACCAAATTCACTTGAAATTTGGCCATTCCTTTTCGAAGGCCACTTGAAATTCTTCTATTGGTCCACATGGGCACTAAGGAGGGTGGTGAACATGACCCAATGAGCTTGGGTCAGCCATGACCCGAGGAGAAGCCAACCAACCTCCTCCATCACTCTTAAACACTTAGCTCATCAAATCCACTCACCAATCACATGGGCAGCCACTCTCCCTTACTCGTCTGCCCAAAATGACCCACGTGGGATGTTTTCCAACTCAAATCGATCAGCCAATCCAACCTATTGAGCTAAAATGGCAAATCAGCCACTCACCATCCAATCCAAGGAGGGGGGAGATACACCCCCTCTCATTCTCACTCAATTAGAAGGAATTCATTCCTCAGAGCTTTAGGATTCAAAGCCAAGCACCCCAGAGCTTTCCCTAGCCATTCCCGAGCTTCCTTGATTCCCATTTCTCGATTTTACTCAAACCCGAAACATGGGAGATCAATCCTGAGCTTAACTCATTCAATTCTCAACCAAAGTCAAATTAACCTTGGACACACCATCCTTGGACTAAGGCGAGTAGAATTTAACCATTTCCCAAGCCTCCAAACAACGGGGAGTACAACTTTGATCAAGGCCGATCTCCATTGAAGAGGAGCTTGGTTGATTGGGCAAACCACTTCAAATTAAGACCAGATTTCTTCAACAGGGCTTCGTCCCTACTAGACAAAGCTACCTCCTCTATTGGAAGCACCGGTGATAGTCGCCGATAAGGTAATTGTTCGAAACCGTAGCTATAGAAAATTTCAGTTGGTCCTTTTTGAAGGGAATTGTCATCTCATGCAATTTTAACTGTTGGATATGCATCCCCCTCCTTTCGAAGGTGTGGGATTGTTTTGATCTCAATCCGAGTTTGGATTGAACGAGGAAAGATGAACGGTGTTTGTCTCTCATCGGTTGCGAAGGAGAAGGATCATATGCTGTCCGTTCCGCATAATTGGAACAGACGGTTGTGATCAAATCATGCTTTAGATCCCTCTAATTTTCTTTTAAATCACAAGATTAACCTCAGCCATCTGATCTTAAATCGGATGACCCACAGAGAAATGCGCTCGCCGTTAGCTCACTCAGTTGACGGATGTGAAAACTTAAATAACCAATCCCGTCGTGCCACATGGAAAGTACGTCGCGCCAACCGCTATGTGGCTCGATGGGACTAGGAGTTTAATTAGGCTAAATTAATCCAATTTTAATGGTGAAACATCCAAAATTCATAACTAATTATAGAAAAATTCTAAAAATTACAAATAAATACTCATTTTAAAGATAATTCAAAGGAAAATAATAGAAAATTAAAATCAATTAACTTTGAATAGTGGTTTTGATTCAATTTAAGTTTTATAGAAATGTAATTAAGTTAATTACTCTCTAATTACTTTAGCAATTAATTTAAACTTTTTGAGATTTATTAGTGGGATGACCTCTATACTCCATGATTTTCTTGGGTTTTATTGCTTGATTAATAAGGGGAATTGCTTATTTCATTCTTAATCCCTTTATTAATTAATTAACATGTTAAACAATAATGAATCTATTAATTTAGTTGGCTAATCATTATGAAATAATGAATGAACATAGGAAATGAGATTAGGACCTCTTTTCAAATCTCTTCCCCTAAGTTTATTTTATTTGGATAACACTAAATTAATTTGCAATTAATTAATGGCTTAATCACATCATTAAATAGCTTGATTAATCAAACTTAAAATCAAATCATTCTAGAATTCAATCATTCAATTCTTGGGTAGATTCTTAGGTGTTCAATAACCTAAGAGAATTCCAAAGGAAATTATAATCAAACTACATGTATAGAGGGTTATAAAAGTACTTAATCAAACCCTTTAGCTTAATTGACTAATAATTATGAGCCAATTGCATTAGGCCCCTTCATTTCTTAGGTGCATTGCTGATTTAATTTCCATGTGGTTGCATATCATATGTTGGCTCATAATTACTTGGATAATTATGTTAAAGTGATATATGTAAGGGATAATTAATGAATTTAGTTCATACATTAACCTAATCAAAACATAAAATCAACCTAATAGTCCTAAATTAAACCAAACCAATTCACACATAGGGGGGATGGGTTAGACTAGCAAAACCTTCTCATATTTCCTAAGTCAAATCAAATTTAAAGATAAAAAATCTCTTTAAGGAATTCTGATTCATTTTAAATGATCATATTTTTATATGATTGTCCTTAGGAATTAATTAGAGTGAATGAAGTCATGTGCTTACATTCCTTTATTTCTTTCTAAGCATGCTAAATATTGTTTGCCATATGAAATTATGCATTCATTTCTTTTAAAAATTAATTAAATAAAATATTTCCTTTTATGTCAAATTGCATGTGTTGGCTAAAATTACGAATATGAGTGGCTATTATCACTATTAAACTAAAAAAAGTTTTTTTTTTAAATTTATAAATCAAAGATTATAAATGAAGTCTAGTTATAAATATTTATAATGATGATAGCATAAGATGTGTATTATGAAGTTCTTTTTCCTTCTCTTAATATGGATTTACATAAGATTTCCATGTGTACAATTCATTTGAAAGAACACATCACTTGCCTAAATCTATTCATATGCATCTCTATATTAAGGCTTAGGAAGGACCTTCATATTACACAACCAAATCAAACATAATCTTTTGCATGATTCTTTATCCATTTGGTTCTTTTATACATCTACATGTATCTAAGAAAAGTGGTATATCAGTCTGGACATCCTAGAGTTGTGAGGCTTTAAGTAGCCATAAGTAGGTCTTGTACCTTACACCCCAGATGTAAAAAACTAATGTCATCATACTCACTTATAACTTTTATACATATGGATGTGAATTTAGCTAATTAATGAAAAATCTCTCTTTCTTACATAATAAAGAGATGCATCAATGATCCAATTAATAAATGGAATATCCAAAATTTCAAATCACATCTCTTTGCATTCTTCATCAAAGTGTGCTAAGATTTGCATTGCATGTATATGTATGCTTAAGATTATTCATATACATGGTATACATGGTGGGAAAAAATGAATGGATGTGTGTTATGTGAAAGTAATCCACCCTACATAATCGTAAAATGCCTTTCTTATTGAATAGGGCTATTTAGAGTGAATCTAAACTTAGGGTTAATTAAAACACATAATAAACCATTCATTAAAGGAAATTCATTAATGAATCTGCCTTAAAAATGCTTTAAGGTAGGGATGAAAGAGAGATCTCTTCTCTTTTCTTCTCTTTAGAACATTTAGTCACTAAGTGTAGGTTCATTCAAACCAAATCAAATCACCAACTAAAATTGACAAGTCAACTAAATCACTTAAAATGAAACAACCATCTAAATTGAATCTTTCACACTTAACAAATCATAACTCTAAAGCCTAGCTAAGACATGCCACACAAGCCTTAAATGGCACACATTATGCTAAGTCACCACTTCTAGCTCTATGTTAGGGTGGTGCATGGTTTGATGCATGATTTTATTTTATGGTGTAATATTTTAGATGGATGTTAGGGTGTATATGCGTATACTAGATGATAGGTCGATCTTAGCCTAATCATATTTTCTGCAGGGGATTATGCTTAAGGGGCCACTATAATAAAAATAAAAAGAATATAAATGCCTTTACTGTGCAGGTTACTTAGCCCCTAAGCATAGTCCAAATTAGGACTGGTGGACTTAGTTACCCATGTGCAAGGTACTAAGTCCAAATTAATAATATAATTGCTTGGGTTGTGATGTGGTATGTTTAGCTAACATTTATTTTACAAATTTAGTTAGATTTACCTTTCCCATTTTTGATGTAATTTTTGCAATTAGGATTTGAAATGAATGTTTTAGGGGATTAGGATGAACATTAGTTAAAGAGATCATGTCCTTTTTGTACCATGTACTTCCTTGGAGTGAACCAAATCAAAGGAGAAAATGGAAGAAAGAAAGCTTGAAGAAATGAAGACCCCCATAACACTTGTCACTTCATAACTATAATTTATTCTTTCATTAATCTGGGTTGTATAAGGGTAGAGCTCGGCTACCCATTTTCCATTTTTCTAGTTATGCGGTAGAACCCGACCACATCGACCTCTTATTATTTTATGCTAATTTTATAAATTGATGGATGTTATGTTTATGATTACGCAATTAGGATGGCATGATTTTTCTAATTTCTTAATTTTTTGATGATTGTTGAATGGCCTGGATGCGATTAGGCTCTTAGGGAAAAATAAATTTTCTATCCAATTAATCAATTCAAAATTAAACTAAATAATTCATAACCTTACCTAAAGCCTAAGACATAAATCAAGATAATAAAAGATTTAGCAACCCCTTAGCTAGATATTGTATATCTCATAACATGCATAAATCATATTATCTCACTCTTGTCAATGGAGGGCTTCCACCTTTGCCAAAGAAAATGGCTTGACCTTTAAGAGCCATGGTGGAAACACACCTCCTTCTTTCTGATTTTGGCCCATAATTGATTTTCTCATGCATTAACCATATAAAATCCCATAGGTTGTGTTAAATAAAAATGTTCAAAAACCAAAATAAAACTTGACAAAATTTGCATTAGATTAAGTCATGAATTCATGTCCTTCATGATCTATCTCTTAGAGAGCGAGTTTAAGGACTTAGTCTCCTTTCTAAATAAATAATAGCTTAGCCATCTTGCAAAGCATAAGAGTTATCTACATGAATTTAAAGCATAGGAGGAGTTAGTTGGCCAGCACTCTAGGAGGTTATAAGTTCAGCAGTCGGGTGATTTATCCTCTCTTGTGGAGATAAACCATATACCCATTTTCACCTTAGATTTAGGTCATGCTTTGGCCCTCGTTAAAGCTCCTTAGATTTAGGATCTGAGGTTGCTGTTTCTCTTTGGGGCTATAAGTATAAATCCTCACCTCTTAGGCATTTCTACAATCTTATATTATGGAATTGTAAGCCCTAGATTTCTAAGAAAAATTCAACTCAAATATATAATCCTCCTCAATTTCAAAAATGTAAAGCCTAAATAGTTTGGGATGCTCACTAGGTTTCTTAATATCATGAGCATCACCTACTCATCTTCATTTGGTTTCGATAATAACTCCCTCCTTTTGATCAATCCCACTTGATTTTCTAAAAAATAAATAATTGATTGATAGTCATATCTTTGAAATCTTTAGAGACAATGATCATTTACCTTAATTGAGAGTATTCCTAAGGAATCTCATTTCTTAGGATGTAATTAACTATGGGGGCTTGCCTCCATAGAGAATTTAATGAACCCGGCTTAAAATAAACCCTACTTTATTTTTCATTGTAAAGTAGGGGAATTATCTCTAGTACATTCGAAGACCCATTGGCCTTAGGAGTCCTTATTAGGTGATTAGGTCCATTGTAGGATGGTGACTTCTATCTCTCGAGATAGTACATCATTCCTCAATATCATACCCGATCACCTCAATAAGTACCCCCTTAAGATTTATGTGGTGTCCCCTAAACATCTTCAAACAAAAATGAACACCATAGTACGTATTATTTTTTTGTACCATCAAAGCACACTATTTTATTGCTTTTATAGTTTTTTATAGTTTGCTTGATTATTTTTCTTTTATTTTTTGTTATGTGGATTATATGAGATTCTTACATTTATAGTAGCCTTTTTGAACAAAATCCTTCCTTCCAATTTTAATAAATTGATAATTAATTTAAATTAATTTAAGATTTTTTACATTAATAATCTCTTAAATCACTTCTTATTTAAAAATTATTATCTTTGTATCTCCAAGTTAAAGTATATAATAAAGCTAGGTTGCATTCAAAATCTCCAAATATTGATGCAAATTTAAATTATCACTAAGTTTATATGCATATAAAAGTCTTTTTTTCACTTAAGGATGGATAGCTTACATTGCATCGAATAATTTTAAAATAGAGTATTTATTATATGTATGATTTTAATTGATATGCGAAGAGATCTTAGCAAGCTATGATAGGTAGTAGTAGTCTGATAGAATTACAAATTCAATTGAGTAGCTTGAGTTATGCATAATGGGCTATCTTATTTCTCTCTTTTCATAGGCCATTCTTTTACCATTGAAGATTGTATGTCATACATCTTTTTAATTTGCCACTTCAAAATTATTTGTCTTGGAATCTTAATTTTTTTTTGGTTTTGAGAATCATGAAACTAACTTTAGATGATGCAATTACTGGTTGCTAATAGAGCAACTTATGATTAGGTTAGGCCAATTACCTTAATCTCAAGCTTAATAATCAAGGATGGTAGATCAACAAAATCTAAACTAGATTATTTCAACCTTCTAAGATTTCTTACCTTTATCCATCACCTTTTGAGTTCACTATGCTCCTTTTTAAATCTTTGGTGATTCAATACTTGTTATTATGTAAATATTTGATACATAGAGATATCTATCTCACTTGATTGCGGTGGTTCATCTTTTGCCTAATTGACTTAATAGTTTCAAAATATAAATATTTTTATTTAGATATTAATCATTGAATTATAGTCTTCCTTCGACTTTAAATAAGGAAAATCAAGGCACAAACTTGTCATCACTATTCAAAAGTATCTTTTAGAGGTGTTTTTGAGTGTAATTAATCTTAGGGAGTTTAGTCCCTTTGGGTAATTGATTGTACCTAGATTCTCTACGATATGATTTTACTTAACCTCGATTATTTGACTTCTTGTGAGGATTTTACATAATTCTAGATAAAAATTATTATTGTTATCTTATTGGCCCTCTTTTAATATCTCCACATGTGGAATCTCTTACATGAGAAGAGAACCCTCATGTTATTATCCTCCCTTCCCTTGAATAGCCATGACTTCTTTTATTTAAAAAAACTATAATTTTATATGTTAAAATTTTTAGGACTTGATGTATTTTTTGACAATATGAATATTGATGCCAAAAAATAGGAGAAAAGATGATACATCATTAAAAAAAGTCTATCAATTAAGCAAGAATCTTGACATAAAAAGCATTCATGATTGACTTCATGATCATATGAACTCCAACTTAAAAAAATTATAGTGAAATTGAATGTTTTGATAGATAAACTAACAACACCAATAGAAATATGATTCAAGTACAAATAAGCTTGAATCAACATTTGAAGTGCAATTGAAAATATTATAATATTAATTAGAGGACAAAACAATAATTAATAATTGCACACTTAAAATCAAATTGATCATTTTTATGAAAGAAATTCAATGAACTTAAGATCACTTAATTTTGAGATCATTAAAATACTTAAATATTAAAAGAATGATCTATAATTAAGACTGTCCAATAAATTCCTTTTTTATTTTAGCTAAGATTATTAAAATAACATTATAAAACTATGAATAAATCTATATTCTCTACATGAAAGGAAACTCAACCTAAAATTTAGAGAGAGATTAAAGATCTAAAAAACTTTTGAGCCCTATTGAAAATCAATGTTGACAATGATCAATAACAATCACTATCTCTTGACTATCGTCACTTAATTGACATCATTTGACCTATGTTAATTGACACTTGTAACATATTTGTCATCATTTGATCATCATCAGCTAATCTTCATAGGTCATTTACTATTATTCGACCCCTTTATTTCATATTCTATCATTTAACTACCATCACTTAATTCATTTAACTCATCCACCATTAGTTGGTTGTTATAGTTCTTGCACTATCCACTAACCATTATTATTGTTGAATAGCTACTATCACCATCACTCAACAACTATAATTATCATTCAACCATTTTCACTCTTTGTTGCATCTCAAGCATTCTCTATAATATTCACAAAAAAGTCAAATTTATATTCCATACTTTATAATATAGTCTTTTCTAACTTAAGGGAATAATGTTGTTTACATATTACATCATCTTAGCTATTATGATTATTTTATAGATTTTTTATTTTAAAATTACCACAAATATTCTAGTGTAAAATTACCACAAATATTCTAGCAAACAAAAAATTGAAATGATATAATTATAGGGTAAAATTAACATAATTATTAAAGATGAGGTTCCTAAAAATAATACCCTTTAAACAAAAAAGAACAAGCAACACCAACTTTTAATTTCAATTTTTTTATCATTCCAAATAATAAGAGCAAGAAATACAATACTTCTGTCAAAAAATATCATAATCATTCATATTCTGAATAGGCCAAAAATAACTTTCCAGCAAAGATTTAAAAATATGAATCTAGATTCTAAATTTCTTTCATTTATACTTCTTTTATGAGGAGCTTGTGATTTTTTTTTTTAAAAAAACATAACATGAGAACAATAATAAGCAACACATGCTTAATTTCAAAAAAATCTTGTCCCTTCAAATAAGCATAAGGGACAGAAGATTTTATTTTTAACAACCTCATGATCTTACATATTATGATTTTGACACTAACAAAACATCCTTTCTAAAAAATCTAAAAAAAAAATATTAATGATTCTTGGTTTGTAATTTCTGGAGTCATAATATACAAGATTATGATTTGTTTTCATCATTATAGCTTGTGTCTCTTGCTTTTCCCTAGTTAAAGGTTTAAGATTATTGAAACTAAATAATTTTTGCGTTTCTTTATTTAAAGCTTTTTTAAATTTTTTGTTTTAGATGGAAAGCTTCTTTTAAAGCATTAGAATATATATATATATATATATATATATATATATATATATATATATATATATGATATAAACGAGCGAAAGACTAATCAAGACCTCAAATAAAAGTCAAAAGCCTCAACCATTAAGGTAAGTTGTATTGCATTAGAATATGTTTTTACAATAAATGCTTGTGTCTTTTACACTTATTTGAAGGGACAATATTTTTTTTTAAATTAAGCATTTATGTCGCTTGTTCTTCTTTTAAAAGCAATTTTTTTTAATCACATGCCCCTCGTAATAGAACTATAAATAAAAAAAATTAGAATTTGGATTCTTATTTTAAATCTCTGCAGGAGAGTTATTTTTGTTAGCATCTGAATATGAATGATTAGGATATAATTTTGAAATGAAATCTTAAGAGTTAAGACACAACTTGTATTATTTAACCACTCCATAGATTTCAAAAAGCTTCTCTTACTTTCTTCTGATTTGCTACATCTAGTGTGAACGCGATAACAGAGGTATGGGAAAGCTATCTCCATTAATATCCTATCATTTATAAGATGTGCTGTAAAATCCAAAATCACTCATTGGAAGAATCATACAAATCTCCAAACTCTCTTCTTTTATTTACTTTTTTTTTAGAATTGTGGCTATGGAATCGTTGCAAGTGTTCATTGACCTGCATCTCTCCTCTTTGTCAATTTATCTTTGTTGGATTATGATGAGTTGCGGAGCTGCATTTTCTAGACAACTGGTCATTTGGTAGTTAGATCACTTCATCACTCTCTTGTACCTCATTGATAACTTAGTGTGTCAAAGTCTAACTCAAGTTATTCTTAGCTTAAGCTTAAACTTGATTAATTAATAGAGTTTGACCTTGAGCTCGAGATCGAGCTTTATTTTATGAATTTAAGTTGGCTTACGATCAAATTTATCTAGAATGAAAAAGAGATAAAATAATTCAGATTCAAATAATTCAGATTAAAATAATTATGATGATAAAATAATTAAAAATAAAAATATCAAGAAATTACTTGATATAAAAAATTAGATATAACTTTATATTTTAATAACTTTCATACTTAAACTATTAAATTCTAATATTATTTACATATATTTTTATAGTAATATGTTTTAAACAAATTGATTTGCGAGCTAAAAAGTTGAGTAATTAGAGCTAACTTAAGCTTGGCTTGTTAGCTCATCGATCTTTATTCATAGGCCATTTATTAAGTTAAGTTCAAGCCGAATCACGAATATACTTGAATCACTCGAGTCAAATTATTTTGCAATTGTGGAAAAATTTTACCTTTGACTTGATGAATTTTGGCCTCTTTTTGAAATTTTTATTTCATTTTAGTTCCTCGGTTCATAGGCCATTTTATATATATCAATAATATTATTTAAGAAAATTTCCAATTTAAAAAATATATAATTCTGCTAATAATTAACACATTTTAGTATCGCCAAAAAAAAAAAATGTTCTATTTCATTCTGTTTTATTGCTGGATTGAAATCAGATTTTAAGTCAGCTAAAAATTAGCTTTTTTGAATTTGTTCAATTTTAAATTTGCTCAGCTCGAATTAGCCTTATTTCAAGTCAACGCAAAATCATTTATCCTTCTATTTATTTATTTAAGTTTGATCAAGCACAATTCTTGGTCCAATTTTTAAATTAAATACTTTCGTATCAATCACTCGAACTAATTTTGACAAACTTATAATTGCACTGAGCATCCCATTATGAAAAATCTAACGACATCAAAAATAATTTGATGTAAATCCAATGAAGCTCAAATGAAATAATTGAAATATAGTTAAAAATTTTAGGATATTAATTGAAAGAAATCTTAATGTTTTGCATGCATATAATCAAAATAAGTGTCTTAATAATTCTAAGATTATTAAATTTTAAGATCATTAAGATACATAAATACCAAATGAACACTTTATGAACAAAAACATCAATATAAGTCATTCGACTAAGTATTTTACTAATCAAACTGTCATTATAAAAAAATTATAAATAAACTCTCATTCTTTATATAAAGAGATCCGAGACTTGAAATTAGGGAGAGCTTAGAATTTAGAAAACTCTAAAGCACTATCTAACCATTGATGCATATAATCATTATCATTGTTCAATTGCCATCACTTGACCATTATCTCTTTACAACTATCATTTGACCATTATTTTATGAACGTCATCTAATTCTTATCTTTCATGTATTATCACCTAATCGTCATTATTGATCTCATTTTTAGGATGAGCTCTTAACTCTAAGAGATCCTTAGTCTTAAGACACATCTAGTGATTAGGCGGACACTCAATCTAACCTTAGAGACTTAAAAGAGTTAGCCATAAGAATATGTCATGCTTTAGGGGTTTTAGGAAAATTTGCCTACCCTATAGCATGAATCAAATTCCTCACTTCCCTCCTTCAAGTCAAACTTAAATCAATTCCAACTTAATTTATTTTCTCCAAACTCAAATCAATTCTAAATGATTGAAATCCATGATCAATTCCAAATGATTGAAGCTTATGATTGAAATTCCAAGCTCAAAACATTTCCTAAGTCCTTTGATTCTCTCTCATAGACTTAGCCTAAATCAAATCTAAATCAATTCAAACTCAAGGAATTTTCTCACAACCCATTTATATTCTCATTTATATTCACATATATAAATGAAATATAAATTCAAATCAATCAAACTAAATCCAAAAATGAAATTCCAAGCTCAAAACATTTCCTAAGTCCTTTGATTCTCTCTCATAGACTTAGCATAAATCAAATCTAAATCTATTCAAATTCAAGAAATTTTCTCACAACCATTTATATTCTCATTTATATTCACATATATAAATAAAATATAAATTCAAATCAATCAAACTAAATCCAAAATTCAAATCCAAATCAAAAATTTTTCCTAAGTCACTTTGATTCCCTCTTAAAGACTTAGCCTAAATCAAGTTCAAATCATTTCAAATTCATAGAATTTTCTCATAACTCATTTATATTATCATTTATATTCACATATATAAATGGAATATAAATTCAAAAAACCAAAACCAACTCCAAAAAAAAAAAAAAATTAAATGCAAATTTAATCAAGTCAAATCCTTGATTTTTCTTCATGATTAAATCAACCCTACAATCATGAATCCAAATATAAACACAAACTTCAATCACCAAACCAAAACTCAATTCAAAAATCAAACCCAAGCAAGCTCATATTCACCCTTTTAAACTTTAAATTGTCAAATGAATCAAAACCTTTTTGACTTTAAACCACTTGCAAATGGATTTATATTTCAATCATAAGTCCATATGTGAGTTCAATCAAACTCAAATCAAGCTTTGACCAAGCCTTTTGACCTACTTAGGCTCACTCACTTGACTCAAAGTGACCTAAAGTACTCTTATGAGCCAAATTCTAATCCTAACTAAATTGGATTGAACTAAGCCCACCTAAGCCTACCTAAGCCTCTCATCATGATCATCAATCATCATGAGATGATCAATCACTCAAATTGGGTCAAACCAAGTCAAACCTAAGGGTTGACCAAGTCAACACTTAGCCAAAATGAAATCTAAACTAGCCAAAATCCACCATAGGCCAAATTGATTGAAACCATTGATCAAAACTCATTCATGACCAATGTTTGAACTTGACCAAATCATCACTTGAGCCTAACCTAGCTCAATTGGCCACTTGACCCAAGTTGACCCAAATTGACCTAACTTGACCTAAAAAGTCAAATTGTGTCAAAACTTGATTTAAGCCAAATTGATTGAAACCAATGGGTCAAGTTCATTCCAAAATGATTGTTGAACTTGACCAAAGCTTCAATTGGCCAACTAGACCTAACCTAGCCCAATTGACATTGAATCCAACTTGACCTAAAAGGTCATATTGAGCCAAAATCAAATTAAACCAAAATTGATTGGAAACAAGATACCAATCCATTTCATATGACTAATGAAACTTAAGCCAACCCATGGCCTATCCCAAATAGGTCAAATGGGTCAAATTGGTCAACTTGACCCATTTGATCTAAATGAACTCAATTGAACCAAAACCAAATAAAAATCAAATTGAATCAAACCAAAACCATCAACATATTTCAAATGGTCATATGAACTTGACGCAACTCTTAGTTTGACCCAATTTGACCAATTGGTCAACATGACCCAAGTTGACCCATTTGACCTAAATTTGTCAACCTGAACCAAATTCTATAAAATCAACTCCAAATCCATTTAACATGGCCCAACCCATTTTTCAATCATACAAACATATTCAAATTGAAACCCAAGCCAAATGACCATTTTACCCTAGGCCATAGGGTAAATTTTGGCCAAATTCACTTAGAATTTGGTCAAATCCTCTTATGACCACTTGACACCCTCTTAGTGGACCAAGTGGACATTAGTGAGTGTGGTGCACCTAACCCAATGGGTTTGGGTCAACCCAACCCAACTTAAGGCTAAAACTGACCACCTCACTTTAAATTAAGCACATGTAATCCCTCCTCCACTCAATTAAGGCACATGGGCTCCAAGTACTCCACTCTACACTCAAAATTGACCCATGTATAACTCCTAATAGCCTAACAAATTGATCCAATCTGGTCAATTGATCAAAAAATGGCAAAGGGAGGCTCGACCGTCCGATTGCTCTACGGGGAGATATACTGCCCCTAATTCCATTTCAATTCATCACTCTCCAATTTGATTGAGCTTAGGGAAGCCAGAGGAACCATTTCCAAGTCTCCCCAAGCTTCCTAGAGTGATTTTAAATTTCCCATTTCTCAATTTTCATAGACTGAAAATAGGGGAGCTCCACTTGATTCCATGTCATCCCATTCTCAAAACCAATCTAATTCCTCCTTCAAGCACCCTTAGAGGATCAAATCAAACTCACCCCAACCTTCTTCCAAGCTCCAAAGGCAAGGGAGGTGCTACTTCAATCAAGACCGAGCTCAATTGAAGGCATATAGGAGGATCCATTCAATCTCAAGGCCTTAAAACTTCAACAAGGCTTCGTCTCCACTAGCCGAAGCTACTTCAAGGGATTCGAGTGATGGTGATAACCTCTGGTGAAGTATGCCATTAAACCAAGCATAATTTCATCTCCTCTTGGTCCTTTGTGAAGTGAAGTTTCATCCAATGAGAAACCAACTGTTATATGTGATCTCTCTTGCATGATGATGGTGTGGGTAAGTTTTGTGTTCAATCCGAGCTCGGATCTTGCCATGGAAGGTGGACGACTCCCCTTTTCCACAGGAGAACTCAGGGATGAATCATGGGCCGCCCATCCACATGTTTTGGATGGACGGCCATGATTAAAACACGTAAGATCCATGGATTAATCCTTTAATTCCTGAGTTTAATCTTAGCCGTCCGATCCTTGATCGAATGGACAGAGAGAAAGCGCGTAGCGCTGCTGCTGACGTGATGCTACAACGTGCCGCATTAGCCTCCAAGTGGCGCTGACGGGATTAGCTATATAATTAGGGGATTAATTAACTAATTAATCATGGAAACTTTAAATATTCATATCTAAGTGTTAAAAAATAAAAAAATATGAGATAAATTGCATATGAAAGATAATTGAATGTAGAATATTATAAAATTAATTTAGATGGATTTTGAATAGTGTTATTTTCTAAATTTGGATTTTATTGGGAATATAATTAGGCTAATTACTATTTAATAATTTTATTAATTAATCCCAAACTTCTTATGTGTATTAAATGGGATGACTTTTACCTCCTCTAATTTTCTTGGGATTTATTAATGTTTTTATTAGGATAATTGTTGGATTCATTCCTAATTACTCTCTTAATGTAATTAAGCTTAATTAAGTGTGTAATTAGTGTTTTAATCCCCTGATTGAGTTAATTAAGGTTTTTTTTAAATGAATAGAAGGTTTAGGGAATAATTTTGGGATATTTTCCTTAAGCTATTCCTTAAACCCCCTCTTTTTTCCTTAATCCAAATTCAATTAAGGATTAATCCACTAATTACTTACCTAATTAATTTGATAAAATTCTAAGACCTTCCAAAACTTAATTAATTCATCTTGGGTAGGTGCTTAGGTGTTCAACAATCTAAGTATATTAAGAAAATCAAAATCCAACTCACATGTGTGAGAGGGGTTATAAAAGTACTTAAATTAAGCCCCTCAGTTTAATTAATCATTAATCATGAGCCAATTGCATTAGACCTCTTTCTTCCTTAGGTGTATTGCTAATTTAAACTCCTTGTGTGATTTTATGTCATCCATTGGCTCATAATTATTTGGTTAAGTATGCTAAGGTGTTGTAGGTAAGGGGTAATGAACACACTTAATTCACACCTTAACCTAAACAAATATATAAAAATCATCTAATGATCCTAAGAACAAACTAAGTTAACTCACAAATAGGGGAAATGGGTTAGGACTAGCAAACATTCTTTCACATTCCCTAAATCAAACATAAAGCAAATTCAATACAAAAATCACATTAAACAAATTTTGATTCACGTTGAACTTTCTTATTTCATAGGATTGTTCTTAGGAATTAATTAGGGTGAATGAGTTACATTGCTTTCATCACTTTGTTTCTTTCCTATCATGTTAAATGTGTATTCCATATAAAAATCATGCATTCATTCCTTTTAAAAATGGAAATTAAAATGAAATATTTTCTTTATGTCAAATTGCATGTTTTGGCTAAAGTAAAAAATATAAATGACTATAATCACTATTAAATTCAAAACTTTTTTTTCAAAACTTATAATTCCAATATCAAAACTGAAAGGTATGCTACTTATATTATATTTATAAGCTTGCAAGTGAATATATAAGTGTGTCTTATGTTTGCTTCCTTTCTTTCCTCTTAACATGGATTTGAATAAGATTTGCAAGGTGTATAGCTCTTTTAAAAGAATATAACACTTGCTTAAAATATACTCTTATCCTCTTCCATGTTATGAATTAAGAAGAAACTTTACATTTACACACATAAATTGTATACACAAACCAAAAATTAAATAAACATAAACTTTGCATCTTTATTTTTTTATTTATCTCTTTTGTACATGCATATGTATTTAAGGAAAGTGGTATATTAATCTGGACAACCCGGAGGGGGGTTGCGAGGATTTAAGTAGCCCTAAGTAGGTCTTGTACCTTACACCCCTGGTGCTAACAATGGTGCCGTACTCACTTATGTCTTTCATACATATACATGTGCATATGAATAAAGGATAAAAGAATATCCCCTTTTCTACTTAATGAAAATCATGCATCATAAGGCATGTAAATTTTCTTAAGTAACTCTACCTAGCATTCATCATTAAGGTGTGCTAATCATTTCTATTTGTATGTATAAATATGCTTAGGATTCATCTATATGCATGTTATACATGTTGGGAAAGAAATGAAGTGATATGTGTTTTGTGATATTAGTTCACTTTACTTAATCTTAAAATGCCTTTCTTTTGAATAGGTTTGTTTAAGGAAGATCTAAACCTAGGATTAACTAAAACACATAATAAAATATTCACTAAATAAAATCAAACATGAACCTACTTTAGAAATTACATAAGGTAGGGAAGAAAAGAGAAGTTCTCTTCTCTTTTCCCTCTTTTTACAACTTAGTAATTAATTGTAGGATTCACTCAAACCTAATCAAAATACAAAATAAAATTAACCTAAAATAACTAAAAAACTTAAATTAAAACCATTCCCTAAGTTGAACATTTTCATACTTAGAAAATCTAAACTTTAAACCCATAGTTAAGTATACCACAAAAATCTTAAATGACACACACATTAGGCTAAGTCACCATTTCTAGCTTTAGGTTAGGGCGGTGCATGGCTTGATGCTTGCTTTTGTTTTGTGATGTATTGTTTATAGTTTGGATGTTAGGGTGTATGTGCGTAGAATGAATGACAGGATGATTTAGTCTAATCATTATCTTCTGTAGGAGATTGTGCTTAAGGGGCACTGTAATAAAAATATAAATGCTTTTAATGTGCAACTGCTTATACCCCTAAGCATAATCCAATAGGCCAGGTGGACTTGGTTACCCATGTGTGGGGTGCTAAGTCCAATACATATGCTTGAGAGTTGTATGGTTTGTTTAGCTAATCTCTATTTTACAGGTGTTAGTTAGATTTACTTTTCTTTTTCATGTACTTTTGTAATTAGGATTTTGGAATGATTGTTATGGGGGATTAGGATGAACATTGGTCATAAGATCTCATCTTATGTACCATGTGAAGTCTTTGGAGCAACCACATTTCAACCATCCAAAAGAAGGAACCAAAAGAAGAAAGAAGAAAGAAGAATGAAGAAAAGAAGAAAGAAGAAATTAAGAATTGAAGATCCCCATAATATGAATTCCTTGCTTAATTGTAATTAATTCATTTGTAATCTGGGTTGTATAAGGGTAGAACTCGATTACCCAATTTATTTTTGGGTTTGTGCAGTGGTGCCCAACCATAAATGACCTTTTATTCTTTTAGGTTAGCTTTATAAAATGTTTGATGTTTAGTTTAGCTTGAGCATTAGAAATGCATTCCTTTTCCTAGTTTCTTCCTTGCTTTGATGTATGACTTGGGTGACAATTAGGCTCTTAGGGAAAGATAAATCTTCTACCAAATTCAACAACTCAGAATTTAAAATAAATAACTCATAACCTCACCTAAAGCTTAGGTTATAAATCAAGATAAAAGAATTAGCAACCTCTTAGCTGAATGTTGCCTTTTCTTTCTCACATCATGCATAAAAAACATATTGATTCACTCTTGATTGGAGGGCTTTCACCTTTGCTAGAGAACTTGGCTTGACCTGTGAAAGCCATGGTGGAAACACACCTCCATATCTCACTAATTTGGCCCATAATCTTATTTCTCATGCATTAGGCATATGAATCCTATAGCATGAGTCGAATGATTGTCCAAAATAAAAATAAAACATATGAAAATTTTGCATTATATTTAAGCTATCTGAAGCATGTCCTTACATAATCTTGTCTCTTAGGGAGTGTGTTTAAGGACTTAGTTTCTTTCTAAATAAATAACAACCTTATTATCTTGCATAAACATAAGACTTGCCTACATGAATTTAAAATCGTAGGAGAAGTTAGTTGACGGCCACCCCTAGGCAATTGTAACTCCAATAATCTGGTGGTTTATCCTATTTTGTGGAGGTAAACTAAATACCCATTTTCACCTTAGATTTAGTTCGTATTTTTGGCCCTCGCCAAAGCTCCCTAGATTTAGGTTCTGAGGTTGCTTCTCCCCTTTGTGGGCTATAAATCCTCACCTCTTAGGCATTTTCATAGCCTTGTGCCATAGAATTGTATGCCCTAGCATTCTAGTGAAAATTCAACTCAAACATATTAATTCAATTTCAAAAATGTAATGACCAATCATAGGGTAGTTTAGGATGCTTACTAGGCTTCCTAGTATTTTAAGCATTCCCTACATGTATTCATTTGGCTTCGATAAGAACTCCCTCATCTTGATCAATCCCATTTGACTTTTTAAAAATAAACCAATCGATTGATAGCCATACCTTTTCAAAATCTTTGGAGACAACGATCAATTACCTTAATCGAGAGTATTCCTAAGGAATCATATTCCTTAAGATATAATTAACTATGGGGGCTTGCCCTTGTAGGGTACTTAATGAACCCAATTTAAAATAAATCATATTTTACTTTTTCATGTTAAGTAGGGGAAGAATCTCTGGTACATATGCATACCTATTATCCTTAGGAGTCTTTATTCAGATGATTAGGTCCATTGTAGGGTGGTGACTTCTATCTTTTGAGATAATACACCTCTCCTCAATGTCATACCCGATCACCATAATAAGAACATATGCAGATCTACGTGATGTTCAAATGCAAAGAGTATATTTCTATCTTCATTTTATCCACATAGATTAAAGATGGAAGTATACATCTTAGAGAAAATAAAAAATTTTCACCACAGTCATCTTTTGATTGTTTCATTCAATAATCATCTCCTGAACATCATTGCTCGATTGCCATCTTTCAATTACTATCACTCAAATGTCATATCTTAACTTTCAATGTCTGATTATCATCTTTCAATTGTCATCGTTGCTTGCCATTACTCGACTGTCATTATCATTCCCCTCTATCTCATATACACTGCTAAAATTGTAGTTTAAAGGCAGCATTATGTAGCAGTGGTTTAAAATGACTGTGTATGGATGGCTACATCAGTGGTTACAACTGTGGTAATAAATGATAGTTTAAACCACCCTAATAAATGATGATTTAAACCGCCATTGTAGGCATGTATTATTAAGACACGAACATAGGCTTTCCTAACTAGATTGAAAGCCCTAATAGTGTCGATATTCCTCCTGATACCAACACGTAGTCATTGGGTTGTCCCTTGCTGTTAGGTATCTTTTTTGCCTTTTTTGTTAGATTTTGTATTCTACGGGGGAGTATTGCTAGATTAATTTGTAAACTTCACAATTCTTGAAGAAATCAATTGCATTCTTATGCTCTCGTGAGGGTTTTATCGTCAAGGACTTCTCTAGGTGATTTCAGGTAAATTTTCTTACTATTTTGTGATAAATTTTTGATTTTATGTTAGGGTATTGCTAAGTTTATTATATGTAAATACCATTTCAGTTAGTATAACACATTTATATTGAAATCTCATAGGCCTCCTTTTGTTATGAAGCACCTTAAGTCTTTTGAATTTTTTTTATAACCCATGCAAAATTTCTCTAATTTATTGTGTAGCTTATTGTCTATACTAGAAAGGAGAGGATGCCTTTCTTATGAATTAACTTTATTCCTAATTTTGAAAAATGAATGATTAATGGTGGTTGTGATTCTTATGAGATTTGGAAAGAAGCAATTTTTCGGTTGTTTTGATTGATGGGTTGGGATTTAAAAAAGAATGTGTGCATGCATGCATGCATCAAATGATTATAGAGACTGACTATATGTTAAAATTAAGAAATTTAAAAATGTGAGTATGTTATTTTTTAAGGCTTAAATTTGTTGTATCTAAATATTATTTTTCTAGAGATTAGTATGTTATTGTTATTTATATCATAAAAAGTATTAAACAAGAAATCAAGAAAATATAAACAATAATTTTCTAATCATTATGTTAGGCTTGAAATATAGCTTAGCTTTGGGAAATTTTATATTTATAATATGTACCATTGATTATTATTTTTAAAGAAACATCATTATTATATCATATAAGCTAATTAAGCACATGTCAACAAAAGAATCAGTTAAACCCAAATATAATCATGAATCTAAACCTAAAATTAAGCATGAGTTTTAACCCGAGTCTTAATCTAAAGTCAAGTTAGTGTTAAAAACCAAATCTACAATTAATTCTAAAAATATATATAAAACAAAGATTGAATTTAACCATGAGATTAATAATAAATATATAATTCACAAACTAAAACAATATAATTTGTTTATGGTAAGACAAATAAGAATAAACAAAGAACCCTCAAACGAAGACATGATTATTTGATCACTGAACAGTCTGATGATCCAAATTTATGGAAGAGAAGAAGTATTTTTTTCGACTTGCTTTACTGGGAGAATAACATATTACACCATAATCTTGATGTCATACATATAAACAAGAATGTTTGTGAAAATTTTTTTGCCACTCTTCTTGATCTTGAGAAATCTAAAATAATTTGCAGACACAACAAGTTTTGCTTGATATTATAGTGACGAGTGAACTTCATCTTCAAATTCAAGAAAATGGTTGTTATGTTTTGACACCAGCATGTTTTACAATGTCAAGAAAAGAGAAGTTGATGTTTTATGAAGTACTCAAAAATTTAAAATTGCCAAAAGGTTATGCATCTAGTATTTCTAGGTTAGTTAATATTAAAGACTATAAAATTTCAACCCTCAAAACTTATGATTATCACATCCTCATACAAGACATCCTCCCCCATTGCACTTAGGTCTTATGCACCATTATAGAAAGTTTTGTGCATTATTGTTGATGTTTCATGATTTTTGAAGTCAATATGTAGTAAAATTATCAATCCATATGAATTACAAAAGCTACAAAATGATATTGTATTGATCTTATGTCAAATGGAGAAATACTTTCTTCCTTCATTCTTCACAATAATGGTTCATTTGCTAATACATTTAATTGAAGAAATCAAACTCGGTGGTCCTGCACATTATAGATGGATGTACCCATTTGAGAGGTAATGATGAAGATACATATTATATTTTTTTTCTAATATTATGTTAATTTTGTATTAAGATTTTTCAAAATTTTAGATTCTTTTCAATGCTTAAGTACTATGTTGGAAATAAAGCGCAGCCTGAAGGTTCAATTGTAGAGGGATATATTGTCAAGGAAGAAATTTACTTTTGCTCTAAATATCTTGAAGGATTTGAACTTAAAAATAAAGTTATCACCAAACAAAGTTTATCAGATGAAGAGATGCAAAATTATCACTTCTCAAGTGGTGGATTAATGTTAGGCAAGGTGACATCATGTGTTATAGACAAAAAAAAAATCTTTACTGCAAGCTCATAGATATATTCTTTGCCATTGTGATAATATCACATCACACAGAGAACTTTTTGTAGAATGTGAGAAAAGAAAAAGACGTGATCATACACATCTTACTACTTTTGATATTGAAAAGCTGGTGAATGAAAGATTTCATCAATGGTTTAAACAACATGTGAGTTTATTCTTTCTATACTTTAAAATTGACATGTATAAATATGTCAGTAAAAAATAACCTCCCTATGCAGGTTTTGACTAGTAATGATCCATCAATATCTAAAGAAGTGAAATCTCTAGCATTTGGTCCAAGCAAAATTGCACGACGATATAAAGGATTCTACATTAATGGATATAAATTTCATGTCAAATTTTATAATGACAATAAGACAACTTAAAATCGTGGTTTCATTAACACTACAGAAGTTAGTGATTTTAATTATTACGGTAAGGTGAATGATATAATTGACATCAATTACTCATCTTCATTTTGGGTTGTGCTATTCAAGTGTGATTGGGTGAGCACTTCAACTACTGGGATGTAGCAAGATCATAGTAGTGAACTTTTCACACTTAATACATATAGAAGAAAAATTAGAACTTGATCCATATGTCTTCTCCTCACAAGTTGAACTAGTTTTTTTTATTCAAGATCCCAAAAATGTCAACTAGAATTTTGTTGTGAAAGTCAAGCCTAAGGATGTTTTTGATTCAAGTATTACTAGGATTCATGAGGATATAAGCTAGACATCAAGTGAGTCTTACATTTAATACTATTTTAAATTTCCAAATTTATTACCGCTCCTTTTATAAGTGATCTTATTATAGCTTAATTTTTTATAGCTATTTTTTTACCATTGCTTTATTTAAATCATTATTTATGGATGACTAATATTGTTTTTTATAGATATGATAAGAAGTGGCTTGTTAAAGTGTGCTAAAAAAGTTGTATGTAGAGGGGGATCCAGTGGTGGCCAATCTAGTTGTGGCATTGATTCATCTTATACTCCAAGCTTTCAAGATTCATAAGAAGATCAACATAGTGGCATTCAGGGATAGCGAAGACATTCAGTTCATGTTTTGACATAGGATGCCTCATGCTTGGATGATGGGATTTGACTTATAAGTAAGTATTTTGTACTCAAACTTTATTTGTCATTATAATTGAGTTTATTTTTTTTCCAAATGGTCAATGTGCTCCTGTGAGGTGTAGAGGTCACACAACTTGTGCAGATATTCAAAATTTGCCACTAGGAACAAAGGTCCACAATGAGGTGAATGAACTTAATGTGCCTTGTAATATGCCAAAATCCATATTATTAGGCTCCTATTTAGGCATTATTGCAAGAGATCTAGTATTGGCATAATAAGGGTATGGAGTAATTCAAAAAGAGGATGCTAGCTTAAGTTGAGGTAATTTTATAGCTGAATGTATTAAATATTAATTTTTTTAACTGTAAAAATCTAAATCCTAGTGTGTTTTAACTTCAATCAAAGTTTGATTTTCCTAAACAAATTTATCCATGGATTTTGAATCACTCATTAAATGGTAGAATCATAAGACTTATCTGAAAGCAAAGTATTGGGAAAGTCAACCACTTGAGGAGATTATGGAATGTGTGCCTCCAGGACTTGATGCAGTACAATGATGTCAACTAATGACACAATGGTCATGACCATAAGACCATGTAAGTGCATTGTTCATTATTTAGCTTTTTTATGTCAAAAAATTTAACATTTTTTTTTTGTAGGAGAGGGTTGCAAAAATAGTGAAAATGCTAAAAAAAATAAACATGTTCTCACACAATAGGTCATGTGGGCACCATTCGTAAACAACAAAAGATGGTATGCAATAACATTCTCATAACGATTACTAGTTAATAATAACTTCTGTAATTTTTGTTTTTGCAGTCTGTTCAAGATAGACTTCAATTATGGAGAATTAGCAAAATTCATAGAGATGGCTCGTGGTCTTCCAATTGTGCCAAATTGAGATGGGTATTATTTAATTAGACTATTGATTTTATTTTAAGTACAAAACCTTAATTTATAACTTATTAATTATACTTTTTTTGATTTGAAGTAAGCTTGTGAAATTCTGTCACAAGAGTGATTCACACCTGAGGATGGGAATGTCATGGCAAATGAGAGGGTGTTCATAATGATAATGAGTCTTTAACATCCTAGAAGAGTATGAATACAAGGGTTTGGAGCCACTACAATTCAACAGCTATAAGTGAAAGTAGCAGAAGTAGCAGCTTAGCTTGATTTCTAAAATGGAGGATAAAATGCTCTCATTAAGGTCAGAGATAAGAGATATTAGATCTTTGCATGAAGAAATGAGATATTTTATGCATCAATTTCAAATGCATCATCGACCTCCAAGTGGATCATAGATGGCATGCACTTTTATAAGTTAATGAGTACTATTATAATATTATTAATAATATTTAATTTTATTTTGATAGGGAGACAATGAGCCATCTGATGAAGATTGACTTGGATTCTCATCAAAGCTTATGGAAGTTCTTATTTTTATTTATCAAGCATCTTGTTAGATGTTTGTAATCATGTGTGTTGACCTCATTTTTGGAGTGAGGATTCAATCCACATCATTTTAGATTTAAGAGTCTTCTAAACACTAAGACTTTCATAGTCATAAGACACTTCTAGCACTTAGGTGAACACTTAACTTAAACCTAGAGACTTAGAAGGGTTAATCATAGGATTAGGTTATGCCTTGGGGATTAGGATGACCTACCTACCCCATGACTTAAACACAACCTATGTTCACCTTTTTAAGGCACAACCAAATTCAATTCAAATCAAATCCAATCAAATTTTCAATCAAACTCGATCATACTCAATCAACCAATCTATAATCAAATCCAAACCAAAGCTACATGATTTATACCATTGACTTATCCGACAATCCAAATCAAGCTAAATTTAGTTGATTTTCTCATGAATCAATTATATCTTCAATCCTCATCCTAAAGATAAATCAAGCCCAATCAAATTTATGATCAAACTTGATCAACTCAGTCAACCAAGCCATAATCAAATTCAAATCAAAATCCTTCCTAAGCCATATAAACTAATCCTATGGACTTGGCCAAATTTCAATCCAAAATCAAGCCAAATTCAATTGATTTTCACATGAATCAATTATATCTTCAATCACGATCCCAGATATAAATCAAACCTACAATCATCAACTTAAACCAAACTCAACCCAAGTCAAACCTAACCTTGACTTGAGATATTCATATGAACCAAAACCCATTTGAACCCAAACCAATCACAATTGAAGCTGTATATCAATCCCAAACCCATATATAAATTCAACTAAATTCAAATCAACCCAACTAAACCCAATAGGCTTACTTGACCTAAAGTGACCTAAAAGATCTATTTGAGCCAAAATCCAATCCAACCCAAATTGGTTTGAACCAAGCATACTAAAACCTCCTATCATGATTGTTGATCACCCTATGTTGATCAATTGTCATAAATTGGGTCAAACCAAGTCAACTTGGCCATTTGACCAAGTCAACACCCTTAAACAAACTAGCCAAATCTCAACCCAAGCCATATTAATTGAAATAATTGAAACAATTGATTCATAACAACCTATGATCAATGATTGAACATGACTTGACCATCAATTGAGCCAAACCTAACTCAATTGGCCCTTTGACCCAAGTTGGCCCAATTTAACCTAAAAGATCAAATTGGGTCAAATCACGTTCTAACCCAAATTGACTGCAACCAAAAGCTCAAGTTCATTCCAAATTAATTTTTGAACTTGCCAAAGTCATAATTGAACCCAGTTTGACCAATTGGTCAACCTAATCCATTTAGCCCAAATTGACCTAAAGGGTAAAATTGGCCTAAATCTAAATCAAATCCAAATTAATTCAAACTAAAGCCTACAATCATCTTTAATTAACCAATTGAACATGAATCAACCCATAACCCAAGCAAATTTGGTGAACTCGATCAACTGGACTCATTTGAGCCAAAATCAAACCTAAGCCAAATTAATTCAAACCAATTAAACCAAAGCACTTCAAATAAGCATTTGAACTTGACCCAAGCCTTAGTTTGACCTGATTTGACCAATTGGTCAACTTAACCCAACCTAGCCCAATTTGACCTATAAGGGTCAAATTGAGCCAAACCCATTTGAACCAAGCCAAAGCCCATTGAAACCTGACCCAACCATCCATCCCACCTTGGGTTAGCCCAAAACCAACCCAAACCCAAATTAGGCTCAGCCCAAGGTATTCTCTCTTGGATTCTCCTCCCCACATGGAATTTTTTCTAAAATAGCAAAGTCCATCCCCCCTTTCTCCCCTGGCAGCCATCAAGCACCCAAATGAGGGTCAAACTTATTCACCTAGCCCAACACATGTGGGCTAGGTCAGCCTTAGACCAAAGGGAGGTGAGTTAACTCACCTCCCTCATTAGCCAAACCCAAAGGATCCAAGGAAGAGGGTAGCCACCTTGAGCCACCAATCAAGCATCCCACAAACCCAATCGAGCTACGTGGAGGTGACACCAACCACTCAGGCGCCCTGACTGGCCAAAAATTGGGAGCCAAATCCATTCGTTCGATCCAAGGGACGTGGGATATACCCCCCTCATTTTGATCCAAATTCAACACACACACCCTCACAGACTCCCTCGAGTCCAAAATGAAACCCCAGAGCCCTCTTCGAGCATCCTAAGCTTCACCATTGCCAGAGCTTACTATTTTGAAATAAGGCACCCCTATTTTTGATCCAACTCCACCAATACTCAACCAAATCTAAATTCCTTTCACCCACACCTTCCCCACACCTCATCGAGCAAAAATGAATCTCCTCCCAAGCTTCCTGACCACTGAAAGTGCGAGTTTGATCAACATCGACCTCCAGAGTGATAGTTCGTGGTCCACCGAGTGAACAAAAAGAAATTAGCATCTGTGCTACTCAACAGAGCTTCATCTCCACTAGACGAAGCTTCCTTAATCAAAGTCATCGTCGATCTTAAGCTTTGGTGAGGTAATTCCATGAAACCGACCTCCTAGCAAAAATTGGTTGGAGAATTTTGAAGAAAAGTTACATTTTGCATGATCAAAGCATTGGATCCCTTCGAATCCTTCATGCGAAGGTGTGGGATAGATTTTTGATCAATCCGAGCTTGGGTGAGCTCGGATCGAGTGATGAAAGGTAGACAGTGTCCGTCTCTCATCGCTCGAGGGATGATTAATCACATACCATCCATTCTGCATGATTGGAATGGACGATCATGATTAATCCATTAGATTTCTTTGATTTTATCCCTTAAGGAACCACGGGTTTGATCTACGTCGTCCGATCCGATATTGGACGACGGAGATGAAAGCGCGTCCACCGGCGGCCACGTCAGTGCTGAGACGGACGTGCGTAAGTGACCAATCACGCGACGCCATGTGGAAAGCACACCACATTAGTGGACCGCGTGGTGTCAACAGGATTAAGCTTAATTTAGGGCTTAATTAATGTATTTAATGGCTAAAACTTCTAAAATTCATAACAAATCATAGAAAAATTAAAAATATAAATAAATATTCATTTTGAACGTATTTTAGAGGAGAATCATCTAAAATTTACCCTAACTAATTTTGAATAATAATTAAAACTTAATTTGGGTTTAATTGAAAACTGAATTAGCTTAATTACTTCTTAATTACTCAATTAATTAAAACCAAACTTTTTGTGGTGGTTTAATGGGATGACCTTTGCCTCCCATAGTATTCTTGGGATTTATTACTTAGGTAAATAGAAATTTCTCATTTAAGCCTTAATTACTCTCTTAATTAATTAAATGGTTAACTAAACTCTTAATCATACAAAAAATCAATTAATTAAGCTTGTTAATCACTATTAAGTAGTGAACAGGCAAAGGAAATGGAATGAGGACCCCTTTCCTAACTTTTTCCCAAGTCCATTCCATTTGAAAGGAAATTGATTGAAATAAGATTAATTAAAGGTTTAATTAATTAATTGGATGGTTGAATTAATCAATTTAAAATCATAATAAAATCATAATAAAATCAGATCTTGATTAATTAAATCATGGGTAGATCTTTAGGTGTTTAATAACCTAATGATGCTTAGAGAAATTATGGTTAACCCACATGTGTGGGGAAACCATAAGAGAACTTAATAAAGTTCCTTAATTTAATTAACTATTAATTATAAGCCAATTGCATTAGGCATTTTCCATTTTCTAGGAGCATTACAAATTTACTTTTCATCCATGTGCATATCATGTTGGCTCATAATTATTTGGTTAATGATATTAAGATGACATAGTTAAGGGTAATTAATTGACTTATTTAAGGATTCAACTTAATTAACTCATAAAATATATTTAATTATTTTTTCTTAAACCAAATAACATTACTAATGTGGGAAGGGGATTAAACAACAAATGAGTGCTCCTCGTCCTCTCTAATTCAAAGATTCAAAACTAAATTGATAAAGGAACTTTGGTTTTCTTTTAATGTGATTGTCCTTAAAAATTAGTTTAATTGAGTGAATCATGTGTTTACATTTTAATATTCCTTTCCAAGCATATTAAATGTTGTGTGTCATTTGATTTCAAGCATCCATACTTCAAATTTAAATAAATCAAATGAATTTTCTTTATGTAAGCTTGCATGTGATGGTTTAATTAAATATATGTGTGGCTATTATCACTAATAAATTCAAAACTATTTTCTAAAATTTTAAATCAATTATAATACTTTGAATGTTAGTAGTTATGAGTACATATAAGATTTACATGTGTTTTAGAGCTTAAGCATATTAAATGAGGTTCTCTTTCTTATAATTTATATATATTTATTTATTTGAGTTTGAATAATAATGGGTATATAGACTAGACATCTCGGGAATATGAAACTTTAATTAGCCCCAAGGAGGTTATTTGATTACCTCACTTTCCTTGTTTAACAATTCTACATACTCATTCAGTTTCATTCTTATGTATTTTGATATTAGAATTTAGATAGAGCTTTAATTCATATGCCTAAATGAATTAATCAAGAAAAATACAATATTGGCATGATATTCATCTTTCTAGTTGTGTATACATTCATATGTATTTAAGATAACAAGTGTTTAGTCTGGACATTCCAGGAATATGAGGCTTTAGTTAGCCCCAAGGAGGTCATTTGATTACCTCATTTCCCTGATTTAACAATGACACATACTTGCTCACATCTTTTATACATGTTTATGTATACTTAACCAAAAGATGAAGATCCTCTTTTTTTTACCAAAAATACATGCATCCATATTCACCTAAGTCATTAGCATGTGTGATATAAAAATTAGTGCTCTCTTTTCCTTATTCATGTATAGATTTACATCAATTTGGAATGTTAATAAGTATATAATCTGGACATCCCGGAATAACGAGGCTTTAGTTAGCTCCAAGGACGTCGTTTGATTACCTCACTTCCCTAGTTAACAATGACATGTACTTATGTGATTCCATCTTTATGTATTTTGGTATTAGAATTTGGATAGAGCTTTAATTTATATGTTCGTATAATCCAATCAAAATGAAAATATAAACTTCAAACATATACTTTCATTCATCATTTAAGTGTGCTAAAATATGTTGTATGTATAGATACACTTAGTATTAAATCATATGTATGTTATATGTGATGGAAAGGAATGATTTAATATATATCATGTGGTAGTAATTCAGTTAGATTAATCTTAAGAAGCCTTTCATATTAAATAAGGTCATTTAAAGTTAACCTAAACTTAGGATTAACTAAAAAATCATTTAATAAGCCATTCATTAAAGAGAACTAAATCAAATCAATATGCTTTATAAGGTGGCTTAAGGTAGGGATGAAAGAGGGCAATCATATTTCGTCTCTTTATAACACTTAGATGTTAAGTGTTAATCACAGGAAATAAAATAAAATACAAATTAAAATTCACAAATCAATTAAACAACTTTAAATGAAACCCACCATCATGTCAACTTGAATAGTTTCTAAACATAGAAAATCACAACTCTAATGCTTAGTTAAGACATACCACACAAAGCCTTAACACACACATTAAAATTAAGTCACCACTTCCAGCTCTATGTTAGGGTGGTGTATGATGTGATGTATATTTTATTTTATAATGTATTATTCTATACTTGATGTTAGGGTGTATACTTCGTAGATTAGATGTTAGGCTGCTATTAGCCTAATAATTTTTTGAAGAGGATTGTACTTAAGGGGATGCTTAAAAATAAATATAAATGCTCTCTTTGCAGGTTGCTTAAACCTTTAAGTATAATCCAAGTTAGGACAGGTGGACTTTGTTACCCATGTGTAGGGTGCTAAGTGCAAATTATACATATAACTACTTGAGATTATATTTGTGTTTAACTAACCACTATTTTGTAGGTGTAGTTAGATTTACTTTTGCCTATATTAATGTAATTTTGCAATAGGAATTAGGATTAATATTATGAGGGATTAGGATGAGCAGTGGCTAGAAAGCTTTATCCTGGGAGGCCCTATGATGCCTTTGGAGCACAACCAAATCAAAGCAAGAAGATAAGGTGGATAAGAAGATACAAAGAATGAAGACCGCTGTAACATGTATTCATTTATAATTATAGTTATTCTTTCATATTCTGGGTTGTATAAGGGTAGAGCTACCATCTTTTCTTTTTCACGATAATACCCAATTATATATAGTTATAAATTTGTTTGATGATTTGTTTAAATTGTGCATTAGGATTGTATCTTTTTCTCAGTTTCTTAATGTTTGATGCTTTAATGTGTGGCTTGGATGCGTTAGGCTCTTAGGATAAAAATAAATTTTCTACCCAATTAATCACTCATAACTAAATTTTAAATAACTCATAACCTCACCATAAAGCCTAGGTTATAATCAAGATAATTAAAAGATTTAGAACCCCTTAGTTGTATGGTTATATATCTCACAACATGCATATCATCTTAAATCACTCTTACAAAATGAGGGCCTCCATCCTTACACGAATAAGGACCACTTGACCTGTGAGAGCAACTAAATCAAAGCAAGAAGATAAGGTGGACAAGAAGATACAAAGAATGAAGACCACCATAACATGTATTCATTTCTAATTATAATTATTATTTCATATTCTGGGTTGTATAAGGGTAGAACTCGGCTACCCATCTTTTCTCTTTTCAGGTTGTACGGTACCACACGACCTCTTATTATATTACGATAGTTATAAATTTGTTTGATGATTTGTTTAAACTGTGCATTAGGATTGTATCTTTTTCTTAGTTTCTTAATGTTTGATGCTTTAATGTGTGGCTTGGATGCGTTAGGCTCTTAGGATAAAAATAAATTTTCTACCCAATTAATCACTCATAACTAAATTTTAAATAACTCATAACCTCACCATAAAGCCTAGGTTATAATCAAGATAATTAAAAGATTTAGCAACCCCTTAGTTGTATGGTTGTATATCTCATCATGCATATCATCTTGACAAATGAGGGCCTCCATCCTTACACGCATAAGGATAGCTTGACCTGTGAGAGCAACCCCTACTGCCGAAGCTTCACCCTTTCTCTTTTGATTTGGCCAATAATCTGCTTCATCATGCATTTAGGAATGTAAAAATCCTAAGGCCTTTGTCAAAATTATGTGTCAAAAATTGAAATAATTTTGAAAAGATTTTTCATTTGTAGATTAAGTCACATGCTCATACCACTCATGCTCCAGTCTCTTAGGGAGTGAGTTTAGGACTTTAGTCTCTTTTAAATTAAATAACTACCCTAGCTATCTTGCAATTCATAAGATCGGACTACATGGTTTTTAAAATCATAGGAGGAGTTAGTTGGAGGCCATTCCAAGCGGTTGTTGATCTAGAAGTTGGATGGGTTTACCCTCTCTTGTGGAGGTAAACCCTTATGTCCACTTGTCGCTTAGATTTAGGTCTCATTTTAGCTTGTACTAAAGCTTCCTAGATTTAAAATTCAAGGTAGCTATTTCCTTCGAGCTATAAGCATAAATCCTCACATCTTAGGCATTTCCACAATCTTGTATTGATGGATTATAAGCTTTAGCAATCTAATAAAAATTCAACTCAAATAAATAAATCTCTTCACTTTCAAATATATAAAGCCCAATTATAGGATATATTGGAATGCTCACTAGGCTTCCTAGTATCATGAGTATTTTCAACTTATTTTTTTTAGATTCCAAAAATAAGTCTTCTCCTTGAACTTTTCCAATTGGTTTTGCAATCATAACCAATCCTTTAATAGTCTAGTCTTGAAATCTTTGGAGATAATAATTATCTACTTTAATCGAGAGTATTCTAACTATGGAGGCTTGCCTCCATAAGGAACTTAAAAACCTAGTTTAATATAAATCCTGCTTTATTCATCTATATAAAGCAGGGGAAAAATCTATGGTATATTCAAAGACCCATCATGCCTTAGGAGTCCTTATTAGGTGATAAGGTCCATTGAAGGGTGATGCCTCTATCTTTCGAGATAGTACATTATACCTCAATGCCGATCACTTAAATAAGTACCCCCTACGATCTCTGTGGTGTCCCCCCATACATCCAAAATAAATGCCACGGATATTTTTGGTGACTCCACTAGGGATAGTTTCTCTCTCAATCTCTAGTAGACAATTATCATCTCCAAGCATCGATAGTGGACTTATATTTCTATATAAGCCCGAGACTATCTTTTTTGGTGCTGGCCCTTTGCTCATTTCATTCGTAAGCATATGTAGCCAGCATCATTTAGGTTTTAGGACCTCACTCCCATGTAGGTCCTAAGACTCCTATTGGGTTCCCCATTAGGTAATAAGAAATTAACTAAAAAAAATATATGACTGAATATGAGTCAAATAGAAGTTGGAACCTATTACCAACTAGCTTGGTAAAGTAAGGATTCTTTTCATATTTGGCAAGATCTTAAAAGAATCTAAAGTAAAATAATTAAAGTATTTTGCAAAAATTTTCAAAACCTTTTTCAAAACAAAATCACATGAACTTCACTTAACATAATAAAATTGGCTACTTTTAAAATTAAAATCAAACAAAGCAAAATCAAAATATTTTAAAATTAATTGAACCTCACTTAGCATCAATAAAAATTGCTAAGTGAATGTTTCTCTTTTTAAAATCAAATCAAATAACAAACCTCTTTTCGCAAACATATTCAAACCCATTTTCAAAAATTAAAACTAACCCCCATTTAGCATACTTAAATTTGTTAAATGAGGGTCACCTTTTAAAAAAAAATTAAAACCAAACATATCCAAAATATTTTTTAAAAAAATAATAGTAATAAAACCAACTCCATTTAACACACCCATTTTTGTTAAATGAGAGTTCCATTTTTTTTTAACAAAAATCAAAACAATCAACATATAAATTTGACTTCACTTAACATACCTAAATTTATTAAGTGAAGATTCCCCCTTTCAAAATTAATACAAAACAAAATATAATTGAACTCCATTTAACATACCCATATTTATTAAATGAGAGTTCCATTTTTCAAAATCAATTTAAAATCAAAATATCCAACACATATTTTTGAATTCCATTTGACATACCCATATTTGTTAAATGAGAGTTCAATCTTCAAAATCAAAACAAAACCATATATTAACAAACAAACAAACATACAAGTGAGCTCCATTTGACATACCTAAATTTGTTAAGTGTGACTCTTATTTCCAAAATAATATTAAACCAAACAACAAACATCAAACATATATTTGAACTCTATTTGACATACCTAAATTTGTCAAATAAGTGTTCTTTTCAAAAATTAAATCAATTTTGAACTCTATTTAACATACTTAAATTTTTTAAATAAGAGTTCTCTCCTTCAAATCAAATCAACATATCAAACCATTAACATCAAACCATTAAAATAGAAAAGCTTTCAAACATATAATTGAACTCTACTTAGCATACCTAAATTTGCTAAGTAAGGGTCTCCAAAATAAAATTTAAAACAAAAATATATGATACATCTCCAAAGGTCTCTCCAAAACATTTGAACCCCACTCAACATACCTAAATTTTGTTGAATAAGGGTTCTAAATTAAAATCAAAATCTTATAGCAAAGTCTCTCCTCAAATTCTTAAATATCTCCAAAATAGTGAACCCCACTTAGCATACCTAAATTTGTTAAGTGTGGGTTCAAATTCTAAAAATCAAATCAAGAGTCAATGATTCAAATCAACCATTCAAGGCAAGGGTCTAATTCAGTTCTGTTTCAATAAATGTAGAGATATCGGCCCAATTTCCTTATCCCTTCTGAGATCAATCTTCCATCATGTCTGCCGGCAAGATGATCTTCTCATTCTCGTCTGGTGTGGATCTATCCTTGGATCATGCCATTCTCATCACTACTACTGTGCATGTGATTCAGTTCGGGTGTGGCTTTGAGATTATCAGAGTCACATGTGAGGGGCCAGCCCTCACCACTGTCAGTAGGGAGGAGGTGGCAGGATAGAAGCCACTTCTCTTGTTTGATCTCCAATCAGATTCTGAGTCTCCCTCATTGAAGAAGCAAGCCGCTGTGGTTCCCACACCCTAGTCAATGCCAATGCCAGCTTCAACATCAGTGTCAGTTCAGTTTACCGCCCCTATTATAGTTCCAGCGAGGGTTAGCACCGCCTTTATTATTCCCTCTACTATGAAGGGGAAGGCTTTCTTAGCATCTGAGATAGTCCTTTCCATCTTCGAGGTTGGTGCTAGCTCCCACTCCACCCCGCTCACCAGGATGCAACACCGTAACAAGAACCACAAGGTTAAGTGGTAGTACAAGCATGAGGCAAGGCAGATCGATGATGCATCTCATGTGGTTGAGGAGGGTTCCCCTCATGAGATCTCTCCACTGCTGAGTGGCAGTAGGTTCCACCCCCTCTCAACTTCAGAAGGAGAGGAGGATTACTATAGGATTGCTGCATCACCACCACTGCCTGCAGAGATTGAGACACCAGCTAAGGACATGAGGAAGCCCTATGTTAGTCTATGGTCCATTCTTCCAGAGCTACAGAGCCGAGCCTTATTATATGAATTGAGGAGTTTAATCCCTAGGAATGTTAGGAGTCAGATTCACAGAGAGAGAGAACACTAGAGGCTAGAGTCGCTACCTAAGCGGGCAAGCGAGAGAGGAGGAGGTACGCCAGACAGTCAGTGGCCTTCGCTTTGATAGAATTTCCTGATCAGCGTCCTGTCAGGGCTGATCATTCAGACAACATAGTTCTCACCATGACCGTTCAATGCATGAGGAGATCTCCGACAGAGAGGCAGTCGGTGTCCTTGCCATCACACCGCTCCACTCGTCGCCAGCCATCACCAGTCCAAGTCCCATCATCTATAGTCCCCACTAAGCTACATAAGCCCCACTCCGGGGAGAGACTCTCTCATTTGGTGATCCGACTATGGCCCAAGGATTTTGTTTCATCCATTCCATTCATTGAGGTGAGATCGAGCTCCCCCGCTCGAACTTCTACTTTAGCTGTGGTTAGGAGAGAGTGGTGAGCCAAGAGTGTCATGGTCACTCCACCTTCATAGTCATTGGAGGGAGAGAGAGGATAAGGGACACCAACATAATGCCCATGTCAGTGGAGCCAGCCAGGGAGTGCACCCCACCAGTGCAGAGCATCCAGTGCATACAATATGTAGAGCACAGTCCTATGGTCAGTCGACAGCCAATCCATGTTTCAGTATAGCCATTCAGGGTAAATGATAGTTCCTTAGATGATATCATAGAAGACTACCGCACTACATTTAGGCAGATTGTTGGCAGTGATCATTCAAATCGGGAAGAGGGTAGAGTTAGCTTTGACTCTGATAAGGATGACAAGTTGGACAACAAAGCTAAAGTCTACATGGTCAACACCTGAGGATCCTTGCAGCGGGATCAGCATAACCAGGAAGGTGCTATGGTTGAGGAAGGTGACCCCTCTCACTCAACTTAGCACCTCCTCCACCAGCTTAAGCAGAAGGATGATCAGATAGACAACATGGAGAAGTGGGTAGAAGAGTTGATGATAAAGGTCTTAGCATTGAGAACCCTGCTCTAGTCTCACAGACTTCTCCTATGGTAGCCGACCGGCTAGAGTTGGTACATACTTCAGATCATCCAAGGTGCAATCTTGTAGATGATGATGCTGATAGTTTGCATAGGAAGGTCACAGATAGCACCTCTGTGAATGAGAAGGATATCAAGCATATGATGGAACAACGTAGGTGAAGGAGGCATTGACGTGAGCCAGGGGGAGCTCATTCATTCCAAAGGGTAGACCATGCCCAGAAGAATTCAATTTAGTTCAATACCCCAAGGGTTTTGTACCACCATCCTTTAAGATCTTTGATGGCAGTGGGAACCCACAGCAGCACATTGCACACTTTAGAGTTAACTATTGCAACGATGGTAGCGACACACTCATGTTCAAACTTTTCATCAACAGTTAAGCGGGGGTTGCATTTGATTGGTACGTCGACCTGCCCAACGGTTCGGTGAAGGCATTTGCTAAGTTAGAGCATCTCTTCATCAGGAGATTTGTTAGAGCTTGGTAGAGAGTGACTGTAGGTGACCTTATTGTAGAAAAGTAGAAATCCAACGAGTCCCTTACTGATTACATTCTTATGTGGTGCAACCTAAGCATAAAATGTGAACCACAATTGTCCAAATAGCATGCCATTGAGATTCAGAGAAATTCTTTGGGTTTGTTGTCCGACATCATGGAATCAAAATCGATCTAGAGAAATCAGAGCGATGTTAAAAATGCCACCCCGTAAGAGTTTAACTCAACTTAGATCATTCCAAGGTGGTTGGCATAATCTAAGATGCTTTATATCCAACATATCATGAAGATGCTTGCCATTTTCAACACTTGTCAAAAAGGAAACAAAGTTCAAGTGGGATGACAAGTGCCAGTATTTCTTCGAGGACATCAAGCACTGCCTGATGACACCGCCAGTTCTAGCAGGGCTTATCCCGGGTTAGCCTTTGATACTCTACACTATTGCATTAGATGACTCCCTTGATGCTTTGTTGGCTCAAACCAATGATGAAGGGAAGAAAAATGTGCTATACTACCTCAATTGTCACCTAATCCCTGCTGTAGCCTATTATCCACATATTGAGAAGCATTGCCTAGCTTTAATCTTTGCATCCCAAAAGCTATAACATTACATGCTTTCTCATAAATTAAACTTGATCTCTAGGATCAATCCACTGTAATATCTCATGAAACGATTGACACTATCCAGATGGTTGGCAGGTTGGTCCATGATTCTATCATAGTTTGATATCACTTTCGTACCCCTCCGCACGATGAAAGGACAAGCACTTGCAGATTTTCTAGTAGTACATCCACTTCCTACTGATTCTTTGCTTAGTGATGATATCCCTAATGAAAAAATCATAAACTTTGGGGATACCAGCATTCACCGCTAAGAGATGTACTTTGATGGTGCAGCTTCCTCTCAAATAGAAGAAGAATCATGATCTACTCTTTAAGGAAAGGCAGGGGTAGGAATAGTTCTCCTAACTTTGGAACGCGATATGATGAGATTCTTTTATCATCTATCTAATCCTTGCACCAACAATGAAGTCGAATATAAGGCTCTGATTGCCGATCTGGAGTTAGATGTTACACTAAGCATCCAGAACATCAACATCTTCGGGGATTCTCAGCTAGTCATCAACCAAATCGCTAGGTCCTACAAAGTCTTAAAACCTAGACTCCATCACTACCACAAGTATACTATGTTGTTGGCCCAAATCCAGAGGTTACCATCTATAAGATCCCTTGAGGAGAAAACACTATAGGAGATGCTTTAGCCAAGCTTGCCAAGGAGTTGACATATCTGGAAGATGAGTCTATATCAATAAATGTTCAAAATAGACAAGTCTTATCCCTTATTGATATATAATTCATTAAAAAGTACTCTCTTGAAGGGGAGGTTGCCATTACCAAAAAGGATGAGGAGCTAGATTGGAGGCAACCATTCATGAATTACCTAAATAAAGGTAAACTACCTCAAGAGAAGTCACAAGCTCATTAGATAAAATAAATGACACTTTTTGACACCCTGTAGATGGTGTCTTATACCAGCAGTCCTTCGATCATATGTGGTTACATTGTTTAGATACGCATGAAGCCCGTAAGATCGTGATTGAGGTGCACTCAAGATTATGTGGAGCTCACCAATCTGGGCGAAAGATGAAAGCTAAGATCAAGAGACTAGGATACTCTCATGATGATCATGATTTCATGGATTTGGCTAGGTGATGCCATTAATGTCAAGTACATGGAGTTATCCTATATTAACTACTATGGTGTTTATTTTTTGATGTGGGGGGACACCATGCAGATTGTAGGGGGTACTTATTTAAGTGATCGGGTATGACATTGAGGTATGATGTAGGTATCACCCTTCAATGGACCTAATCACCTAATAAGAACTCCTAAGGCATAATGGGTCTTCGAATATACTAGAGATTTTCCCCCTGCTTTACATGGATGAATAAAATAGGGTTTATATTAAACTGGGTTCTAAAGTTCCCTATGGAGGCAAGTCTCCATAGTTAATTACATCCTAAGGAATGTGAATTACTTAGGAATACTCTCAATTAAAGTAGACAATTAGGGTCTCAAAATATTTCAAGGTTATACTGTCAAAGGATTGGATATATTTAGAAAATCAATCGGGAAAGTTCAAGGAGAAGGCTTATTTTTTAAATTCAAAGGGAGGAAGTAGGAAATGCTCATGATACTAAGAGACTTAGTGAGCATCCCAATCTATCATATAATTGGGCTTTATATATTTGAAAGTGATGAGATTTATTTGTTAAAGTTAAATTTAATCAGATTGTTAGGGATTATAATCCACCAAGACAAGGTTGTGAAAATGCATAAGAGGTGAGGATTTATGCTTGTAGCCTGAAGGAAATAACAACCTCAGATCTTAAATCTAGGGAGCTTTAGTAAGAACTGAAGCATGATCTAAATCTAAATGAAGATGGGTATAAGGTTTACCTCCAAAAGAGAGGATAAACCACTTGACTGTTGGGCTTACAACTAACTGGAGTGGCCACCAACTAACTTCTCCTACATTTTAAATCAACATTGCAAAGTCTTATGAATTTGCGAGATAGTTGGGCTATTATTAATTTAGAAAAAGACTAAAGTCCTTAAACCCACTCTCTAGGAGACTAGAGCATGAGTGGTATGAGTAATAATTTAATCTAATGCAAAATCTTTTCAAATTTTATTTAAATTTTGACACTTCATTTTGACAAAGGCTTTAGGATTTTTGATTCCTATATGCATGATGAGATAAGATTGTTGGCTAAATCAGTGAGATAGAGGTATTTTCCACCATAAGGGATGCCCTCATAGGTCAAGCATTCCTCTATCACTCAAGGAGGAAAATCCTCTATTTTCAAGAGCGAAATAACATGATATGCATGTTGTAAAACATTTAACCATGTAGCTAAGGGGTTGCTAAATCTTTTAATTATCTTATTTAATGCCTAGGCTTTATGGTGAGGATATGAATTATTTAAAACTTTAGTTATGAGTTGTAGTTGGGTAGAAAATTTATTTTTATCCTAAGAGCCTGATCGCAACCAAGCCACACATTAAATCATCAATCATAAGAAACTAAGAAAAGCATGCCATTTCTAGTGTGCAAACTAAACAAATCATTAAATATTTTTTATAAAACTAACGTAAAAGAATAAGTGGCTAATGCGGTCTACTGCCATTGTACAATCTAAAATGAAAAGATGGGTAGCTGAGCTCTACTCTTATACAACCCAAAATTACAAAATAATAATTATAATTTATAATGAATGAATGCTATTGGGGTGGGGGGGTGGTTCTTTATTCTTCATTCTTCCATTGCCTCAATTTGATTCTTCCTTCTTTAATTTGGATGTGCTTCCTTCAAAGGCATCAGGGGGCACCCCGTGAAAAAAAGCATCCACTACTCATTATAATCCCCCATAGCACTAATCCTAATTCCTATTATAAAATTACATTGAAAATAGGAAAAGTAAATCTAACTACACCTACAAAATGGAGGTTAGCTAAACACACATATAATCCCAAGAAGTTATATGTATGATTTAGACTTATCACCCCGCACATGGGTAACCAACCCCACTTGTCCTAACTTGGATTATGCTTAGGGGTTGAAGCAACCTGCAAAGAGAGCATTTATATTTATTTTTAGCATCCTTTAGGCATAATTCCCTACATAAAATAAGATAATATCGACTACCATCCAGTCTATGAAATATACACCCTAACATCCAGTCTAAAATATTACATCACAAAATAAAATATACACCACATCATACACTATCCTAACATATGACTAGAAGTTGTGACTTAATCCTTATGTGTGTGTTAAGATTTTTGTGGTATGTCTTGCTAGGCATTAGAGTTATGATTTTCTATGTTTGGAAAGGTTCAATTTAACATGAATGGTTGGCTTCACTTGAAGTTATTTAATTAATTTGAGAATTTTAATTTGTGTTTTTTTTATTTCATGTGATTACACTTAGCAACTAAGTGTTATAAAGAGAAGAAAGAGGATTGCCCTCTTTCATCCCTACCTTAGCCACTTCTAAAGTACATTCATTTGATTTGATTCTCTTTAGTGAATGACTTATTAAATGATTTAATTAATCTTAGGTTTAGGTTCACTTTAAATAATTATATCCAATATGAAAGGTATCTTAAGATTAATCTAATTAGGTTACTATCACATGACACATGATAAATCATTCCTTTCCATCATAAGTAACATGCATATGCTTTAATCCTAAGTATATCTATACATGCAATATGTTTTAACATACTTAAATGATGAATGTATGTGTATATGAAGTTTATATCATTTTGTGTGATTGGATTATTTAATTATATTAGTTTAAAGCTCTATCTAAATTCTTATACAAAGATAAATAGGGATGAAATTAAATAGGTATATGTCATTATTAACCAGAAAGTAAGGTAATCAAATGACCTCCTTGGGGCTAACTAAAACCTCATATTCTCGGGATGTCCAAACTATATACCCATTTGCATTTAAACATATGTAAATTTGTATGCATGAATGTAAGAAAGAAAGCTCCAAATCACATGACCAACTAATTCAATCACTTAATCAATTATGAATGCATGTATCCTTGATAAAATAAAAGGGGTTCTACTTCCATAATTAAATATACACATAGATGTATAAGAGACATAAGCTAGTGCATGCCATTATTAACCAGGGAAGTGATGTAATCAAATAACCTCCTTGGGGCTACTTAAAGCCTCATATATTTTCTTGGATGTCCAAACTAAACACTTGCTTTTCTCAAATATATATATATATATATATATACATAAATAAAGAAAGGAAAACCACACAAAGGCTATATTTTTATTTGATTGAATCATTTATGCATATGGGGTAAAATTATATCCAAATTCTAATGTAGAAACACATGTAAATGAAATCAAATAAGTACGTGTCATTGTTAACTAGGGAAGTGAAGTAATGAAATGACCTCATTGGGGATAACTAAAGTCGTGTTCCCTGGATGTCCGAACTATATGCTTATAACATTCAAATACATGTAAAATTACATATGAATTAAGGGAAGAAAAGCTTTATGCCATGTATATAAGGTATAAGCATATGAAAACCTATATATGTTCATAACTATTATCACTATAATCATTGTAATTGATTCATAAACTTTAGGAAATTAATTTTAATTTATTAGTGATAATAGCCACACATATTGTAAATTAATCCAACACATGCAAGCTTGCATAAAAGGAAAACCATTTGATTTAATTAACTTTGAAAAGATGAATGCATGATTTAAAATGACATACAACAATTAACATGATTGGAAAGGAATACTTATACATAAGCATGTGGTTTCATTCAATCAAATTAATTTTTAAGAACAATCATCTTAAATAAAACCATTTAAAGAAAATTGAAGTTTCTTTAATATTATTTTTTAATTTCATGTTTTGATTTGATTTAAGGGATGTGAGAAGAAGTTTGCTGATCCTAACACATTATCATGTTTATAAATTAATTTAGTTTAATGAAATGTGATTAAGTTAATTTTATGGATTAATTAGGTTATGATATGCATTAAACTCATTAATTAACCCTTGCCTATGTTAGCTTAACATAATTATCCAATTAACTATGAGCCAACATGCTATGAAAATGAATTAAAAAGTAAATTTGTAATGGTCCTAAGAAATGAAAGGGCCTAATGCAATTAGCTCACAATTAATGGTTAATTAGATTAAAAAACTTAATTAAGCACTCTTATGGTTTCCCACACATATCGATTAACCATAATTTCACTAATTTTCTTTAGGTTATTAAACACCTAAAGATCTATTCCTCAATTAATTAATTAAGATCTGATGTGATTTAAATTTTAATTTAACTAATTGGGTAATTAATTAACCAATCGATCCTTAATTAACTTTTCTTAAAAAGTGAAAAGAACTTAGGAAAAGAGATTAGAAAAGAGGTCCCAATCCTTTTCCATAAGTCCCCTCACTATTAGACAATGATTAATGAGCCCAATTGATTAAATAATTATTTTTCATGTGATTAATTAACCCTTAATTAAATTAAGAGAGTGATTAGGGCTAAATTAATTATTTTTCCTAATTAATTAACCAATAAATCCCAAGAAAATTAGGGGAAGTAGAGGTCATCCCCTTAAACAATCTCAAAAAATTTAAGGTTAAATAATTAATTAATTAGGGAATAATTAAGATAATTAATTTTCAAATTAATACCTAATTAATCCCTAATTACTATTTAAAATTGATTAAGGATATTTTTAATAAATTCCTCTCTGAAATACCTTTAAAATGAATATTTATTTATAATTTTTATATTTTTCTACGATTTGTTATAATTATTTGAAGTTTCAGCCATTGATATTGATTATTTAAGCCTAATTAAGCATAATCCATGCCATGCACGATGGCTTTCCACGCGCGGCAAGGATTGGCTATTAAAGAGCATCCGAGTCGCTGACATGGATGATGACGCCGCTTTCGATCCCCACCCTTTGATTGATCGGATGCGTGATTGAACTGCGGGTTGTTAGAGGATTAAAATAGTTTGATCTAATGGATCTAATCATGGCTGTCTATTCCAATCATGCAAAACAGATGATGCATGGTCTATCGTCACATGGGAGATGAAGGACAAAGCCGTCTGCCATTGCCCGCACGATCTGAGCTCACCTAAGCTCGATCCACTCCAAATGGATCCCACAACTTCAGACAATGATCAGAGGGGATCCAATGGTCAAGATCATGTGGCATTCAACTTTCCTTCGAAAAGCTCTAAACATTTTTTTAAGGAAACTTGGTTTTAATGGCATACTTCCGGAGCTAATGGTCGGCACACTTGAGGTGGCTACGTCTAATTGAGATGAAGCCCTACTGACCTGCAATTGGATTCGTTCTTGTGGTAAGATTTTATATTAGAATTTATAAAAGAAAATGCATACTTCCATCTTCACTCTATGTGAATAAAATGAAGATAGAAATATACTCTCTTCTATGCATTTTTAGACACCACGTAGATCCGCAGATATTCTTATTGAGGGTGATCGGGTATGACATTGAGGAGAGGTGTACTATCTCAAAAAAAAGAAGTCACCACCGTACAATGGACCTAATCACCTCAATAAAGACTCATAAGGACAATGGGTCTGCATATGTACCAAATATTCTTCCCCTACTTTACATGAAAAAGAAAAGTAGAGTTTATTTTAAACTGGGTTCATTAAGTTCCTTATGGAGGCAAGCCCTCATAATTAATTACATCCTAGGGAATGAGATTCCTTAGGAATACTCTCGATTAAGGTAAATGATCGTTGTCTCAAAATATTTCAATAGGCAGGACTATCAATCGATTAGCTTATTTTTGAAGATCAAATAGGATTGATCAAAGAGAAATAGTTATTATCGAAGCCAATAGAAGATAGGTAGGAGATGCTCATGATGCAAGGAAACCTAACAAGCATCTCAAATTATCCTATAGTTGGGCTTTATATTTTTGAAATTGAATTATTTATTGAGTTGAATTTTTATTAGAAGTTTAGGGCTTATAATTCCATAATACAAGGTTATGGAAATGCCTAAGAGGTGAGGATTTATGCTTATGACCCATAGAAGGGAGAAAAAATCTTAGAACCTAAATCTAGGGAGCTTTGGCGAGGGCCAAAAGCACAACCTAAATCTAAAGCAAAAATGAGTATTTTGTTTGCCTCCACAAGAGAGGACAAACACTGACGCTTGGACATATCTGGATGGTGCCAACTAACTCCTCCTACGATTTTAAATTCATGTAGGCAAGTCATATGCTTTATGCAAGATAGATAGACTGTTATTTATTTTTGAAAGAGGCTAAGTCCTTAAACTTACTCCTTAAGAGACTAGATCATGTAAGGGCATGAAAAAAGATCTAGATCTAATGCAAAATATATTACATTTTACTTTCATTTTTGGACAATCATTTGACTCAGGCTTATAGGATTCATATGCATAATACATGAGAAATAAGATTATTGGCCAAAATCAGCGAGAAGGGGGAGATATGTTTCTACCATGGCTCTCAAAGGTCAAGCCAAGTTTCTCTGGCAAAGGTGGAAGCCCTCCAATGAAGAGTGTAACAATATGCTTTTATGCATGATGTTATAAAAGAAATACTCATCCAACTAAGGGGTTGCTAATTCTTTTATCTTGATTTTAACTTAGGCTTTAAATGAGGTTATGAGTTGTTTATTTTTAATTTTGAGTTGATAAATTTGGTATAAGATTTATTTTACCCTAAGAGCCTAATCATCAACCAGGCCAAACATCAAGCAAGAAAGAAACTAGGAAAACATACCATGTTAATGCACAAGCTAAACAAAACATCAAACATTTTATAAAGCTAGCGCAAAAGAATAAAATGCCATTTGTAGTCGGGCCCCATCGCACAAACTCGAAAAAAAATTAGGTAGCTGAGCTCTACCCTTATACAACCCAGATTACAAATGAATTGATTTACAATCAAGTAAAGAAATTCATGTTACGGGGGGTCTTCATTTTTTCTTTTCTTCTTTCTTCTTTCTTCTTTCTTCTTTCTTTTGTTGGTTCCTTCTTTTGGATGGTTAGAAGGTGGTTGCTCCAAAGGCTTCACATGGTACATAAGATGTAATCTTATGACTAATGCTCATCCTAATCCTCCATAACATTAATTCCAAAATCCTAATTGTCAAAGATATATGAAAAGGAAAAGTAAATCTAACTAACACCTGCAAAATAGAGATTAGCTAAACAAACCATACAAATCTCAAGCATGTATATTGGACTTAGCACACAACACATGGGTAACCAAGTACACCAGGCCTATTTGATTATACTTAGTAACTGTACAACAAAAGCATTTATATATATTTTTATTACAGAACCCCTTAAGCACAATCCCTTGGAAAATAATGATTAGACTAAATCATCAACCATTCATTCTACCCACATTCACCCTAACATCCAGACTAGAAATAATACATCACAAAATAATACATCACAAAATAAAAGCAAAACAAGCCATGCATCACCCTAACCAAAAGCTAGAAGTGGTGACTTAACCTAATGTGTGTGCTTTAAAAGATTTGGGTATGCTTAGCTATGACTTTAAGGCTTAAATTTCTATGAAGATGTTCAACTTAGATGAGTGGTTTCATTTAAGTTGTTTAGTTGATTTAGTTGATTTTATTTGGTGATTTTGGTTCAAATGAATCCTACAATTAATTACTAAGTTATAAAGAGAGGGAAAAGAGAAGAACTTCTTTCCTTCCCACCTAAGTAATTTCTAAAGTGGATTCATATTTGATTTTATTTAGTGAATTTTTTTTTATGTGTTTTACTTAATCCTAAGTTTAGATCTTCCCTAAAAAAACCTATTCTAAAATAAAGGCATTTTAAGATTAAGTAAAGTGAACTAATATCACAAAACACACATCACTTCATTTCTTTCCAACATGTATAACATGCATATGAATGAATCCTAAGCATATTTATACATACAAATGGAAATGTTTAGCACACTTTATGATGAATGATAAGAAATGTTACTTAAGAAAATTTGGATACTTTATTATGCATGATTTTCATTAAGTAGAAAAGAGGGGTTTCTTTTATCCATTATTCACATGCACATGTATATGTATGAAAGGCATAAGTGAGTACGATGCCATTGTTAGCACCACGGGTGTAAGGTACAAGATCTACTTAGAGCTACTTAAAGCCTCGCAACCCCGAGGTTGTTAAGACTAATAAACCACTTTTCTTAAATACAAACACATGTACAAAAGAAATGAATGAAAAAGAAAGATGCAAAAAGTTTGTATTTGTTTATTTATTTTATTTATGTAATTTATAAGTACAAGTGTGGATGTCCTTCTTAGGTAATATCATAGGAATGGATAGGAATTTGGGTTAGGCATGTGTTGTGTGATTTTCAAATGAACTATAGACTTTTCCAAATCCTATCCAAAACTATGCTAAGAGAAAAGAGAAGGAAAGCTATAGTATGCACATATTCTTATTTATATCCACATGCAATTCTTATTTATATCCACATGCAAGCTCATAATTAATTATAAGTAGCACACTTTCAATTTTAGGTATTTGATTTATAGATTTTTAAAATTAATTTTAGATTTAGTAGTGATAATAGTCATTCATATTTTTTTACTTTAGCCAAAACATGAAATTTGACATAAAGAAAATATTTCATTTTAATTTGATTTTTGAAAAGTATGAATGCATGAAATTCATATGACATACACATTTAGCATGTTAGGAAAGAACTAAAGTGATGAAAGCATGTAAACACATTCACCCTAATTAATTCCTAAAGATAATCTTATGAAATAAGAAAGCTTAAAGCAAATCAAGTTATTTTTTAAAAAATTTGATTTTATTTTGAGTTTGATTTAATTTGAGAAACATGAGATGAGTTTGCTGCACCTAACCCACTCCCACATATGTTTGTTGATTTAGTTTGTTCTTAGGATTATGAGATGATTTTTATATGCTGCTTAGGTTAAGGTATGAATTAAGTATGTTAATTACCCCTTACCTATACCACCTTAGCATACTTAATCAAATAATTATGAGCTAATGAGATGACATAAAACCATACAAGGAATTTAAATCAGTAATGCACCTAGGAAAGAAAGGTACCTAAAGCAATTGGCTCATGATTAAAGATTAATTAAGCTAAGGGGTCTATTTTAAGTAATTTCATAACACCTCTCACACATGTGAGTTGAGTTTTAATTTCCTTAATTGTACTTAAGCTCTTGAACACTTAAGCATCTACCCAAGATAGATTAATTAAGTTTTGGAATGTTTTAGAATTTTATGAAATTAATTAAGGGGGCAATTAGTGATTTAACCCTTAATTAAGGTTAGGAAGAAGTAGGGGTTTAAGAATATCTTTAAGAAAGTATCCCAAAATTACTCCCTAAACCTCATATTCACTTAAGCAAAACTTAATTGACTCAATCAGAGGGTTAAATTTCTAATTATACCCTTAATTGAGCTTAATTATATTAAGGGAGTGATTAATTAATGAACTAGCAATTCCTCTAATTAAGCCACCAATAAATCTCAATAAAATTAGGGGAGGCAGGAGTCATCCCACTAATTATGCACAAGAAGTTTGGGATTAATCAATGGAGTAATTATATGATAATTAACAAAATAACATTCCCAATAAAACCTAAATTCAGAGAGAAGCACTATTCAAAATCCATTCAAATTATTTTTAGAATATTCTATGTTCAATTATCTATCCAATACAATTTATTTCATATTTTTTGATTTTTTCTAGGCTTAGATATGAATTTAGGAAGTATCCATGATTAATTAATGATTAAATAGCTTAATTAAAATGTTTAATCTCGCCCACGCGGAGTCGCTAATGCAGATTCCATGTGGCATGATGGGATTCGATATTAAAGTAGTCACATCATAGCACCATGTCAGCAACGGTGATATGTGCTTTCTCCTCACCCTTCCGACAAGGATTGATGGTTGAGGTTAAAGCCGCGATTCTAAAGGATGAAACGTGGGATCCTACGTGTCTTAATCACAGTTGTCCATCCAAAATGCATGGATGGATGACCTATGATCCTTCCCTGTATTTCGCTATGAAGAATGGACACTGTCCATCTTCTAGGGGATGATTCGAGCTCAATTGAGCTCGATTGATCCCAAAACTTACCCACACCATTTAAGCATAAAATAAAACACATCCAATGACTAGATTTTCATGGGATTAAACTTCACTTCACAAAGGACCAAACAATATTGAAAATATGCTCAATTTAATGGCTAACCTCATCAGAGGTGATCACCGACGCTCGTTTCCCTTGGAGAAGCTTCGTCTAGAAGCTTTGTTGAGGTTTGGAGGTATTAAAATTGAGTAAATCCTTCGAGAGGCCAACTCCACCTTGACTTGAGCTTGGTCTTAATCAAAAATGGTCTTCCCTTGCCTTTGGAACTTAGGAAAGAGCTTTGGAAAGTTCGATCGAGCTCCTTGATAGAGCTTCCAAAGGGAATTAGGTTAATATTGAGTGTAGGCTAAGTTTGAATTTCAATGGAGATCCCCTATTTTTGGTTTGAGTAAATTAAAAAAGGAGAACCTGATTTCACTCTAGGATGCTTGGGATCACTTGGCAAAGGGTCCTCTGGCTTCCTGTTACTCAATCGAATTGAGGAATCTTGGAATGAATTAAAATTATGGGGATTATATCTCCCCCTTGAGCAATCGGATGGTCACGCTTCTCCCTTCAATTTTGATCCAATTGACCACCTTAATTAGTGTGTTAGGCCATTTAGGGTGTCCTTGCAAGTTTAGAGGAGTGGTAGGGGGAGCTTCCATGTGCTTAAATCAAGAGGAGGAGGGATTCCATGTGCTTAATTTCATGCAAGTTATCAGTTTTAGCCTTAGACTAGGTTGGGTTGACCCAAACTCTATTGGGTTGGGTGCACTACACTCCCCAATGTTCACTTGATACACTAAGAGAGAGCCAAGTGGTTATGGAGAGGATTTGACCAAATTCCAAGTGGATTTGGCCAAAATTTACCCTTTGTCCTAGGGGTAAAAAGGTCATTTGGCTTGGATTTTAATTTGAATATATTTGATATGTTTGAAAAATGGGTTAGGCCAAGTTTCATTGAATTTGGAGTTGGTTTGATATGATTTGGCTCATGTTGACCAATTTAGGTCAAAATGGGTCAACTTGGGTCAAGTTGACCAATTGGTCAATTGGGTCAAACCAAGGGTTGGTTCAAGTTCATATGACCATTTGAAATGTTTTGGTGGTTTTGATTTGATTCAATTTGGTTTATATTTGGTTTTGGTTCAATTGAGTTCATTTAGGTCAAATGGGTTAAGTTGACCAAATTGACCCAATTGACCTATTTGGGTTTGTTCATGGGTTAGTTCATGTTTGGTTGGTCATATGAAATGGATTGATATCTTTGTTTCCAATCAATTTGGTTTATATTTGAGTTTGGCTCAATTTGACCTTTTAGGTCAAGTTGGGTTCAAGTTCACTTGGGCAAGGTTAGGTCTAGTTGGCCAATTGAGGCTTTGGTCAAGTTCAACAATCATTTTGGTATGAACTTCCCATTGGTTTCAATCAATTTGGCTTAGATTAAGTTTTGACACATTTTGACCTTTTAGGTCAAATTGAGTCAACTTGGGTCAAGTGGCTAATTGGGCTAGGTTAGGCTCAAATGTTGAGTTGGTCAAGTTCAAACATTGATCATGAATAAACTTAGATCATTGGATTGAATCAATTTGGCCTATGGTGGATTTTGGCTATGTTGAGTTTCATTTTGGCTAAGTGTTAACTTGGTCAACCCTTAGGTCTGACTTGGTTTGACCCAATTTGAGTGATTGATCATCTCATGATGATGGTTGATCATGATGAGAGGCTTAGGTGGGCTTAGTTCAATCCAATTGGGTTAAGATTAGAATTTGGCTCATAAGGGTACTTTAGGTCACTTTGGGTCAAGTGAGCTTAAGTATGTCAAATGACTAGGTTAAAGCTTGATTTGAGTTTGATTGAACTCACATATAGACTTATGATTGAAATATAAATCCATTTGCCATTGGTTTGAAGTCAAATGGGTTTTGATGCATTTGACAAATTTAAGTTCAAGGGGCGAACATGAGTTTAACTTGAGTTTAATTTTTGAATTGAGTTTTGGTTTGGTGATTGAAGTTTGTGTTTATATTTGGAATCATGACTAAGGATTGATTGAATCATGAAGAAAATTCAAGGATTTGGCTCGATTTGAAATTGATTTGGCTAAGTTGTAGATTTTGATTTGAAAGACTTTGGTTTGATTTTGATTGAATTTGAGTTTGACTTTTGGAGTTGGTTTTTGTTTGAATTTATATTTCATTTATATATGTGAATATAAATGGGTTATAAGAAAATTTGAAGGATTTGAAGTGATTTGAACATGATTTAAGCTAAGTCCTTAAGAGGGAATCAAAATGACTTAGGAAAGATTTTTGATTTGGATTTGAATTTTGGATTTAGTTTGATTGATTTGAATTTATATTTCATTTATATATGTGAATATAAATGAGAATAAAAATGGGTTGTGAGAAAATTTCATGACTTTGAATTGAGTTGAACATGATTTAGGCTAAGTCCTTAGGAGGGGATCTAAGGACTTAGAAAAGATTTTGAACTTGGAACTTTAATTTGGAATTTGATTTCATTGATTTGAATTTATATTTCATTTATATATGTGAATATAAATGAGAATATAAATGAGTTGTGAGAAAATTTCATGAGTTTAAATTGATTTAGGCTAAGTCCTCAAGAGGGGATTAAAGGACTTAAGAAATATTTTGAACTTGGAATTTTAATCATGGGCTATAATCATAAGGAATTGATCATTGATTTCAATCATGTGGGATTGATTTGGGTTTGAAGTAAATCAATTAAGTTGGGTTTGATTTAGGGTTGATGTTGATTTGATTTGGAGTTTAACTTGAAGAAGGAAGTAAGGAATGTGGTTTAAGCTATAGGGGGCAAATTTTCCTAACACCCTAAGACATGACCTATTATTCCTTCTAGTAAGTCTCTAAGGCTAGGTTTGAGTGTCCACCTAATCACTAGATGTGTCTTAAGACTATGGATCTCTTAAATTCTAAGAGGAGTCCTAAGATGGAGGGGATTGAGAGCTCATCAAAAAAGAGGTCAATAAAGGTGTTGTGTGATTAACAAGGAACACACCATGTATTGTGACGAAATGATCAACAACAAACAATCACAAGCACGAGACTCTACTCTACCCAAGGTGTAGTTGGAATCGAGAGCTTTAGTGGCTCTACTTATGTCAAGAACATAAGAGAGGGAAGGAGGAATCGTAGGGAGAGTATGTGAACCTTCCATGGAGACTTAGACCCAACTCAGATTTACCAATCCAAAGGGGTAGTCTACTAAACACATAGTGACACTAGCCAACCAAATGGAAAACCTTTCGATGTGCAGCAGCTATGCTAGGAAGAAAGCATAGTAGACTTACATCCTCCAAAGTAGGGACCAATCGCTGGGGTAATATATTGGCAAGGCAATAGATTGAACCCAACCTAGGGCTGACTATTAAGTGAATGTCATTGGGGGACTTAGATCAACTCAAAGATAGTCAAGATTAATTTTCATTTTTAGATTTGTTTTGATAGATTATGTTGGTTTGTGATCGATCATACTGAGAAGGAGCTTATATCAGTCTAGACCTATCTCAGATTTACTGAACCAAAGGGAGTAGCTTCCCGGACGATGGGAGAACTATCTGACCAAAGGAGTGCCTTTTCATTTGCAATGATTAATTTAAGGGAAGAAAGCTCGGTGACTCATATCTTCCACTACAAAAGACCACTGGGGTGATCGATTGCTTTGGGCAACAAATCGAACCCGACCTAGGGCTGCCCGTCGGTTTGTGACAGTCATGCTAGAAAGAATGCGTCATAGTCTTATATCTTTCAAAGAGGAATGACTACTGAGGTAACCTACTTGTGGAAAAATAGATTGAACCCGACCTAAGAGTGACTATGGAGTGAGTACCGACCTGGGGATTTATCTAAAGTCAGGTAGTCAGGCAATTCCTATAGGGAGTTCTGCTGAAATTGCCCTAAAGTTAGGATGCCTGCTTGAAAAAAGGGGCCCTTTAGGGGGCTTGAATTCTTAATCCACAAGTGAATTGATTTGTTTCTTTATTTAGTTTATTTATCATGGACCCTGCTAGTTTATGAGGGATCAAACTAAGGAGTTTATATCAACCTAGACCTATCTCAGATTTATTGAATCAAGGGAGAATCTGCACATCCGCTAAACAAATTCTCCAACCATAGGGGTGGCTACTAAGAAATGAGGATTGTCAAATCTAAAAGTAACCCGGGTAGTATCTAAATGGGGTCGCAAAGGATGTGATCCAAATTGAATGCCCGTAGGGAGAGGGGCCGCTAAGGGCTTAATCCAAAACCCTGGAGAAGATGACACGGCTAGTCATATATCAAATAGATATTTGGTGGTCAACTCAAGGAGAAAGCACGGGGACTCACATCTACCAAGAGTGGTGTATCCACCGGGTGAGTTGCTGTCAACATAGTGAACATCAACCAACCTAAGGTGCCCGTTGGTTTGTAACAATCAACCTAAGAAAAAAGCTTGGGGACTCACATCCTCCTATAGCAAACCGATTGCTGGGATAGTCTATCTTCACCGGGTGCTATCCCCAATGCGACTACTTGTGAATGTCAGGACTTATATCGACTCAAATGTAGTCAAGAGGAAAGGGACCTCTGAGGGACTTATCCTAAACCTCAAATATACTACCTAGTTAGATCATGATGATTAGTTCCAGAAGAAAACTCAGGGACACTCATTTTCTTAAATAAAATCAACATAAGGTAGCTTACTGGCTGGGCAGTGAAGTCTATCATATTAATAAGGTGCTCATTGGTTTGCAATAGTTTAAGTTAGGAAGAAAGTGCAGGGACTCACATCTTCCAAACAAGAAGTCACTGGGTGATTGGTTGGCAAGGCAACAAATCGAATGCGACCTAGAGCAGCTAATGAGTAAGTGTCACAGAGGGCTTGCTCCCACATCAAAGTAGCCCGATACAAAAGGTATGTGTTTATTTTTGTACTTGTGTTAAAGGGAATAGGATGCCTCTCGGGTTCTCTTACACCTACCTTAAACATGTTGGGGGAATTTGATGAAGTGGTGCCACGGGTGGCAAATGGAAATTTCCACTAAGAAAGGATGCCACTGGGGTTCTCTCACACCTAACTTAGTTATGTTAATCGAAATAGAATGCCTCTTGGGTTCTCTCTATTTTGATAGCAGAGAAATTATGTTTGATGGTGTTTGTGTTATGAAAGAGGGATAAGATGTCATCGGGGGACTCTTACACCTAACCTAAACACGTTATGGTGAATTCGCAAGACAAGAAAACAACGCTTCTAAAGAAGAGAAGATTTTGATGAAATGGAATCATATTTTTGTTGATTGATAGAATTATTTTCAAACATGATTTTTATGAGTAATATTTCTTCTAATAGAGCCCATTAATTGGAAGCATCAGGTGTTCCCCTTTACAATGAATGAGCTGATAAGATCCTCCTTGGTAGGCCTTCTCTATGACACAGGGGCCTTCTCAAGTGAGTTCAAACTTGCCTCCCATCTTTCGACATGCAACAATTGGTCTCCTTAGAGCTAACACAAGTTCTCCTACTTGGAAAGACCTTGGGAGGACCAGCTTATTTTGAGCTTGAATCATTTTGGCCTTATACAACTTGAGGTTCTAGCATGCTCGTGGGCGACTCTCCTCCAAACCTTTGAGCTCTTCTAATCATAACTTTGCATTATGCTCTGTAGTGATCTTGCTACCCAATGCTATCCTTAGTGATGGGAGTTGAACTTCTAAAGGTAGAAGTTGGACCCATACACTAAGGTAGTGAGTTGGAGTTAGGTGTAGTAAGCCCAAGGCTTCAATCAACTGCTCATTCCATTACTGCTTGTTATCATAAAGAGTCTTCTTCAGTGTATGGATGACAGTTTTATTGAATGCTTCTACTAAGCCATTTTCTCTGTGGTGGTAGATGGTGGAGTATCTCCAATCTATACCATGTCTTCTAGCGAAGCTGTTGATCTTGGTGCTTTTGAATGTAGTACCATTATTGAATATAATTTGCTGAGGCACCCTGAACCTATATACGATATGGTTCCTAAAAAATCGAAGCACATGCTGAGATGTGACTTCTCTGAGTGGGATTTCCTCCGCCAACTTGGAAAAGTAGTCGGTGACAACTAAGATGAACTGATGACCCTTGGAAGGAAGAGGATCGATCGAACCCACAATGTTGGTACCTCAATACTTGAATGGCCATGAGGCCAATATAGGGTGTAGAATGTTGGGTAGTTGATGTAGGACCATATCATGTACCTAATACTAATGGCATCTCCTAGCTACATCCATGCAGTTTGTAACCATCGAAGGCCAGTAGTATCATAGTCTCTTGATCTTCGTCTTCATCTTTGGACCAGATTGATGTGCTCTATATAGACCTGAATGTACCTTAATTATAATGCCATGAGCTTCATGTTTGTCTAAATAATGTAACCACATCTGGTTAAAGGATCGGTAGTACAGGGTGCCATCAACGAGAACATAGGCGAGAGCTCTCTATTTTAGCTGATGGGCCAGTGCTCAAATAGTTTATGAACAGTTTCCACCAATCCAGCTCCTTGTACTTATAGGAAATGACAACCTCCCCTTCATGAGAAAGTCTCTCGATTAGTTCGACATCAATAAGGGATATGACTTGTCTATTTTGGACCCTTATTGGAATGGACTCATCTTCCGGACAAGCCAATTCTTTGGCAAGTTTGGCCAAAGCATCTACTACTATGTTCTCTGCTTGGGGAACTTTGTAGATGGTGACTTCAGGAATTTGGGCCAACAACTTCATGGTATAGTCTTGGTAATGATGAAGCTTGGGTTTGAGAAGCTTGTAGGACCCGACAATCGGTTTTACCAAGAGAATTCCCAAATGTTGATGCTCTTGACAATTGGATGGCATGGCTAACTCTAGACTAGTAAAGCCTCATACTGCTTCATTGTGCAGGGTTGGAAAGGTAGTATGAGAATCTCATCACATCATAGTCAGGGTTAGAGAACTATTCTACCCTTGCCTTTCTGGAAGAGTAGATGGTGCTTCCCCTTTATGAAAATAAGATGCACCATCAAAATACATCTCCCATTGAGGTTGTCAACCTCCCTAGGTTCATGATTTGTTCATCGTGGACATCGTCACTAAGCAGTGGTAGGAAGTGGGTGTCGCTAAGAAATCGCTAGTGCTTGTCCTTTACCATCGGAGGAACGAATGTGATATCAAACTGAGAGAATCATGGACCATCATGCCAACGTCCAATAGCATTGGCCATGTCATCGATACTACAATGGATTAGCTGGAAATCAAGTTCACCTGAGAAAGCATATATAGTGATGTAGCTTTTGGGAGGCAAAGATCAAAGCTAGGCAATGTTTTCTCAATAAGTGGTAGTTCACTTAGAATCGGTGAGGTGAGAGTTCTCCCTTTCATCTTTGGTTAGGGCCAACAAAGCGCCGAGAGAGTCATCCAATGCAACAATGTAGAGGATGAGTGGCCTGCCTGAGATAGGGGCTGCTAGAATTTGCGGCTTCACCAAATACTGCTAGATGTCTTCAAAGGCATGCTGGCACTTGTCATCCCACTTGAACTTGACATCCATTTTGATAAGTACTAAGAATGGCTTGCATCTCTTTGATAAGTTAGAAATAAAGTGTCTTAGATACATGAGCTATCCTTGAAAAGATTTGAGTTGAGTTAAACTCTTAGGAGGTGGCATTTCTAAGATATCTTTAATCTGTTCTGGATCTATTTCTATTCCCTGGTGTCAGCCAATAAACCCAAGGAATTTTCCTGAAGCTACTCTGAATGCATACTTCAGAGAATTCATTTTGAGGTTATTTTCTTAACCATTTGAAAACTACTCTCAAGTCAAAGAGATGGTCTTCATTTTCTCTCTTGACTACTAGATCATCAACGTAACAATCAACCTGATGATGGATGAGTTCGTTGAAGATCTTAGTCATAACTCATTGGTATGTAGTTTTAAGGCCAAAAGGCATGACCCTATAACAATAGATTTGAAAAGTAGTGTTTCTTTCATCCTCAAGAGACATCTTGATTTGGTTATAGCTAGATGACCCATCCATAAAAGAGAAAATTGCATGAGATGAGGCAATGTCCACCATTAGTTCTGGTATAGGAAGATAAAACTCATCCTTAGGACATGGTTTATTTAAATCCCTGAAATCGACGCATGTGCGAATTTGGCCATTATTCTTCTTAATTGGGATGACATTGGATAATCAGGTAGGGTATTTTTCTTCCCTGATGAAACCGGCATCGATTAATTTCTTGACTTTAGAAATGACCGGTTGTTTGACATCTAACTACAAGCATTTATGAGCTTGCTTGATAGGGTTAGTGTTAGGATCTATTACTAGTTTATGGACTGCTATGTTAGAGATAATATCTCTTTATAACTCCATGCAAAGTCCTTAAACTACGATAATAACCTAACTAAGTAATTGGTTTATTCTTCATTAAATAATGACGATGTACATTGGGCATGGATTTTCTTCCATCCCGAGGTTGATTTCTTTGAGCTTGTCAATTATTGAATTGATCTCCTCTTCAAATTATGATGGTGCATCTTTGATTTGGAGATCATCTGGATCATCTAAGATTTCTAAACACACATTCTCATAAGAGTTGGTTTGGTGTGAAATGAACATATCAGACTCCAAATTATTGGTAACAATTAAGCAGTAATTATCATCATCGAACTATACCAAATCCTAGTCACGCTCTTGATTGTGCTTCCACTATATTATTCCACTTCAAAATACTCTAACTATTCTTGGACCATGTATGAGGAACCAAACCTTTCATGTACACAAGGTGAGTAAAATTCAAATGGTAATTTCATTAATTCTTTGTATGAATTTTCCTTAAGTTCTACATCAACTTCAGGACTTGAGGAAGATGATCCTAAAAGGAATCTTCATATCAGGGGCTTCCTTAACTACTAAACCTTCAACTTTTTTGGGTGAAAGTGAGGTTAGAGCTAAGGTTCCCAGCAGTTGACTGATAGTTTTACATGCATCTGATTCAAATACTTTGCTTTGTCTGGAGGCCCAATCTTCATCGCTATCAGCTCAAGTGTCACCTCCAATGAAACCTGCTGAGAGGGGTTGGTTGGTATGCTAATCGCATTAGACTCTTCATCCAAACTAGACTCCAAGTCTATGTGAATAGTAAGGGTACTCCTATGAACTGGAACATAACCTTTGTTAGCTGATGGCCAACTAGGGGTTTTCCACTAGCTACCTCTACTCTACTCTGCACGGTGGAGGTTGAGTTATCTACCCACATGTCCATATGAAGGAATGAACTGTGGGTGGAATGTGATATGTTGCTCTATTTCTTCTTCAATTCCCCCTTCGTTCACTTGGATTTTCACTTTTCTTTTCTTTGTCTTTTCTTTTCTTCACTTTATTTTCTTTTGAATTTGAGTTTTGTCCAAGTTCAGAGAAAGGGTGTTTTGAGGAAGATAGTAGGTTGCATCCTCAATATCTCAATCTCTAACTAAAATGGCTTTTCATCTCCTTGACACACTACTCAATCCATATTTCTGAACTTGATGCACTCATGGAGGGAGGATGGAATTATCTTATTCTGATGTATCCAGGGCCTACCGAGCAAAGTGGTGAATAAAGTATTCGAATCAATGATGTAAAACTTGGCTTTAGTCTTCCAGTCACCAATCTCCAAAGATAACACTAGGGAACCTAAAGCCCGCTCACCTTGTTCATTGAATCCTCTCAATATCATTCGATCTCCTCGAAGTGTGGAGATGTCGATTCTCAAATAGGAAAGGGTCTTTAGACTTATAATGTTCACCGATGCACCTGGATCGATGAGAACTTTGGCAAGTCTGAATCTTCCCATGTCAACTATAATGTAGAGGGGATGGTTATGCTCCATATCCCTTAGAAGAAAGTCTTCATCATGAAGTGATCCCCAAGCTTCTTTGGAATAATGTGCCTCTCACCAATAGAGGTCAGCTGAGCTAAGCATATCTCAGGATCAAGGAGAGCCTTGATTAATGATTCCCTCATCTCTTTGGATAAGATAAGGGCATCATATATGCTTAGCTTAGATGGCAACTTTCTTAGATGAGAGAGAACATTTGTAGTGTCCTTGATCCTCCAGCATATCCAAGGGTGAGCATCCCTGGAGGGCTTCTCGATCCTCACGACCAATGACTTGTTTCCTCTATCTTGAGGGAGGTAGAACCTTGCCACTAGGAGGTTGACTTCTGATCTCTTGTGGCAGGTAATGGAAGGTTCACACGCACATCTCACCTCCTATGGGACCCTCAGAATCAGATGATTCCAAGTCTATCTTAAGAGGCAAACCAGTAGTATTCAGAGTAGGAAAATCTAACTCTGAATCAGAAAGAGGAAGATCAGAATCGTTATAGTTGTTTTTTAGACTTGAAGAGTTATTAGGAATAAATTCAGACAACCCATCAGAAGTGACACTGATGTAATTCAGTCTAGCTTTATTCTTCAATTTCTTGGATTTGATTGGAGGTACAAAGTAGAAATCAAGTAAAGTAAGAGGATGCGATTTGATGCCTCATCCATCGATACAAGATGTATACTAACAGAAGAAGAACTAGATAAAGTAGCAGTAGTCACTGATGTGGTAGCTGCTATAGTAGACTGGAGGCTGGACTCGATCGGTGGTTTCGCTACTAGGCTATCTCGAGCTGGCACATGTTGATGCTGCTGAGCTCCCCCTTTCTTTGAGTTGGCTTTGATAACTTGGAAGCCTCCTTGATGTTGGAGGTTTGAGCTGACTCAGGCACCTGCAAGGAAAGTTTCTTAATCTTTGAACAATCTTTTTAGAGGTTTTGGATAAGGAGATATCCTAACCTTCTTTGGTTTTGAAGGATCACAAGTATCCCCAAGGATTACCCTAATGGAGCTGGATGGTTGTTCCACAAGGTATTCCTTTGGGATAACTACAACACTGACCTTGAAGCCATGTTCAAGCCAGTCCTTAAATGTGAAGCAATCCTCCAAAACATGACCTAGCATACGATGGTAGGGAAAAAAGTTAGGATCATGACTTTTGCCCACTTCCTCCAGTCTCTTTGGCTCGGGTAGTTGAAAATCAAGCTTCTTTAAGAGATTCTTGAAGATCTTCTTGATTACCTCCCTCTTAAATGAATAAAGCTTGTTAAGTTTATTCAAAAGAGTAGGTGGAGCATAGCTACCTGGTGACGGGTATGTGTACCACTGCTGCTGATGATGTGGCTGAGGAGGAGGCGGTGGGCTGCCTAGGCGGTGGTGGAGGAGGTGGAAGCGATGGCTACTGAGCACGAGGTCTCTCAAACTACTCTTTGGCTGGTTGTTTCCCCTTATCCACTGATGTCATTGCCCTAGGTTTCTACTTGTATACCTTCTATGGCTTTGGCTTTGGCTTTATTGGTACATCTGGAGAAGGTAATTATTTGGCTTCTCCTTGCAAGGTAGCTGCCTTCTCAAAGGTTTTGAAGGTGAAGCACTTAAGCATGAAGGCAACCGAGCCATGGATATTCTTTAGAAGAATCTCAATGGCATGCTATTCAGATAGCTATGGTTTGCATTACATACTCAGGTTATGCCATTTGAGAATGTAGTCAACAAGGGACTCACTTGGGTATTGTTGTGCTACAACAAGATTACCAACAGTAACCTTTTGCTGAGCTCTAACAAACCTCTTGATAAATAATTGCTCCAACTCAACAAAAGTCTTTACTGAACTATTGAGTTGATACCAATCAAATGCTATCCCTGGTACACTACTGATGAAGAGATGGAAAAGTAAAGGGTCACTGCCACCAGTGTTGCAACAACTTACTTTGAAATGGGCGGTGTGCTACCTCAGGTTTCCACTGCCATCAAAACTCTTGAACGAAGGTGGCACGAAACCATTCGGATATTGGATTGCATCAAATTCCTCTGAGTTGGGTCTACCCTTTGGAACTAATGATCCTCCTCAGGCTTGAGCTAATGCATCCTTCACTTGCTGCTCAACCATGGACTTGATGTCTTTCTCTTGTATGGAAGTACTTTCCACTACCTTTCTATACATGCTGGTGCTACCTTTCTCTAATGGAGGTAAGGTCTTGGCTGGGTCCAAGACATGCCAACTCTGGTTGACTAGTCTCAGCTATGGTAGGATGAATTGCTAGGGCTTGGTTCTTCAATGCTAAGATGGCTGCTAATAAATCCTCGAGCCTCTTCTCCATCCTATCTATCTTTTCATCCTTTTGCTTTATTTATGCTAGGAGGTGATGGACCGAGTGGGTTGTGTCTTCCTGCTTGTCTTCAACACCTTCCATAGTCTGATACTCTCTAAGGAGGGATCCCCTGGTATCTACCATGCAAACCCCCATTGAGTCTCCTAACAAAATATCTTCATTGGGACCAAAGCTGATCTTCTCCTCATCGGATCATATCCTAGTATCTCCTTCTTTTCCATAAAATAGTGAGCTACTATGTCCTCTAAAGAATCATCTATTGGGACTTGCACAAATGCTTTCGATCGTGGGATCAACATCGTGTCCTGTGAGGCATCGAACCTCCCTTGCTACTGGAGAATCAACCCTTGTACTCGCTAGAAGATATACACTCCTGACTCCGCTATGTAGGGTGACACTCCTAGGAGGTTCTATGATCATGGGTGCAACTGAATTGCCACCCTCTCTCTCTGTAACTGCTGTAACCATCTCCATGTCCTGCTGCGATGGTGATGGTGAAGAGACGAACACTATGCTTCGAGGTCACCATTCCTTCCGCACCACAACTAGGGAGCTGGACCTCGCCACAGTAGGCAGCGTAGATGGAATGGAATCCCTTGGCCATAGCAGGATCACCAATGGGCCTGCTCGACCTCACCACAGTTGGCAGTGTAGATGGAATGGAATCCCTTGGCCATAGCCAGATCACCAACGGGGTCCTCTTCTCCCCGGATGTGGCCTTCGTAGATCTTTGGGTGAATGGCGGTGGGTAGCGGTATGGTGGAGACACCACCGACTCTCTCAGAATAGGGGATCTCCTCATGTGGTGAGTAGTCATAGTATGTAGAATACTGTCTGTGTGATCGATGCGAGTAGCTCGCCGATTAGTAAAATTAATGAGTGCAGAGGCCGCTGACAGCTGACCAAACCTCCGCCTCCCTCGGCTAGTGATATGAGTTGTAGTATGGGCCTCGTTGGCCCTCTCCTGCTGAAGATGCTTCACACTATGGGGATAATAGATCTCAAGTCAAATTGAGCCTGACTCAAAAAAGTGAGCTCCAATCGATAGAACTGAGGCCGATACCTCCTACTGATTGAATGCGGGCTGAAATTGAACCGCTGGTGGGGGTGAAGTAGGTATCCTCCAAGCATCCTCTTTATCAGACCTAGAGAGAGAGGATGAAATGGGTTTGTTGTAACCAGCTGGGAAATCAGAGTGGGCAACTCCTCAATAATTGACTGTGTAGCTGCCTCCATCTCCTTAGTGATGCGTGTATGGTATCGCTTTATCATGCGATTTTTGTTCCTCCTCTGAGTCTTGGTGCGGTGGGCTGAGTAAGAGCTAGACCTGACCTCAAAAGTAGGGGAGACTATCCCTAGGATCAGGGGAGCCTTCCCCTTAGAAGGTGCTAATGAGTGGGTGCTAGCCCTCACTATGGCAGCATGAGAAACAACCGGGCGCACTGACGCTATCACAGAAACTGGTACTGATGCTAAAATTGTAGGAACTACCACTGCCTTCCTCTTTAGTGAGGGAATATCAGAGTCCAATGGCATATCAATCTGAATGACTAGCTTCTGCCCGGTTACTGTGCTCCTACTAACAGTGGTGAGGGGAGTGCCCTCACAGGTAATCCTTGCCCCCTCAAAACCTCGTCTGAAATGAATAAGGTGGGTGTGATCAAAACGGGGAAGGCTGGCCTGATCCAGGGCCAAGTCCATCTAGTAGGGAAAGGTGAAAACATATTTCTGCGCATCCATTTATGTCAGTTGAAACTAAAATTGAACAGTAACTGAAACTGACGCTGAACGAAAGTCTATAATATTGAAAATAAACTTAGATCAGATTCCTGTTGACTTTGAATTTAGAATTTAGAATTTGAACTCACACTCAACATTTTGAAAATGTTAAGTCAGGTTCCAAAGATTTAGAATAGATTTTGAGATTTTATTATAAAGAGGAATTGTTTGAATATAGAATCCATTTTCAATAGATTTGGATATGTTGAAAATGGGTTCAAATATTTTTGTTTAGAGATGCTTTCATAGGTTCATATTTGATTTTTAATTTTGATTTGGAGGATCCTTTATTTAACAAATTTGGGTATGTTAAAGTAAAGGGTCAGTTTTTCTTTATTTTGGATTTGAGATTTTTGGAATTTATTCAATTAGCAAATTTGGGCATGCTAAGTGAGATGCTTGAAAACAATTTCTTTTTTTTGTTTCTTTGTTTGCTTTGCTTTGTAAATCATTTTGTGAATGGAATTCTCCTTTAGCAAATTTGGGTATGCTAAATGAGAAAATCCAAGTGTGTTTTATTTTTGGAATGTTTGAAAACAAGATTCTTAGCAAATTTGAGTATGCTAAGAAAATCCTAATGTGTTTCTTTTAATTTTGATTTTATTTTGAAAAGTTGGATCCTTAGCAAATTTAAGTATGCTAAAGGAAGCTTAATGTCTTTATCTTTTGATTTTGATTTGATTTTGATTGAAAATGGAGACTTTACTTTCACAAACATGGTATGCTAAAATGAAGTTCCAAAAGTGTTTTTAAAATTTTTGTGAAAATGGAGATTTCACGTAGCAAATTTGAGTATGCTAAATGAAATTCTAAAAAGTGTGTTTCAAATTTTGTTTTAGATTTTGAAAAAGTGAGACTTCACTTTAGAAAATGGAGTATCAATGTAGGACACGGGTGCTTTTTATGATATGTTGTTTATTACACCGATAATTCTTAAATTCTCATGAAAGAGTAATGAAAAATGCACACTACTATTGAGCACATTCACAATATTATGAATTTAGTAAAGTTGAAAAGATTTTGACTAAAGTGATGTTAACCACACTAGAGATCTAAATCTTATAAGTGCAAAGAAATAACTAAAAAGTTATGAACAATTTAACCTGTAACAGGTTTAAAATAACCAGCAGCGAAGCAGGAATAAGTTGAAGTCGACCTCTACAAATAGTCCGTCATTGTGGAGATCGTGTTCCTTTCTTAGAAGTCCTTCTCTAAGGGTTGTGAGCTCACATACTCAAGTAGTCCGTCACTCAAGAGAAAGCACATAAAATAGTAAAAGAAATTTAAGAAGGTAACTTTTATTCCAAATTCAAGTACCAAGCATTACAAGAGCCTCCCTATTTATAGGATTAAATGAGAGAGTTAAGAATACTCAAACCTAACTCCAAACTCAAACCTAACACCATCATAACTGCACCTACCACCACCTACAACCAATCCTACCGCCATTATCAAACCTACCACTCATTCCATACCTACCCAAAGTGTCATACCTACTACAATGACTCATGAGCCATGACATAAGAATATCCTAATACATATAAGCTCAAGACACACAAAATATAAAAGCCCAATAATACATAACTTAAATTATAACAAAATGCCCAATCATGGATTTAAGCTTTATGATGATGACATCGATGATGGTGATGATGATGTCGTGCATCAGCACTCCCCGGCTTTAAAGGATTCTCCCCTGGAGAATGAAAATCCAAGTACTCTCGTAATAATTGTGAGTCTAGTTGATGTAACTCATCAAATGTAAGCAATGAATCTTCAAGTGGAGAAAGACCTTTCCAACGAGCCTTTGAGTGCCTCCATCGATGATGATAATCGTCTTCTAAAATTTGATCGATGTGATCTTAAGCGGCGAGATAGTATAGGAGTCGGTGTTGAAGTATGAACGCATTTATACTACGAGGGAATAGTATTATCCATGGCTTGCCCATGGTACAACGTTAAATCTGATACATTAAATATTGGAGAAATTCCAGCATTCATTGGAAGATATATTTCATAAGCATTATCATTTATCTTCCTTACAACTTTATAAGGACAAGATCTCTTGAGAGTTAATTTCTTAATCGTCATCCAGGCCACACATCAAACAAGGAAGAAACTAGGAAAATATGCCATCTTAATGCACAAGTTAAATAAAACATCAAACATTTTATAAAGCTAGCATAAAATAATAAAAGGTCATTTGTGGTTGGGCACCATCGCACAAATTCAAAAATAAATTGTGTAGCCAAACTCTACCCTTATACAACCCGAATTACAAATGAATTGATTTACAATCAAATAAAGAAATTCATGTTATGGGGGGTCTTCATTTCTTCTTTTCTTCTTTCTTCTTTTTTCTTTCGTCTTTTGGTTCCTTCTTTTGGATGGTTGAAAGGTGGTTGCTCCAAAGGCTTCACATGGTACATAAGATGAATCTTATGACCAATGCTCATCCTAATCCCCCATAACATTCATTCCAAAATCTTAATTGCCAAAGATACATGAAATGGAAAAGTAAATCTAACTAACACCTACAAAACAGAGAGTAGCTAAACAAACCAAATAAATCTCAAGCATGTATATTGGACTGAGCACCCCACACATGGGTAACCAAGTCCACCTGGCCTATTGGAGTACGCTTAGGGGTATAAGCACCTGCATAGAAAAATCACACACACACACACACACACACACACACACACACACACACACACACACACACACATATATATATATATATATATATATATATATATATATATATATATATATATATATATATATTACCCCAAGCACAATTTCCTGTAGAAAATAATGATTAGATTAAATCATCCTACCATTCATTCTACCCACATTCACCCTAACATCCAGACTAGAAATAATACATCATAAAAGAAAAATATCAAGCCATGCACTGCCCTAACCTAAAGCTGGAAGTGGTGACTTAACCTAATGTGTGTGCTTTAAAAGGTTTGTGTGGTATGCTTAGCTATGGGTTTAAGGCTTAAATTTCCTAAGTAAGAAGATGTTCAACTTAGATGGGTGGTTTCATTTAAGTTGTTTAGTTGATTTAGTTTATTTTTATTTGGTGATTTATTTTGGTTCAAATGAATCCTACAATTAATTACTAAATTATAAAGAGAGGGAAAAGAGAAGAGAACTTCTCTTTCCTTCCCTACCCTAAGTAATTTCTTAAGTGGATTCATATTTGATTTTGTTTAGTGATTATTTTATTATATGTTTTACTTGATCCTAAGTTTAGATCTTCCCTAACTAAACCTATTCAAAAAGAAATGCATTTTAAGATTAAGTAAAGTGAACTAATATCACAAAACACACATCACTTCATTTCTTTCCCAACATGTATAACATGCATATGAATGAATCCTAAGCATATCTATACATACAAATGGTAATGTTTAGCACACTTTATGATGAATTCTAAGAAATGTTACTTAAGAAAATTTGGATACTTTATGATGCATGATTTTCATTAAGTAGAAAAGAGGGGTTTCTTTTATCCATTATTCACATGCACATGTATATGTATGAAAGGCATAGTGAGTACGATGTCATTGTTAGCACCAGGGGTGTAAGGTACAAGACCTACTTGGGGCTACTTAAAACCTCGCAACCTCATGGTTGTCCATACTAATATACCACTTTCGTTAAATACAAACACCTGTACAAATGAAATGAATGGAAAAGAAAGATGCAATAAGTTTGTATTTGTTTGTTTATTTTGTTTATGTTATTTATATGTACAAGTGTGGATGTACTTCTTAGGTAATAGCATAGCAATGGATAGGAATGGGGTTAGGAAAGTGTTGTGTTCATTTCAAATGAACTGTACATTTTTCCAAATCCTATCCAAAACTATGCTAAGAGAAAAGAGAAGGAAAGCTACACTATGCACATATTCTTATTTATATCCACATTCAAGCTCATAATTAATTATAAGTAACACACTTTCAATTTTAGGTATTTGATTTATAGATTTTTGAAAATAGTTTTGGATTTAGTAGTGATAATAGCCATTCATATTTTTTTACTTTAGTGAAAATATGCAATTTGACATAAAGAAAATATTTCATTTTTAAATTGATTTTTGAAAAGCATGAATGCATGAAATTCATATGACATACACATTTAGTATGTTAGGAAAGAACTAAAGTGATGAAAGCATGTAAACACATTCACCCTAATTAATTCCTAAAGACAATCTTATGAAATAAGAAAGCTTAAAGCAAATCAAGTTATTTTTAAAAAAGGTTTGATTTTATTTTGAGTTTGATTTAATTTGAGAATCATGAGATGAGTTTACTGCTCCTAACCCACTTCCACATATGTTTGTTGATTTAGTTTATTCTTAGGATTATTAGATGATTTTTATATGTTGCTTAGGTTAAGATATGAATTAAGTATGTTAATTACCCCTTACCTATACCACCTTAGCATACTTAATCAAATAATTATGTAATGAGATGACATAAAATCACACAAGAAATTTAAATCAGCAATGCACCTAGGAAAGAAAGGCTCCTAATGTAATTGGCTCAAGATTAAAGATTAATTAAGCTAAGGGGTATATTTTAAGTAATTTCATAACACCTCTCACACATGTGAGTTGAGTTTTGATTTTCTTAATTGTACTTAGGCTCTTGAACACTAAGCATCTACCCAAGATAGATTAATTGAGTTATAGAAAGTTTTAAAATTTTATGAAATTAATTAAGGGGATAATTAGTGAATTAACCCTTAATTAAGGTTGGATTAAGGAAGTAAGAGGGTTTAAGGAATATCTTAAGGAAGGTATCCCAAAATTATTCCCTAAACCTCATATTCACTTAAGTAATACTTAATTGACTCAATCAGAGGGTTAAACCACTAATTATATCCTTAGTTAAACTTAATTATATTAAGAGAGTGATTAAATAATGAACTAGGAATTCCCCTAATCAAGTCTCTAATAAATCTCAAGAAAATTAGGGGAGGCACGAGTCATCCCACTAATTATGCACAAGAAGTTTGGGATTAATCAGTGGAGCAATTAGAGTGTAATTAGAAAATAACATTCCCAATAAAACCCAAATTCAGAGAAAAGCACTATTCAAAATCCATTCAAATTATTTTTAGAATATTCTATGTTTAATATTCTAGCACTTGATCCACTAAGAGGGTGCCAGGTGGTTATGGAGAGGATTTAACCAAATTCCAAATGGATTTGGCTAAAATTTACCCTTTGACCTAGGGGTAAAAAAGTCATTTGGTTTGTATTTCAATTTGAATATGTTTGACATGTTTGAAAAATGGGTTAGGCCAAGTTTCATTGAATTTGGAGTTAGTTTGATATGATTTGGCTCATGTTGACCCATTTAGGTCAAAATGGGTCAACTTGGGTTAAGTTGACCAATTGATCAAATTAGTTGAAATCAAGGGTTGAGTCAAGTTCATATGACCAATTAAAATGTTTTGGTGATTTTGATTTGATTCAATTTGGTTTATATTTGGTTTTGGTTTGATTGAGTTCATTTAGGTCAAATGGGTCAAGTTGACCAAATTGACCCATTTTACTTATTTTGGTTAGGTCATGGGTTGGTTCATGTTTGGTTGGTCATATAAAATGAATCGGTATCTTTGTTTCCAAACAATTTGGTTTATATTTGAGTTTGGCTCAATTTTACCTTTTAGGTCAAGTTGGGTTCAAGGTCAATTGGGCTAGGTTAGGTCTAGTTGGCCAATTGAGACTTTGGTCAAGTTCAATAATCATTTGGGAATGAACTTGACCCGTTGGTTTTAATCAATTTGGCTTAGATCAAGTTTTGACACATTTTGACCTTTTAGGTCAAGTTGGGTCAACTTGGGTCAAGTGGCCAATTGGGCTAGGTTAGGCTCAAATATTGACTTAGTCAAGTTCAAACATTGATCATGAATGAACTTAAATCATTAGTTTCAATCAATTTGGCCTATGGTGGATTTTGGCTATGTTGGGTTTCATTTTGGCTAAGTGTTGACTTGGTCAACCCTTAGGTTTGACTTAGTTTGACCCAGTTTGAGTGATTGATCATTTCATGATGATGGTTGATCATGATGAGAGACTTAGGCGGGCTTAGTTCAATCCAATTTGGTTAGGATTAGAATTTGGCTCATTAGGGTACTTTAGGTCACTTTGGGTCAAGTGAGCCTAAGTAGGTCAAATTAGTCAAAACTTGATTTGAGTTTGATTGAACTCATATATGGACTTACGATTGAAATATAAATCCATTTGCAAGTAGTTTGAAGTCAAATGGGTTTTGATTCATTTGATAATTTCAAGTTCAAGGGGTGAACATGAGCTTGACTTGAGTTTTATTTTTGAATTAAGTTTTGGCTTGGTGATTGAAGTTTGTATTTATATCTGGATTCATGATTGAAGGATTGATTGAATCATGAAGAAAAATCAAGGATTTGGCTTGATTTGAAATTGATTTGGCTAAGTTCAAGATTTTGACTTGAAAGGCTTTGGTTGGATTTTGATTGAATTTGAGTTTGATTTTTAGAGTTGGTTTTGGTTGTTTGAATTTATATTTCATTTATATATGTGAATATAAATGAGAATATAAATGTGTTTTGAGAAAATTTCAAGGATTTGAAGTGATTTGAACATGATTTAAGCTAAGTCCTTAAGAGGGAATCAAAATGACTTAGGAAAGATTTTTGATTTGGATTCAAATTTTGGATTTGGTTTGATTGATTTGAATTTATATTTCATTTATATATGTGAATATAAATGAGAGTGACTTTGAATTGATTTGAACATGATTTAGGCTAAGTCCTTAGGAGGGGATCTAAGGACTTAGAAAATATTTTTGAACTTGGAACTTCAATTTGGAATTTGATTGGATTGATTTGAATTTATATTTCATTTATATATATGAATATAAATGAGAATATAAATGAGTTGAAAATTTCATGAGTTTGAATTGATTTAGGCTAAGTCCTCAAGAGGGGATTAAAGGACTTAAGAAATATTTTGAACTTGGAATTTTAATCATGGGTTTCAATCATAAGGAATTGTTCATGGATTTCAATCATGTGGGATTGATTTGAGTTTGGAGTAAATCAATTAAGCTGGAATTAATTTAGGGTTGTTGTTGTTTTGATTTGGAGTTTGACTTGAAGGAAGGAAGTAAGGAATATGGTTCAAGCTATAGTGTAGGCAAATTTTCCTAACACCCCTGAGGCATGACCTATTCCTATGGCTAACTCTTCTAAGTCTCTAGGGCTAGGTTAAGTGTCCACCTAAGCAGTAGATGTGTCTTAAGACTGTGGATCTCTTAAAGTCTAAGAGGAGTCTTTTGTCTAAGATGGAGGGGGTTGAGAGCTCATCCTAAAAATGAGGTCAACAGTTCCACGTCATTTGCTCGGAAGGCCAAGGTTTGTCTTTTGGAGGCTTGGTCTTGATCTAACTCTTACTTTCGGTGGGTTGGAAGCTCGGGGGAAGGTTTGATTAGCTTCGACAAGGTGTGGGGAACGTGTGGGCAGAAGGAGTTTGGTTTTGGTTGAGAAATGGGAGAACTAGGATCGGAGGGGATGTGTTATGCTTCGTGCTTCGAAAGGAAAATTCCAATGAGGGGAAGCTTTGGGAAGGCTCGAGCTCGTTGGTGAGTTTTGAAATTCACTTGGAAGTTCTATCTTGAATTGAATGCATGAGAAATCTATGAGAATTGAGGGGCACCGGGGGGTATACCTTATTTCCATTATGATGGATGGACGGGATTGACTCCCATTTTTTAGCCGGCCAGCCACAGCCAGAGCTCTAGAGTGGTCTCCATCACCTCCACGTGGCACGACTTGAGTGGTGGAAGGGTTGGGAGGTGGCTCAAGGCAGGTGCAGCTAGTCTTTGCCCATGGGGTTCTTAGCTTGTGAGTTAACTCACCTCCCTTCCATGGAACATCCCACATGGGCGGGCTAGGTGGCTAGTGGCCCCATTTGGGGTGTGTGAGGGCTGCCAAGTGTAAAGGAGCAGTGGACTTTTCCAATTTTGGCAAAATCCCTATGAGGGGGGGGGAATCCAAGGGAGATTTGCCTTGGGTTTGACCCCATTTGGGTTTGTGCTGGTTTTGGATTGATCCCAAGTGGGTTTAGGTCCAGTTAGGTCAACTCCCAAGGTGACATGGGTTGGTTTCAAGGGATTTGGCTCAATTGGGTCATATGGGTCACTTTGGGTCATGTTGGGTTAGGTTGATCAATTGGTCAAATTGGGTCATACCAAGTCTTGGGTTAGGTTCAAATGACAGTTTGAAGTATTTTGGTTCAAGTGGTTTCAATCAATTTTTCCTAGGTTTGATTTTGGTTTATTTGGATTCATATAGGCCAAATGGGTCAAGTTGACCAATTTGACCAAATTGGTCAAATTGGCTTGAGTTAGGTGTTGGTTCATGTTCAATTGGTCAATTGGATAGGATTGTAGATTTTGGTTTGAGTTTATTTGGATTTAATTTAGTTTTTTGACCTTTAGGTCAATTTGGGCTAAGTTGGTCAATTAGGTCCAATTAGTTAAACTGGGCTCAATTATGGTTTTGGTCAAGTTCAATATTCAATTTGGAATGAACTTGAGCCATTGGTTGTAATCAATTTGGGTTGGATTATGATTTGACCTATTTTGGCCTTTTAGGTCAATTTGGGTCAACTTGGGTCAAATGGCCAATTGGGTTTAGTTTGGCCTAATTGATGCTTAAGTCATGTTCAATCATTAATCATGGGTTGCTGTGAAGCCATGGTTTCAATTAATTTGGTGCAGGATGAGTTTTGGCTAGTTTGGGTTCATGTGGGCTAAAGGGTTGACTTGGTCAAATGACCAAGTTGACTTAGTTTGACCCAATTTATGACAAATGAACATCCTAGGGTAATCAACAATCATGGTGAAAGGTTTTGATGGGATTGGTTCAATCCAATTTGGGTTGGATTAGAACTTGGCTCAAATGGGTTCTTTAGGTCACTTTGGGTTAAGTGAGCCTAAGTGGGTCAATTGACTTGATTTTAGTTTGATTCAAGTTTAGTTGAATTTATATATGAGCTTAGGATTGAAATATAAATCCAACTATAATTAATTTGGGCTTCAATAGGTTTTGTTTCTTTTGAAAAATTTAAGTCAAAAGGACTAAGTTGGGCTTGACCTTGGTTGATCTTGGTTTGGTTTGATGATTGTAGGTTTCATTTATATTTGGATAGGTGATTGAAGGAATGATTGATTTAAGATAAAATCCAATAGTTTTAGCTTGGTTTGGATAGGATTTAGCTAAGTCCAAGGAATTGTCTTAAAGGGTTTAGATTGGGATTTGATTTGATTTCAGATTTAGTTTTTGTCATTTGAATGTATATTTTATTTATATTTGGGAAGATAATTGATGGAATAATTAATTTATAAGAAAATCAATTAAATTTGAATTAATTTGAAGGCCAATTTGACTAAGCTCATGAAGATAGGTCAAAAGGGCTTAGAAGAAAATTTGTTTTAGTTTGATTTAATTTTGATCATATGAGTGTAGATTTTATTTAGATTTGTGAAGATGATTGAATATATAGCTGATTCATGAGAAAATCAATTGATTTTGGATTGATTTGGGCTAAGATTTGGCTAAGCTCATGGGATTGATTCATATGGATTAGGAAGGGTTGGGACTTAATTTGATTTAGTTTTGATCATTTGAATGTAGATTTGATTTATATTTAGGAAGATAATTGATGGAATAATTGATCCATGAGAGGATCAATTGAGTTTGATTTGATTTGAATGAGATTTTTGGCTAAGCTCATGAGAGTGGATTACATGGATTAAATATGATTTGGCATGATTGTAGGTTTTGGCAAATTGGATTTGGAATTAGTTTGGTTGAAGGTTTCATAGAGTGATTGCAGGGTTGAATTGATATTTGGGATAAATCGATTGAGTTTGGATTGATTTAAATTTGGCTAAGGCTAAGTCCATAAGGTAAAGTTGTAAGGCTTAGATTGATTTTGAATTTGGATTTGATCACGGGCTTCAATCATTTAGCTTGGAATTTAGATTTTGATTTGATATTTGAATTTAATTTGAGGTTTGGTTTGAGAAAGTGAACATGGATTGGGTTTAGACTATAGGGTAGGTAAGTCTCCTTAAGTCCCTAAGGCATAACCTACTCATATGACTAACCCTTCTAAGTCTCTAGGCTTAGGTTAAGTATTCACCTAATCACTAGAAGTGTATTAAAACTAAGGTGCTTTTAATGTCTATAAGAGTCCTAGATCTATAATGAGGAGATTGAGAACTCACTCCAAAAGTGAGGTCAATAAAAGGCGCCCAATAGGTGTGGTGTAATTGATAAGACACACCACACATATTTGCGTTAACCGAGATGATCAACAACGTCCAAAGGATTGCAAGCACTACCAAAAATGATCTATACTTATACCCGAAAGAGTAGATAAAATCATAATCTTAGTGCAACGTGACTCAACTTATGCCAAGGGTATATGAGAGGAAGGAGGAATCTACTGGGGGATTGAGTGTATGAACCTTCCACTAGAGAAGCAGGTTCTAGCTATCCATTGGGGATATGGATTTGAGTTTGATTATGAATATGATTTATGGGAAGGAGATCCGCTGGGGATAAGAATCTATAATCCGCGGGGGATCAAGATTGAATTACTTTAATTTGTTTTGTTTTCATTAATGTGGAGGCATATCTGCTAGGGATATGGGCTCGAATCCACTAAGGATTTGATATATGAACCTTCCACTAGGGAAGCAGGTTCGGGCAATCTGCTGAGGATAAAGGTTTGATTTTATAGATTTGTTTGGGGATGTATCTGCTCGGGACAAGAATTCAGTTGGATTTCTTTAATTTCTTTAATTGATTTATTTGGATTATTTCAATTTAGACTCCACTGGGGAGTTGGTTTAATTTGTTATGGCTACACTAGGGAGGATGGTTTCAAAATGAAGGCATATCCATTGGGGATATGAACTCGATTAAATTTGATGGGTTTTAATTTTGATTTAGCTTATGGACCCAGTCGGTGTGCAATGGACCCACTAAGGAGGGGCCTTGGGGGCCTTGGCCTTCCTTAGATTTACAAGTCCAAAGGGATAGCCTACAAGCCACAAGGTAGGGCTATCCAACCTAAAGGCTACCTTTTGGTGTACAATAAGTGTGCGAGAAAGAAGCCATAGCAGACTTACATCTTCCAAGGTAGATAACCGCTAGGGTGACTTGTTGGTAGCGCACCAAATCAACCCCTCCATCTTAGACATAGGACTTCTCTTAGACTTTAAGAGTTCCTTAGTATTTAGACACATCTAGTGATTAGGTGAACACTCAACCTAAGCCTAGAGACTTAGGAGAGTTAGCCATAGGAGTAGGTCATGCCTTAGGGGTGTTAGAAAAATTTGCCTACCCCATAGCTTAGGTCACTTCCCTTACTTCCTTTCTTCAAGTTAAACTCCAAATTAACATCAAACCTAAATAAATTCTAGCCTAATTGATTATCTCCAAACTCAAATCAATGCCACATGATTGAACCATATGATTGAAATCCATGATTGAATTCCAAGTTGAAAATCCAAATTTAAAATCCTTCTTAAGTCCTTAGTTTCCTCTTAAGGACTTAGCCTAAATCATCTTCAAATCAATTCAAACTCCTGAGATTTTCTCATTTATATTCACATATATAAATGAAATATAAATTTAAATCAATCAAATTAAATCCAAAAATTAAATTCCTAATTCAAAATCATCCTTAAGTCCTTAATTTCCCTCTTAGGGACTTAGCCCAAATCAAATCTAAATCAATTCAAATTCATGAAAATTTCTCATGACTCATTTATATTCTCATTTATATTCACATATAAAAATGAAAAATAAATTCAAATCAATTAAACTAAATTCAAAATTCAAAATCTATTCACAAATCTTTCTTAAGTCCTTAATCTCTCTCTCTTAAGGACTTAGCCTAAATCATCTTCAAATCAATTCAAATTAATGAGATTTTCTCATAACACATTTATATTCTCATTTATATTCACATATATAAATGAAATATAAATTCAAATCAATCAAACTAAATCCAAAATTTAAATTTAAATCACAAATCTTTCTTAAGTCACTTTTATTTTCTCTTACGGACTTAGCCAAGATCATGTTCAAATCACTTCAAATCTTTGAAATTTTCTCATAACCCATTTATATTCTTATTCATATTCATATATATAAATGAAATATAAATTCAAACAATCAAAACCACTCCCAAAAATGAAACTCAAACTCATTCAAAATCCAACCTAAGCCTTTTAAGTCAAAATCTTGAACTTAGCCAAATCAACTTCAAATCAAGCCAACTCTTGATTTTCCTTCATGATTCAATCAATCCTTCAATCATGAATCCAAATATAAATACAAACTTCAATCACTTAACCAAAACTCAATTCAAAAATTAAGCCAAAATCCATTTCTTATTCATCCTTTGAACTTGAAATTGTCAAATGAATCAAAACCCATTTAACTTGAAACTATTGCAAATGGATTTATATTTCAATCATAAGTCCATATACAAGTTCAATCAAACTCAAATCAAGTTTTGACCAAGCCATTTGACCCACTTAGGCTCACTTAACCCAAAGTGACCTTTACCCTTATGAGCCAAATTCTAATCCTAACTAAATTGGATTGAATCAAACTCACCTAAGCCTCGTGATCAACAATCATCATGAGATGATCAATCACTCAAATTGGGTCAAACCAAGTCAACACTTAGCCAAAATGAAACCCAACATAGCTAAAATCCACCATAGGCCAAATTGATTGAAACCGATGATCTAAGTTCATTCATGATCAATGTTTGAACTTGACCAAGTCAACATTTGAGCATAACCTAGCCCAATTGGCCACTTGATCGAAGTTGACCCAACTTGACCTAAAAAGTCAAAATCAAAACTTGATCTAAGCCAAATTGATTGAAACCAATGGGTCAAGTTCATTCCAAATCACTTATTGAACTTGACCAAAGCCTCAATTGGCCTACTAGACCTAACCTAGCCCAATTGACCTTGAACCTAACTTGACCTAAAGGGTCATATTGAGTCAAATTCAAACTTAACCGAAATTGATTGGAAACAATGATACTAATCCACTTCATATAACTTACCAAACCTAAACCTACCCATGACCTAGCTCAATAGGTCAAATAGGTCAAATTGGCCAAGTTGACCCATTTGACCAAAATGAAGTCATATGAACCAAATTCAAACCTAAACCAAATTGAATCAAACCAAAGCCACCAAAATATTTTAAATGGTCATATGAACTTGACCCAACCCTTGGTTTGTCCCAATTTGATCAATTGGTCAACTTGACCCTAGTTGACCCATTTTGACCTAAATTGGTCAACATGAGCCAAACCATACCAAGAACTCCAAATCCAATGAAACTTGGCCAAATCTATTTTCTCAACATACCCAACATATCCAAATTCAAAAATTAGCCAAATGATCATTTTACCCTAGGCCATAGGGCAAATTCTGGCCAATTCCACTTGAAATTTGGTCAAATCCTCTTCATACATACTTGATACTCTCCTAATAGGTCAAGTGAACATTAGGGAGGGTGCTGCACCCAACCCAATGGGTTTGGGTCAGCCCAACTTGACCCAATGGCCAAACTGGCTATTCCCCTTGAAATGGCCACATGGGAATATTCCTTACACACATGGGGAGTTCATATTCCACTCTAGCCTAAAATGAACTCAAGGACAATCCCTCCAATCAAGGCAATGGATTGAGCCAAGCTTATGCTCAGTCGTCCGATTGCCAAAGGGGGAGATATACTCCCCCTAATTCTTTTGAATCTTTATAGAGCCATAGTCGATTGAGTGAGAGGCATTCATGGAGCCATTTGCAAGTAATCCTAAGCTTCCTAGAGGGAGATTCAATTTGCATCTTCTCAATTTTTCTTAAGTAAAAATAGGGGAGGTCCATTGAATTGCCAATTTTCTCCACACTCGAACTCCACTCAATTCTTTCTTCATGCTTCATTAGAGGACCAAGTTGAGTGCACCCATACTCTTTCCCAAGCTTCAAAGGTAGAGGAGGAGTACCCTAGACCAAAACCAAGCTCAAGCTAAGGAGGAGGTGAACCATAGAAATATCCACTCAACCTCAGCCCCTCAAACTTTCACCAAAGTTTCATCTCAACCAAATGAAGCTTCTCCAAGGGAATTGAGCTCCGATGATCACCTCTAGCAAGGTTAGCCATTTTTCAACCATTAAACTCAATGTGGTGTGGAGATTTGTAAAAGAAATGTTAGTGGCAAAGGATCTTGACTGTTAGATGTGATCTAGGATTCATGTTGATGGTGTGGGTTGAGTTTCTTCCCAATCAGAGCTCAATCAAGCTCGAATAAAGGCCTAGAACATGGATGGTCTCTATGGCTCACAGGCATTTATAGAGAAGGATCTCGCCGTCAATCTGCTCATTTTGGATGGACGACCAAAATTAAAACTCGTTATATATTTATTTTTATCCCCTCTTATCCACGCCTTTAATCTCAGCCATCCGATCCTTGATCAGACAATTGAGGAGAAAGCGTGTAGCGCCATGCGGAGCAATTATGGGATATTTTAAATAGCGAATTTGGGAGAAACGCGTGTAAAGTGCACGCCGCGTCAGCTATACGCGTGGCGCCATAGGAATAAGGATTTAATTAGGATTTAAATAATTATAATTAATCACTTAAACTTCTTATATCTCAATCTAGAAAAATAAAAAAATATGAAATAAATTGCATTGGATAGATAATTTGATTTGAATTTTTATAAAATTAATTTTAATTTATTTTAAATAGTGTCTTTCTCTGATTTTGGGTTTTATTAGGAATATTAATTTGCTAATTGCCCTTTAATTAATCCACTAATTATTCCCAAACTTCTTGAGTACATTTTGGGGTATGACTTCTACCTCCCTTAATTTTCTTGGGATTTATTGGTGGCTTAATTGGGAAAATTGCTAATTCATTTTCTAATTAACCCTTTAATATAATTAAGGTTAATTAAGGGTTTGATTAGTGGTTTAATCCTTTGTTGAAGTTGATTAAGGTTTGTTTCAGTAAATAGGAGGTTTAGGAAATAATTTTGGGGAATTTTCCCTAAGCTATTCCTTAAACCCCCTTTTCTTCCTTAATTCACCCTTAATTAAAGGGTTAATTCACTAATTACCCTCTTAATTAATTTCTTAAAATTCTAAAAATTTTTAGAATTTAATTAATTCTCCTGAGATAGATTCTTAGGTGTTCAAGAACCTAAGTACAATTAAGAAAATCAAAATTCAACTCATATGTGTGAGGGGTGTTTTGAAATTACTTAAGTTAAACCCCTTAGCTTAATTAATCATTAATCATGAGCCAAATTGCATGAAGCCCTTTTCTTCCAAGGTGCATTGCAAAATTAAATTCCTTGTGAGGTTTTATGTCATCTCATTGGCTCATAATTATTTATTTAACTATGCTAAGGTGGTGTAGGTAAAGGGTAATTAACATGCTTAATTCATACCTTAACCTAATCAAAAAATAAAATGAATGTAATCACCTACAAATTGAAGAAAAATATCAAACACATGTGGGAATTGGTTAGGAACAGCAAACACACCTCACATTTTTCTAAATTAAATCAAATTCAAAATCAAACAAAAATCACATTAAACAAACTTTGATTTGCTTTAAGCTTTCTTATTTCATAGGATTGTCTTTAGGAATTAATTAAAGTGAATGTGTTTACATGCTTTCATTGTTTTAGCTCTTCCTCAACATGCTAAATATGTGTGTCATATGATTTCATGCATTCATGCTTTCCAAAAATCAAATTCAAAAATGAAAATGTTTTTGTTATGTCAAATTGCATGTTTTGGCTACAGGAAGAATATGAGTGGCTATTATCACTATTAAATCCAAATTATTTTCAAAATATATGAATCAATTATCAAAACTGAATGTGTGGTACTTATATCTTACTTATAAGCTTGCATGTGACTAAAACATAAGGATGTGATTAGTGTAGTTTTCCTTCTCCTATCTTTTGGTATAGTTTTGAATAAGATTTGGCAAGGTGTATAGTTCATTTGAAAAGAACTTAACACTTGCCTAATTCTATCTCATATTCATTCCTATGCTATTACTTAAGAAGGATACTTAAATCTGTACATATAAATTGCATAAACAAAAATAAATCAACCAACAAAAACTTTTTGCATCCTTTCTTTTCCATTCATTCCTTTTGTACACATGCTTGTATTTAAGAAAAGTGGTATATTAGTCTGGACAACCACGAGGTTGCTAGACTTTAAGTAGCCCTAAGTGGGCCTTGTGCACCCCTGGTTAACAATGGCGTTGTACTCACTTATGCCTTTCATACATTCATATGTTCTTGTGAAAATTGGATAAGAAACCCCTTTGCTACTTAATGAAAATCATGCATCATAAACATCCAAATTTTCTTAAATGAACTACTTAGCATGCATCATAAAGTGTGCTAAACATTCCCATTTGTATGTATAGATATGTTTAGGACTCATTCATATGCATGTTATACATGTTGGGAAAGAAATGAAGTGATGTATGTGTTGTGAATTTAGTTCATTCTACTTAATCTTAAAATGTCTTTCACTATGAATAGGTTTGTTTAGAGTTTATCTAAACTTAGGATTAATTAAAACACATAATAAACAATCACTAAATGAAACTAAAACATGAATCCACTTTAGAAATTACTTAGGATAGGAAAGGGAAGAGAAGTTCTCTTTTCTTTCCCTCTCTTTATAACTTAGTAATTAATTGTAGGATTCACTTGAACCCAATCAAAACATTAAATAAATTCAAACCAAAATAACTAAACCACTTAAATAAAACCCTCCTCTAAGTAGAACATTCTTTACACTTAGAAAATTCTAACTTAAAGCCATAGCTAAGTGTGGAGAAAAATTCCTATACGAGGAGTAACCTTCAAATCTGTTGGGAGAAATGTAGGAGGCAAGCATATAGAAATTCATCTTTTTAGGATGCCACACAGATCCGTAGATGTCCTTATTTAGGTGATCGAGCACATCATCAAGGAAATAGTGTATTATCTCAAAAGATAGAAGTCATTACCCTTTAATGGACCTAATCACGTCAATAAGGACTCCTAAGGACAATGGGTCTGCATATGTGCCAGAGATTCTTCCCCTACTTTACATAGATAAGTAAATCAGGGTTTATTTTAAACTGGGTTCCTAAAGTTCCCTACAGGAGTAAGCCCCCATAGTTAATTACATCCTAAGGAATGGAGATTACTTAGGAAAACTCTCGATTAAGGTAAATGATCATTGTCTTTGAGGATTTCAATAGGAAGGACTATAAATCGATTAGTTCATATTTGAAGATCAAATGGGATTGATCAAAAGAGGGAGTTATTATCAAAGCCATAATGGAATATAAGTAGGAGATGCCCATGATGCTAAGAAACCTAGTGAGCATCTTAAACTATCCTATAGTTGGGCTTCACATTTTTTACATTGATTTAGTTTGTTTAAGTTGAATTTTTCATTAGAAATTTAGGACTTTTGATTCCTTAACACAAGATTAAGGAAATGCCTAAGAGGTAAGGAATTATGCTTATTGCCCATAATGGGGAGAAGCAACCTTAGAACCTAAATCTAGGGAGCTTTGGTGAGGGTTGAAAGCACAACCTAAATCTAAGGCAAAAATGTGTAATTGGTTTGCCTCCATAAGAGAAGACAAACCACCCGATAGCTTGGACTTACAACTGCCTAGGGCTGGCTGCCAACTAATTCCTCCTACAATTTTAAATACATGTAGGCAAGTCTTTATGCTTATGCAAGATAGTTAGGCTGTTATTTATTTAGAAAGAGACTAAGTCCTTAAACTCACTACTTAAAGAGACTAGATCATGTAAAGGGCATTCTTCAAATGACCTAAATCTAATGCAATTCAAATTTTATTTTATTTTTTATTTTTGGATAATTATTTTGACTCATACTAATATGATTCATATGACTAATGCATGAGAAAGAAGGTTATTGGCCAAAATTAGCAAGAAGGGAGTAGGTGAGTTTACACCATGGCTCTCAAAGGTCAAGCTAAGTTTCTCTAGCAAAGGTGGAAGCCCTCTAATCAAGAGTAAAATAAAATGTTGTTGTGCATGATATTACAAAAGAAATGAAATGCTCATCCAGCTAAGGGGTTGCTAATTTTTTTATCTTGATTTTAAACCTAAGCTTTATGTGAGGTTATGAGTTATTTATTTTTAATTTGAGTTGTTAAGTTGGGTAAAAGATTTATTTTTCCCTAAAGAGCCTAATCCACATCCAGGCCATACATAAAACAAGGAAGAAACTAAGAAAAGCATGCCACTTTTGTACAAGCTAAACAAATTATTAATCAATTTATAAAGCTAATCACAAAAAAGAATAAAAGGCCATTGTGGTCGAGCTCTACCCTTATACAACCTAGATTACAAATGAATTAACTTATAATTAAGCAAGGAATTCATTGTTATGGGGTCTTCAAGCTTTATTTCTTCTTTCTTCTTTTCTTCTTTCTTCTTCTTTTCTTCTTTCTTCTTTGATTCCTTCTTTTGGATGGTTGGAAGGTGGATGCTCCAAGGCTTCACATGGTACATAAGATATGATCTTATGACCAATGCTCACCTAATCCTCATAACAATCATTCCAAAATCTAAAATGCATAAATTTACATAAAAAGGGAAAAGTGAAAATCTAACTAACACGTGCAAAAACAAAGGTTAGCTGAAATAAACCACACAAATCCCAAGCATGTATATTGGACTTATTTCACCACACATGGGTGACTAAGTCCATATGACCTATTGTATTATGCTTAGGGGTATAAAGCACCTGCAAGTAAAAGAATTTTATATTTTTATTTATGATAGCACCCCTTAAGCACAATCTCCTACAGAAAAGAATAGTTAGACTAAGAGCGTCCTACCATCCATTCTACAAGCATAGACCCTAACATCTAGTCTAAAACATACACAAAATAAAATAAAACATCAAACTATGCACTGACCTAACCTAAAGCTCGAAGTGGTGACTTAGGCTAAGTGTGTGCTTTGAAGGTTTGTGTGATATGCTTAGTTATGGCTTTAGGTTCAAATTTTCTAAGTGTGAAAACATGTTCAACTTAGAGGGGGTTTCATTTAAGTTGTTTAATTATTTTGGGTTGATTTTATTTCATGTTTTAATTTTTGTTTAAATGGATCCTACAATTAATTACTAAGTTATGAAGAGGGAGAAAGAAAAGAGAACTTCTCTTTCCTTCCCTAACCTATGCAATTTCTAAAGTAGGTTCACATTGTAGTTTTATTTAGTGAATGTTTTGATTAAATCTTTTAATTAATCCTAAGTTTAGATAAACTCTAAAAAAACCTATTCAAAAAGAAAGACATTTTAAGATTAAATAAAATGAATCAAAATTCACATAACACACATTACTTCATTTCTTTCCGAACATGTATAACATGTATATGAATGAATCCTAAGCATATCTATACACACAAAATGAGAAAATTTAACATACTTTATGGTGCATGCTAAGTAATCCATTTAAGAAAAGTTAGAAGTTGAATATGCATGATTTTTCTTAAGTAGAAAGGGATTTCCTTATCCAAATTTTCACATACACACATGAAAGTAAGAAAGGCATAAGTGAGTACATCGCCATTGTTAACCAGAGATGTAAGGTACAAGACCTACTTAGGGCTACTTAAAGTCTCACAACCTCGGGGTTGTCCAGACTGATATACCACTTCCTTAAATACAAACATGTGTATAAAAGAAATGAAATGGAAAAGAAGAATGCAAAAGTTGCATTAATGGATTCATTTTATTTATGCCATTTATGTATGCAAGTATAGGTAGCCCCACTTAGGTGATAGCATGGGGATGAATAGGAAATGGAATTAGGTGAGTACTAGGTCCTTTTCAAATGAGCCATACACCTCACCCAATTCCTATTCAAAACTATACTAACATAAAAGAGGATGGAAACCCATGCTAAGCATACCTTTATATTCTTTCACATGCAAGCTTATAATTAGAATATAAGTAGCATACTCTCAGAATTGATATTTGATTTATATTTTTTGAAAATAATTTGAATTTAGTAGTGATAATAGCCATTCATATTTCTACTTTAGCTAACATATGCAAATTTGTCATAAAGTAAACAATTTTCATTTTTTTTAATTTGAATTTGAAAAGTATAAATGCATGAAACCATATGACATACAAATTTAACATGTTGGGAAAGACTCAAAGCAATGAAAGAATATAAACAAACTCACTTTAATTAAATCCTAAAGACATTCTTATGGAATAAGAAAGTTTAAAATAAATCAAAGTGTATTCAATGTGATTTTTGTTTAGTTTGAAGTTTGATTTAATTTTGAAAAGGCGAGTTGAGTTTTCTATTCTTAACCCATTCCCTCATGTGTTTGATATTTTTGTTTATTTTTTAGATAATTAGATCCATTTTTATGTATTAATTAGGTTAAGGTATGAATTAAGTAACTTAATTAACTCTTACCTACACCACCTTAGAATAATTAACCAAATAATTATGAGCCAATGGGATAACATAAAAAACTCACAAGGAATTTAAATTTGCAATGCACCTAATAAGAAAAAGGCCTAATGCAATTTGCCTCACAATTAATAGTTAATTAAGCTAAGGGGTTTAGCTTAAATAATTTCAAAACACCCTTTCATACATATGAATTGGGTTTTATTTCTTTAATTGAACTTAGGCTATTAAACACGTAAGCATCTTCCCAAAGTAGATTAATTAAGTTCTGGAAGTTTTTTTTATAGAATTTTTAGAAATTAATTAAGGGAATAATTAATGAATTAACCCTTAATTCATAGAAGATTAAGGAGAGAAAAAGGAAGTTTAGGGAATAGCTTAAGGGAAATGCCCCAAAATTATTCCATAAACCTCCTAACTATTGGATCTGACCTTAATCAATACTAATCATGGATTAAATATACTAATCAGACCTTAATTATCCTTAATTATATAAGGAGGGTAATTAAGAAATCCATATGCAATTCTCATAATTAAGCCTTCAATGAATCCCAATAAAATTAGGGGAGGCAGAAGTAATCCCCTAAAATATATCCAAGAAGTTTGGGATTAATCAAAGGCTTAATTAAAAGGTAATTAATAAAATGAAGCTTAAAAAACATAAAATCAGAGAAAATTATAATTCAAAACCCATTAAAATTAATTTTAGATATTCTTGGTTGAATTATTTTTCCATAGGATTTTATTTCATATTTTACTGAATTTTATTGAGAGAGATATGAATTTTGGAAGATCCATATATTAAATTGAATTAATTAAAACATCCTAACTAATCCTCCTGCTCACGGTACAACCCGTGGCAGCTGCGGTCAGCACGCTTTACACGTGTCACGCAATGAGCTGCTCACTTAAATGTCAAATATAAAAGGCGGCTTGACGGCGGACGCATTTTGATCTCTACCGTCCAATTAAAGATCGGACGACCAGAGATCTCCTTGCATTTTGAAAAGGATATAAGAAATTCTAAACGTGGGAATTATTTTGGCTGTCCATCCAAAATGCACGGATGGACGGCTAAGATCTTCCAAGTTCTTCCTCCTTGATCAACAGAGGCCGTCCATGATCTAGGGGAAGATCCAGCTCGATTGAGCTTAGATTTAAACCAAACTTAACCCACACCATCAAAAGGCAATGAGCGGCACATCCAACGGTGGGATTTACTTGAATTGAAAATTCTCTTCAAAAAGGACCAACACCTCCTATCCTAAGTGGTCGAAAAATTCCATACCTCACCGAAGGTGATCACCAGTGCTCGATTCCCTTGGAGGAGCTTCATTTATTTGAGACAAAGCTGTATTGGAAGAATGAGCTCTTGAGGTTATGTGAATTACTCTATGGACCAACTCCCCTTACTCCCCTTTGCGGCTTTGATCCAATTCAACTCCCCCTTGCTGTGGGAACTCCAATGGAAGCTTGGGTGCACTCGACATAGCTCCCTGATGAATTATGCAAAGGCAATTGAAGTGGATTTGAGTAAAGAGGAAGTTTAGAAATGAGAGGAGCTCCCCTATTTTCTAAGGAAGAAAACTGAGAAAGCTTAATTTCAATTCCCTCCTAGGAAACTTAGGAATGCTCTCTGATGGCTCATAACACTCTTTAGGGCTTAGTCAAATTGAGGAATGATGGATTTAAATTCAATTAGAGGGAGTATATCTCTCCCTTGAAGGATCGGATGGCCGCAAGTCATTTTTCCATTTTGATCCAATTGATCACAATGGGAGGGTTGTTTGATCAGTTAGATGTTTGCACATGATCAGTTTAAGGCCTTGAGTGGATTGCCAACCTCCCATGTGCTTGAGTTTAAGTGGAAGAGGGAGTTTGAATTTGCCATTTTGGCTCTTGGGGTCAGGTTTCATCTTAGGGCCAATTGGGCTAACCCAAACCCATTGGGTTGGGTGCACCACTCTTCATTCGGTCCCCTTGAGCTATTAGGAAAGCATCAAGTGGATATGAAGAGGGTATGATGAAATTACCCATAGATTAGTCCAAAAGTTGTTCTATGGCCTAGGGGTAGAATGGTCATTTTGCTGATTTTTTACTTTGGATATGTTGGGTATGTGTAGAGACTAGGTTTGGCCAAGTTTCATGAAATTTGGAATTCATTTGATAAGGTTTGGCTCATGTTGACCCATTTAAGTCAAAATGGGTCAACTTGGGTCAAGTTGACCAATTGGTCAAATTGGATCAAACCAAGGGTTGGGTCAAGTTCATATGACCATTTGAAATGTTTTGGTGGCTTTGGTTTGATTCAATTTGGTATAGTTTTGAATTTGGCTCATATGACTTCATTTAGGTCAAATGGGTCAAGTTGACCTATTTGACTCATTTGACCTATTTGAGGTAGGTCAAAGGTAGGCTTAGGTTAGGTTAGTCGAGTGGATTGGTAACTTTGTTTCCAATCAATTTTGGTTAAGTTCAAATTTGGCTGAACATGACCCCTTTAGGTCATGTTGGGTCTAAGGCCAATTGGGCTTTGTTAGGTCTAGTTGGCCAATTGAGGCTTTGGTCAAGTTCAACAAGTGATTTGAAATGAACTTGACCCATTGGATTGGATCAATTTGGCTTTGATCAAGTTTTGACATATTTTGACTTTTAGGTTAAGCTGGGTCAACTTGGGTCAAGTGGCCAATTGGGATAGGTTAGGCTCAAATGTTGGCTTGGTCAAGTTCAAACATAGGTCATGAATGAAAATTAGATTAATGGTTTAAATCAATTTGGCCTATGGTGGAATTTGGCTATGTTAGGTTTCTTTTTGGGCTAAGTGTTGACTTGGTCAACCCTTAGGTTTGACTTAGTTTGACCCAATTTGATTGATTGACCATCCCATGATGATTGTTGATCATGATGAGAGGTATATATGAGTTTAGTTCAATCTAATTTGGTTAGGATTAGAATTTGGCTCATAAGGGTACTTTAGGTCACTTTGGGTCAAGTGAGCCTAAGTGGGTCAAATGTATTGGTCAAAGCTTGATTTGTGCTTGATTGATCTTATATATGGACTCATGATTGAAATATAAATCCATTTACAAGTGGTTTGAAGTCAAATGGGTTTTGACCCATTTGACAATTTCATATTCAAAGGAAGAATATGAAAGAATTTTGGGTTTGATTTTGGAATTGGTTTTTGATTGAGTAATTGAAGTTTGTATTTATATATGAGTTCATGATTGTAGGTTTGATTGAATCATGAGAGAAAATCAAGAGTTTGGCTTGATTTTAAGTTGATTTGGCTAAGTTCAAGATTTTAACTTGAAAGGCTTAGGTTGGATTTTGAGTAGTTTTGAGTTTGATTTTTGGAATTGGTTTTGATTGTTTTAATTTATATTTCATTCATATATGTGAATATAAATGAGAATATAAATTGATCATGAGAAAATTCCAAGGATTTGAATTGGTTTAATCATGATTTGGGCTAAGTCCATTAAGAAGGATTTAAAGAACTTAAGAAAATTTCATGAAGTTTGGAGTTTGAATTTTTTGAGTTTGGTTTGATTGATTTATATTTATATTTCATTTATATTTGTGAATATAAACAAGAATATAAATGAGTTATGAGAAAATCCTATGAATTAGAAATAGTTTGATCAAGATTTTGGATAAGTCCTTCAATGGAAAATTAAGGGACTTAAGAAATTTTTAGATTGGGAATTTAATTGGAGGGTTTTGATTTGATTGATTTGTATTTATATTTAATTTATATATGTAAATATAAATAATAATATAAATGAGTTTTGAGAAAATCCCATGAGTTTCATTTGATTTAGAGTTGATTTTGGCTAAGTCCATTAATGGAAAATTAAGAACTTAAGAAAATTTTCATGAATTGATTTAGAATTTAATCTCAGGATTTGATTTGATTGATTTATATTTATATTTTATTTATATAAGAGAATATATATGAATTATGAGAAAATCTTAAAGATTTGATTTGGTTTTTATCATGATTTTGGCTAAGTCCTTAAAGGAAGATTAAGGACTTTGAAGGATTTGGACTTAGGAATTTTTTTGGATCTTGATCATGGGTTTCAATCATAAAATTTAATCATGGATTTCAATCATGAAATTGATTTAAGTTTGGAGAAAATCAAATGAGATTGATTTGGAGTTTGACTTGAAAGAAGGAAAGTGAGGAATGGTTTAAGCTAAGGGTAGGCAAATTTCCTAACACCCCTAAGGCATGACCTATTCCTATGGCTAACTTTTCTAGGTCTCTAGGACTAGGTTGAGTGTCCACCTAATCACTAAATATGTCTTAAGACTAAGGAACTCTTAAAGTCTAAGAGGAGTCCTATGTCTAAGATGGAGGGGTTGAGAGCTCATTCTAAAAATGAGGTTAACACTAAGCATACCACATAAACTTCTAAAGCACACAAATTAGGCTAAGTCACCACTTCTAGCTTTAGGTTTGGATGGAGCATGGTTTGATGCTTATTTTATTTTGTGATATATTTTAGTCTGGATGTTAGGGTGAATGTGCGTAGAATGAATGATATGATGATTTAGTCTAATCATTATTTTTTGCAGGGGATTGTGCTTAAGGGGTGCTATAATAAAAAAAATTTAAATGCTTTTATTGTGCAGGTGCTTATACCTCTAAGCATAATCCAATAGGCCAGGTGGACTTAGTCACCCATGTGTGGGGTGATAAGTCTAATATACATGCTTGGGATTTGTGTGGTTTGTTTAGCTAATCTCTATTTTGCAGGTGTTAGCTAGATTTACTTTTCCTTTTCATGTAATTTTTGCAATTAGGATTTTGGAATGATTATTATGGAGATCAGGATGAGTATTGGTCATAAGATCTCATCTTATGTACTATGTGAAGCCTTTGGGCATCCACTTTCCAACCATCCAAGAGAAAGAACCAAAGAAGAAAGAAGAAAAGAAGAATGAAGAAATGAAGCTTGAAGACCCCCATAACAATGAGTTCCTTGCTTAAACGTATTTAATTCATTTGTAATCCATGTTGTATAAGGGTAGAACTCGGCTACCCAATGTGTTTTCGGGTTTGTGTGGTGGTACCCAACCACAATGGCCTCTTATTCTTTTGCGATTAGCTTTATAAATTAATTAATAATTTATTTAGCTTGGGCATTAAGTGTCATTCTTTTCCTAGTTTATTCCTTGCTTTATGTATGGCCTGGATGTGGATTAGGCTCTTAGGAAAAAATAAATCTTCTACCAAATCTAACAATTCAAAATTAAAATAAAGAACTCATAACCTCACTTAAAGCTTAAGCTAAAATCAAGATAAAATAATTAGTAATCCCTTAGCTGGACGAGTACTTCTTTTATAATATCATGCACAAATGCATATTATTTTCACTCTTGATTGGAGGGCTTCCACCTTTGCCAGAGAAACTTGGCTTGACCTTTAAGATCCATGGTGGAAATACACCTCCTCCCTTCTCATTGATTTTGGCCAATAATCTCATTTCTCATACATTAGACATATGAATTCTATTAGACTAAGTCAAAATAATTTTCCATAAATGAAAATAAAATGTAATATGATTTGCATTAGATTTAGGTCATTTGAAGCATACCCTTACATGATCTAGTCTCTTTAGGGAGTGAGTTTAATGACTTAGTCCCTTTCTAAATAAATAACAACCTAACTATCTTGCATAAAGCATATTACTTTTCTACATGAATTTAAAATAGTAGGAGGAGTTAGTTGGCGACCACCCCAGGCAATTGTAAGTCCAAGCAGTCAAGTGATTTCTCCTCTCTTGTTGAGGAAACCAAATACCCATTTTTTGCCTTAGATTTAGGTTGTACTTTTGGCACTCGCCGAAGCTCCATAGATTTAGGTTATGAGGTTTCTTCTCCCCTTTGTAGGCAATAAGCATTAATCCTCGCCTCTTAGGCATTTCCATAATCTTTTGTTGTGGAATCATAAGCCCTAAATTTCTAATAAAAAATTCAACTCAAATAAATTGAATCAATTTCAAAATGTGAAGCCCAACCATAGGATAGTTTGAGATGCTCGCTAGGTTTCCTAGCATCGTGGGAATCTCCTACTTATCTTCCTTTGGCTTCAATAATAACTCCCTCTATTTTATCAATCTCATTTGATCTTCTAAAATAAACTAATTGATTGATAGTTCTACCTATTGAAATCTCTAGAGACAATGATCATTTGCCTTAATCGAGAGTATTCCTAAGAGATCTCATTCCTCAATATGTAATTAACTATGGGGGCTTTCCCCTGTAGGGAACTTAATGAACCTGATTTAAAATAAACCTTAATTTACCTTTTCCATGTAAAGTAGGGAAGAATCTTTGATACACATGCAGACCCATTGTCCTTAGGAGTCCTTGTTTAGGTGATTAGGTCCATTATAGGGTGGTGACTTCTATCTTTCAAGATAGTACACCTCTCCTCAATGTCATACTCGATCACCCTCAATCAGAATATATGCAGATCTACGTGGTGTAAAAAATGCATAAAAAAGAAGAAGATGTATATTTCCATCCTCATTTTATCCCGCGTAGAGTGAAGATGGAAGTATATATCTTATTCTTTTAGAAATAATCATATTGAAAATTTCACCACAGGAGACTACTGAGTGAATGCGGCTGAGGGCTTACATCAACTCAAGAGTAGTCAAGATTAATTTCATTTTAATTTGAAGGACCATATCAGTGTGTGATGAATTGCAATAAGAAGGGCCTATGTCGGCCTGAGCCTATCTCAGATTTACCGATCTAAAGGGGTAGTCCTAGCCAAAGAGTAGGACTATCCAACCTAAGGGGTGTCTTTCGGTGTGCAACAGCTATGCTAGGAAGAAGGCGTAACAAATTTACATCTTCCAAAGCAAAGAATAGCCGCTGGGGTGGTCCATTCATAGTACAACAAATCAAACCCGACCTAAGGCTGCCTGTCGGTGTGCAATGGTCGTGCTAGAAAGAATATGTAGCATACTTACATCTTTCAAAGCTAGGATAACTGCCGGGGTGACCTGTTAGTGGTAAGTCAATTCTACCTAAGGGAAATTATTGAGAGAGTACCGCTGGAGTAGTCAGGCGATTCCTATAGGGCATTTTGCTGACACTGCCCTAAAGATAAAATGCTTGCTTGGGAGAGGTGTCGTTGGGGGCATTCTCTTAATCCACAAGTGAATATGTATTATGTTTGTTTATTATCGTGGACCATATTGGTGTGTGAGGGACCACACTAAGAAGGGGCTATTTCGGCCTTGAACTATCTCAAATTTACTGGACCAAGGGAGATTCTGCACATTTGCCGAATAGAATCTCCAATCATAGGGGTGGTTACTAGGAAAGGGGGACTGTCCAACCCAATGACCTGGGTAGTGTATAGATGGGGCCACAAAGGACGTGATCCAAATAGAGTGCCCATAAATGAGGTGCTACTAGGGGCGTTATCCCGGTTCCTGAAGAAAATAATGCCTGTAGGTATACGGTGGCCAACTCATGGAGAAAGCATAGCAGACTTACATCTATCATGAGTGGTGTATCCATCGGGTGGGTAACTGACAGCATCGAGAACACCAGCCAACCTAAGGTGCCCGTTGGTCTATGACGATCAATCTAGGAAGAAGGCATGTAGAATTATACTTCCCCAAAGAGGAAGTGATCCCCGGGATAGTCTATCATCAACTTAACAAGTGCTATCTAACCTAGGGCTGCCTGCCGATGTGCAATGGATGTGCTAGGAAGAAGGTATAGTAGACTTACATCTCTCAAAGTGAGGAATAACTAGGGTGACCCATTATTAGCATAATATAATGACCCGACCTGCTGGCTACTAAGTAGGGAGTCACGAAGAAGGACTGGACCAAGACTCGAAGTAGTCAAGAGGAAAGGAGTCGTTGGAGGACTTACCCTAAACCTCAAATATAAACAACCTGGTCAGTTCATGATGGCTAGTTTAAGAAGAAGCCATAGCAGACTTACATCCTCTTAAATGAGCCGACACGATGATAGCTTACCAGTCGTGCAGTAACACCTACCAAACTAACAAGGTGCATATCGGTGTTCAGTGGCCAAGTAAGGAAGGAAATCGTAGTGGTGAAATTATTTTTGAATTTTTTCATCTAATATTTTCTAAGTGAGAAAAAGATAAAAATGAAGAACCAAAAATATTTCAAACACTTCTTGTGTTGGACACCATGCAGATCCACATATGTTCTTATTAGGGTGATCGGGTACGATATTTAGGAATGATGTACTATCTCGAGAGACAGAAGTCACCATCCTACAAATGGACTTAATCACTTAATAAGGACTCCCAAGGACTATGGGTCTTCAGAATGTATCAGAGATTCTTCCCCTACTTTACATGGATAAGTAAAGCAGAGTTTATTTTAAATTGAGTTTGTTAAGTTCCCTATGGAGGCAAGCCCCCATAGTTAATTACATCATAAGGAATGAGATTCCTTAACAATACTCTCGATTAAGGTAAATGATCGTTGTCTCCAAAGATTTCAAATATAAGACTATCAATCAATTAGTTTATTTTTAGAAGATCAAGTGGGATTGATCAAGAGGAGGGAGTTATTATCAAAACCAAAGGAAGATGAGTAGGGGATGCTTATGATATTAGGAAGCCTAATAAGCATCCCAAACTATCCTATGGTTGGGCTTTATATTTTTGAAATTGAAATGATTTATTTGTTTGAGTTTAATTTTTATTAGAAATCTAGGACTTACAATTCCATGACACAAGATCACGAAAATGCCTAAGTGGTGAGAATTTATGCTCATAGCCTGCAAAAAGAAGTAGCAACCTCTGAACCTAAATCTAGGGAGCTTTGGCGAGGGTCAAGGCACAACCTAAATCTAAGGCAAAAATGGGTATTTGGTTTACCTCAACAAGAGAGGATAAACCACCCGATTATTGGACTTACAACTGTCTGGGGTTGGCCGCCAACTAACCCCTACGATTTCAAATACATGTATGCAAGTCTTATGCTTTTGCAAGATAGCTAGGTTGTTGTTATATTTAGAAAGAGAATAAGTCCTTAAACACACTCCCTAAGAGACTAGATCATCTAGGGCATGATTAATGACTTAAATCTAATCCAAATTTTTGTTTATTTTCATTTTTAGACACTTTATTTGGCACATGCTTTAGGATTCATATGCCTAATGCATGAGAAATTGGATTATGGGACAAAATCAGTGAGAAAGGAGGTGTGTTTCCACCATGGATCTCAAAGGTCAAGCCAAGTTCCCTGGCAATGGTGGAAGCCCTCCATAACAAGAGTGAAATAAGATATTTTTTATGCATGATGTGAAAACATACAACATCCAGCTAAAGGGTTGCTAAATCTTTTATCTTGATTTACAAACTAGGCTTTAGGTGAGGTTATGAGTTATTTATTTTTAGTTTTGAGTTGATTAGTTGGATAGAAATTTATTTTTCCCTAGAGCCTAATCACATCCAGGCCATACATGAAAGCAAGGAAGAAACTAGGAAACCATGTCATCTTAATGCACAAGCTAAACAAACATCGAACAATTTATAAAGCTAGCACAAAAAAGAATAAAATGCCTTTTATGGTCATGCTCCACCTCACAAACCCGAAAATAAATTGGGTAACTGAGCTCTACCTTTATACAACCTGAATTACAAATGAATTAATTACAATCAAAAAAGAATTAATGTTATGGGGGTCTTCATTCTTCATTTCTTGATTCTTATTTCTTCTTTCTTCTTTCTTCTTTCTCCTTTCTTCTTTCTTCTTTCTTCTTTAGGTTGGTTAGAATGTGGTTGCTCCAAAGGCTTCACATGGTTCATAAGACATAGTCTAATGACCAATGTTCATCCTAATCCCCCATAATAATTATTCTAAATCCTAATCGTAAAATTACATGAAAATGTAAGAAAATAAATCTAACTAAAACCTGCAAAATTGAGATTAGTTAAACAAACCACACAATGCTAGGGATGTATACAAATCAATTGAACTTAACACCCCACATATGGGTAACCAAGTCCACCTGATCTATTTTGGATTATGCTTAGGGGTATAAGCAACCTGCATAGCAAACGCATTTATATTTTTATCACAACTCCCCTTAAGCACAATCCCCTGCAGAAGATAATGATTAGACTAAGAACATCCTACCATTCAGTCTACTCACATACACCCTAATATTTAGACTAAAATATCACATCACAAAATAAAAGCAAGCATCAAACCATGCACCGCCCTAACATAGGACTAGAAATGATGACTTAGCATAATGTGTGTGCCATTCAAAGCTTGTGTGACATGTCTTAGCTAGGCTTTAAGGTTGGAATTTTCTAAGTATGAAGAGTTCAACTTAGAGGGTGGTTTCATTTAAGTGGTTTAGTTGATTTGGTTTGAATGGATCTATAATTAATTACTAAGTGTTGTAGAGAGAGGAAAAGAGAAGAGAACTTCTCTTTCCTCACTACCTTAAGTAATTTGTAAAGTAGATTAATTATTGATTTTTTGTTTAGTGAATATTTTGTTATGTGTTTTAATTAATCTTAAGTTTAGATTTTTCCTAAACAAACCTATTCAAAGAGAAAGGCATTTTAAGATTAAGTAAAGTGAATTACTATCACAAAACACACAACACTTTATTTCTTTCCAACATGTGTAACATGCACATGGATGAATCCTAAGCATATCTATACATGCAAGTAGAAATGTTATCACACCTTAATAATGAATGCTAAGAGATATTGCTTAAGGAAATTTGGAATATTTCATGTATGCGTGATTTTGTTAAGTAGAAAAGAGGGATTCTTTTATCCATGATTCATATGCACATTTACATGTATGAAAGACATAAGTGAGTACGACACCATTATTTTCTACACCAAGGGTGTGAGGTACAAGGCCTACTTAGGGCTACTTAAAGCCTCACAACCCCGGCATGTCCAGACTAATATACCACTTTTGTTAAATACATGTGCATGTACAAAAAGAAATGAATGAAAAAAAAAAAGAATCATGCAAATGATTTTTATGTGTTTGCCTGATTTTGGTTGTTTAATTTACATGTAAGATCCTTCTTAAATGATAACATAGGAATGAATAGGAATAGATTTAAGCAAGTTTTGTGTTATTTTCAAATGAACTATACACTTTGTAAATTCTATTCAAAACTATGTTAAAAGAGAAGAGAAGGAAAATCACATAATGCACATCTTATATTATACTCACATGCAAGCTTATAAGTAATTATAAATAACATACCTTTCATTTGTAATGTTTGATTTATAAGTTTTGAAAATAATTTTGGATATAGTAGTAATAATAGCCATTCATATTCTTACTTTAGCCAAAAGATGCAATTTGACATAAAGGAAATATTTCATTTTAAGTTTATTTTTCAAAAGACATGAGTGCATGATTTTCATATGACATACACATTTAGCATGCTAGGAAATAAATAAAGTGATACAAGCATGTAATTTTATTCACTCTAATTAATTCCTAAAGATAATCCTATGAAATAAGATCATTTAAAGTAAATCAAATTATTTAAAGAAATTTTTAGTTTTATTTTGAGTTTGAGTTGAATTTAGAAAATGTGAAAAGGTTTGCTGGTCCGACCCATCTCCCACATCTGTGTGTTATTTTAGTTTAATTTTTAGAACCATTAGATTGATTTTAGGTTTTGTTTAGGTTACTGTGTAAAATAAGTTCATTAATTATCCCTTACCTACACCTCCATAACATAATTATTCAAACAATTGTAAGCCAAAATATGACATGCAACCACATTGAATTTAAATCAGTAATGTACCCTAACAAAGAAAGTTTCTAATGCAATTGGCTCATAATTGATGATTAACTAAGCTAAAAGGTAAAATAAAGTACTTTCATAACCCTTCCCACACATGTTGGTTGGATTTGATTTCCTTAAGTTTACTTAAGTTATTGAACACATATGTACCTACCCATCAAAGGATTGATTAAATTCAGATTGATTTTGAAAATTTGATTAGTTAATTAAGAAGGTTATTAGTGGATTAACTCTTAATTAGGTTTGGATTAAAGAAGAAAGGGGATTCAGGGAATAGCTTAAGGACAATATCCCAAAATTATTCCATAAACTTCCTAACCATTTAAACAATGTTTGATTATCTTAATTAAGTTATTAAACCACTATTCACATGCTTAATTACCCTTTATTACATTAATAGAGTGATTAGGGATTCATTAATTGATTTCACTAATTAACCCATTAATAAATTCTAAGAAAATTATGGGAGGCAGATGTCATCCCCAAAACATAACTAAAAAGTTTAGAATTAATTAATAAAGTCATTAGGGAGTAATTAGGGTTATTAAGATTTCAAATAAACCTAAATTAAGAAAACCCACTGTTCAAAATCAATTAAACTAATTTAATATTATTCCTCACTAAATTATCTTTAAAATGTGCCCTCATTCATAATTTTTTGATTTTCTTACATTTAATTATGTATTTTTGAAGTTTTAGTGATTAATAGATCATTAAATCCTTAATCATATAACTAATCCTGTCAGCACCATGTGGACCACTGACGCGATGAGCGCTTTCCATGTGGCACGACTGGATTGTTTATTTAAGTTATCACATCGGCTGCACAGTCAGCTGACGGCGCTACGCGCTTTCTCTTGGATCGTCCGATCAAAGATCGGATGGTCGAGATCAAGCTAGTGGTATCAAAGGGATTTATCACGGGATCTAATGTGGATTAATCAGGACAAACCATCCAAAACACGCGGGATGGACGGTCCATGATTCATCCTTTCCCCTGCTTGCGGGAGATGGTGACCGTCCATCCCTTAGGGCTTGATTCGAGCTCACTTGAGCTCGAATTGAGCTAAAATCAAACCCACACCATAAAGAAGTAAGAAGAAGAAGATCCAATAGCCAATTTCACTTGAGATTAAAGTTACCTTCACAAAGGACTAAAGAAAATATAGCATAAGCTCAGTTTTGATGGATTATGCATGGAGTTTACTGTGCCAAGGCTTAGTCTACCACAGATTTACCAATCCAAAGGGAGTAGTCTACCAACCACATAGTAGGACTATCCAACCAAAAGAGTGCTTTTTGGTTTGCAATGGTCAATTTAGGGGAAGAAAGTATGGGGACTCCCATCTTCCACTACAAAAGGCTACTCGGCTGATCGGTTGCTTTGGGCAATAAATTGAACTCGACCTAGGGTTGACTATTGAGTGAATGTCGCTGGGGGACTTAAATTAGCTCAAAGATAATCAAGATTAATTTCACTTTTTAATTATTTTTGATAGGCTCCATTGGTTTGCGATGGACTGCACTGAGTAGGGGCCATGGTGGCCTTGGTCTACCATAGATTTACCAATCCAAAGGGAGTAGTCTACTAACCACATAGTAGGACTATCCATCCAAAGGAGTGTCTTTTGATTTGTAATGGTCAATTTAGGAGAAGAAAGCACGAGAACTCACATCTTCCACTATAAAAGACCACTGGGGTGATTGATTGCTTTAGGCAACAAATCAAACCAGACCTAGGGCTGATTATTGAGTGAATGCCATTGGGGGACTTAAATCAGCTTAAAGATAGTCAATATTAATTCCATTTTTAATTATTATTGATGGATTCTGTTGGTTTACGATGGATCACACTAAGAAGGAGCTTATATCAGCCTAGACCTATCTCAGATTTACTGAACCAAATAGAGCAGCTTCCCGACCGAGGGGAGAACTATCCAACCAAAGGAGTACCTTTCAATTTGCAATGGTCAATTCATGGGAAGAAAGCACGGGGACTCACACCTTCCACTACAAAAGACCACTGTGGTGATCGATTGCTTTGGGCAATAAATCAAAGCTGACCTAGGGCTGCCCATCAGTTTGTGACAGTCATGCTAAAAAGAATGCGTCATAGGCTTACTTCTTCCAAAGCGGAGGTAACCTGCCTATGGAAAAATATATTGAATCAGACCTAAGGGTGACTACGGAGAGAGTGCCGACCCGGGGACTTATCTCAACTAAGGTAGTCAGGAAATTCCTATAGGGAGTTCTGTTGACACCTCCCTAAAGGTAGGATGCCTGCTTGGGAAGAGGGGCCCTTTAGGGGCTTGAATTCCTAATCCACAAGTGAATATTTTATTTGTTTGTTTAATTTGTTTTTTGTGGACCGTTGGTTTGTGAGGGATCAAACTGAGAAGGAGCTTATATTAGTCTAGACATATCTCAGATTTATTAAACCAGGGGAGAATCTATGCATCCGCTGAAGAAATTCTCCAACCATAAGGGTGGTTATTAGGAAAGGGGGATTGCCTAATCTAAAAGTAACCTGGGTAGTGTCTAAATGGGGTCAGAAAGAACATGATCCAAATAAAGCAACCGCAGGGGATGGGGCCGTTAAGGGCTTAATCCAACACCCTTGAGAAGATGATCTGACTAGTCATATATCAATAGGTATTCGGTGTCCAACTCAAGGAGAAAGCATAGGGACTCATATCTACTAAAAGTGGTGTACTCACGGGTGAATCGCTATAAGCATAGCGAACATCAACCAACCTAAGGTTCCCATTGGTTTGTAACAATCTTCCTAGGAAGAAAGCTCGGAGACTCACATCCTCCTATAGCAGAACTGATTGCTGGGATAGTCTATCTTCGACATGTGCTATCTAACCTAGGGCGACTACTGAGTGAAGGCCAATGGGGGACTTAGATCAACTCAAAAGTAGTAAAGATGGAACGAGCCTCTGAGGGACTTATCCTAAGCCTCAAATATACTCGACCTAGTTAGAACATGATGGATAATTCATGAAGAAAGCACGGGGTCTCACATCTTCTTAAACGAAGTCAATCATGAGGTAGCTTACTAGCTGGGCAGTGAAGACTACTATACTAACAAGGCACTCATTGGTTTGCAATGGTCAAGTTAGGAAGAAAGCGTAGAGACTCACATCTTCCAACAAATGACCACTGGGGTGACATACTAGTGAGGTAACATGTAAACCTGACCTAGAGCAGCTAATGAATGAGTGTCATAGGGGGCTTGCTCCGACATCATATAGCTTGAGATAAAAGATTTGTGTTTGTTGTTGAGCATGTGTTAAAAGGAATAGGATGCCTTTGGGGGACTTTACACCTACCATAAACACACTAGGGGTTTTGATGAAATGGTGCCATGGATGGCAAAAGGATTCCCACTAAGAAAAATATCACTGTTCTCTCACACCTATCTTAGTTGTGCTAATCAAAATAGGATGCCTCTTGGGTTCTCTTACACTTATTATAATAGCTTCGAGAGGTTGTATTTGTGTTGTGAAAGAGGGATTGGATGCCTTTGTGGGACTCTTACACCTACCCTAGACACATCATGATGAATTCGCAAGATAAGCAAACAAGACTTCGAAAGAAGATAATATTTGATGAATGGAATCAGATTTTGTTTTTTTGTTAATGATTATTTTCAAACATGATTTTTTTCATGGGTAATTTTTTTTAGATAGATCTCATTAATTGGAAGCATCAGGTGTTCCCCTTTACATTCAATGAGTTGATAAGATCCTCCTTGGCAGGCCTTCTCTATGACATAGGGGCCTTCCCAAGTGGGTTCAAACATGCCTCCCATCTTTCGACGGGTTACAATTGGTCTCCTTAGGATTAACACAAGTTCTCCTACTCAAAAAGACCTAGGGTGGACCAGGATGTTGTGGCCTTGAATCATTTTGTCCTTGTACAACTCAAGTTTTGGTACGTCCGTAGTCGACTTTCCTCCAAACTTTTGAGCTCTTCTAAATGCAACTTTGCATTCTGCTCTATAGTGATCTTGTTACCCAATGCTATCCTTAGTGATGGGAGTTGAACTTCTAAAGGAAGAACAGCTTTGGACCCATACACTAAGGAAAATGAGGTAGACTAAGTTAGAGTTCGGTATGTGGTGCGGTAGGCCCACAAAGCTTCAACCAACTACTCGTTCCACTGTCATTTATTGTCATCAAGAATCTTCTTCAGTATCTGGATGAGAGTTTTGTTGAATGCCTCCGCTCAGCCATTTGCTCCAGGGTAGTAGATGGCGGAATATCTCTACTCTACACTGTGTCTTTTGGCGAAGCTGTTAATCTTTGTGCTTTTGAATGTAGTTCCATTATCGAATATAACTCATCGAGGCACCCTGAACCTATATACGATATGGTTTCTGAAAAACTGAAGCACATGCTGAGCTGTGACCTCTCTGAGTGGGGTGGCTTCCGCCCACTTGGAAACGTAGTTGGTGGCAGTTAAGAGGAATCGATGCCCCTTGGAAGAAGGAGGATTGATCAAACCCACAATGTCAGTACCCCAACACTTAAATGGCCATGAGGCCAAAGTAGGGTGTAGAATGTTGGGTGGTTGGTGGAGGACCACACCGTGTACCTAACACTGATGGCATCTCCCAGCTACATCCATGCAGTCTGTAATCATCGAAGGTCAGTAGTATCCAAGTCTCTTGATCTTTGTCTTCATCTTCTAACTAGATTGATGTGCTCCGCATTGACCTGAATGTACCTTGGTTATAATGCCACAGGCTTTGTGTTTGTCTAAACAATGTAACAACATTTGGTCAAAGGACCGGTATAGGGTGCCATCAATAAGAGCGTAGAAGAGAGGTCTCTATTTCACCTGATGGGTTTGTGATTTTTCTTGAGGTAGTTTGTCGGTGTTCAAGTAATCTATGAATGGTTGCCTCAATCTAGCTCCTTGTCCATTTTTCCAACAACAACCTCCCCTTCAAGATAAAGTCTCTCAATGAGTTCAACATCAATAAGGGATAAGACTTGTCTATTTTGAACCCTTACTAAAATGGACTCATCTTACGGACATGCCAACTCTTTTGCAAGTTTGGCCAAAGCATCTACTACATTCTTTGCTCGGGGAACCTTGTAGATGGTGACTTTGGGAATCTAGGCCAACAGCTTCATGGTATACTCATAGTAATGACAAAGCTTAGGTTTGAGAACCTGGTAGGACCCAACAATTTGGTTGATGACCAACTAAGAATCCCAAAAGATGTTGATGCTTTTGACACTGATAGTGATGGGTAACTCTAGATTGATAATCAAAGTCTCATACTCAGCTTCGTTGTTGGTGCAGGGGTTGGACAAATAATATGAGAATCTCATCACATCGCAGTTTGGAGTTAGAAGAACTATTCCTACCCCTGCCTTTCCTGGGAGAATAGATCGTGGTGCTTCACCTTTAACAAAAGAAGCATCACCATCAAAATACATCTCCCATCGGTGGTTGTCAACCTCCCCTAAGTTCATGATTTGTTCATTGGGGAGATCATCACTAAGCGGAGAATCAATGGGAAGTGGGTGTGCTACTACGAAATTGGCTATTGCCTGACCTTTTACTGCACGGAGGGGTACAAATGTGATACCGAACTCTGAGAGAATCATGGACCAATGAGCCAAAAGTCTAGAAAGCATTGTCCGTGTCATAAGATACTATAGAGGGTTTGTTCGGGAGATCAAGTTCACCTTATGAGAAATCTTGTAGTGTCATAGCTTCTGAGATGCAAAGATCAAAGCTAGGCAATGTTTCTCAATAAGTAGATGTATTGCTTCAACTGGAATCAGCGACGACTGAGGTAGTAGAGTGCTCTCTTCCCTTCATCATTGGCTTGGGGCAACAGAGCACCAAGAGAGTTGTTCAATATAGCAGTGTAAAGGATGAGTGGCCTTCCCAGGATAGGGGCTACTAGAACTGGCATCTTCACCAAGTACTCTTTGATGTCTTCGAAAGCATGCTGACACTTGTCATCCCACTTTAACTTGGCATCATTTTTAAAAAGTGCTAAAAATGGGTTGTATCTCTCTAATAGGTTTGAGATAAAGCGTCTTAGATATGCCAACCATCCTTGAAAGAATTTGAGTTGAGTTAAACTCTTAGAAGGTGGCATTTCTAAGATAGCTTTAATTTTTTAAACTATTTCTATTCCCCAGAGTCAAACAACAAACCCAAGGAATTTCTTTGAAGTGACTCTGAATGCATACTTCAGGGGATTCATTTTGAGATTATATTATCTTAACAGTTTGTAAACTACTCTCAAGTCAAAGTGGTGGTCTTCCTTTTCTCTACTCTTGACTACTAGATCATCAACTTAGCACTCAACCTGATGATGGATGAGTTCATTGAAGATCTGAGTCTTGGCCCGTTGGTATGTAGCACCAGCATTTTTAAGGCCAAAAGGCATGACCCTATAACAGAATATTCTGATCAGGGTTCAAAAAGCAGTGTTTCTTTCATCTTCAGGAGACATCTTGATTTAGTTATAGCTAGATGAACCATCCATGAAAGAGAAGACTGTATGAGATGAAGTGATGTCCACCATTAGATCTGGTATAGGAAGACGAAACCATCCTTAGGACATGCCTTATTTAAGTCCCTAAACTCGACGTAGATGCAAATTTGGCCATTCTTCTTCTTAACTGAGACAACACTAGCTAAGCTGATAGGATATTTTTCTTCCCTGATAAAACCAGCATCGATCAGTTTCTTGACTTTAGAAATGACTTGATGTTCAATTTTTAATCACATGCATCTAGAGCTTACTTAATAGGGGTAGCATTAGGGTCTATTGCTAACTTGTGGACTACTATGTTAGGAGATAATTTGGGCATCTCTTCATAACTCCATGTGAAGCAGTCTTTAAACTTAGTCAATAGCCTAACTAAGTCATTGGTTTCTTCTTCATTCAGCAATGAACTGATGTATGTCGGGCGTGGATTTTCTTCTATCCCGAGGATGATTTCTTTAAGCTTGTCGATTATTGAATGAATCTCCTCTTCAAATTCTGGTGGTGCCTCTTTGACTTGGAGATCATCTGGATCATCTGAGATTTCTAAACACACATTCTCATAAGAGTTAGTATTGTGTGAAACTATCAGACTCCAAATGGTTGGTAATAACTAAGCAGTAATCTTCATCATCGATTGGACCCATTATACCGAATCCTAGTCCTGCTCTTGATTGTGCTTCCTTGCCTATGTTGTTCCATAACTTTTTGAAGTATTCTAACCTGTGCTTGGACCATGTGTGGGGAACTAAACCTTTCTGTATAAGATTTTGAACATAAGGTGAGTAAAAGGTTATTTCATTAATTCTTTAAAAGTATCCTCCTCAAGCTCTACATCAACTTCAGGGCTTGAGGATGATGATCCCAAAAAGAACTTCTTTTATTTCATGTCACTAGAAGACTTAGGGACTTCCTTAACTACAAAACCTTCAACTTTTTGAGATGTAAGTGAGGTAAGAGCTAAGGTTCCCAACTGCTGCCTAATAGTTTCACATAAACCAAATTCGAATACTTTGCTTTGCTTGGAGGTCTGGTATTCATCTCTGTCTGGATCGAAAGTCACCTCCAATGGAACCCACTAAGAGGGATTGGCTGGTATACTAATCACATTAAACTCATCCTCTGAGCTATATTCCAAGTCTATGTGAATAGTAGGGGTACTCCTATGAACTGGAACACAACCTCTATTGGCTGAAGGCCAACTAGGGGGTCTCCCACCTCTGGAACTGCCTCTGTTTCTTCCTATGCATATGCCTGGTGGAGGTTGAGCCATCCTTCCCACATGTCTATATGATGGAATGAACTGTGGGTGGAATGTGATATGCAGATATATTTCTTCTTCAATTCCCCTTTCTTGTTCACTTGGACTTTTATTTTTCTTTTCATTTTCTTTTATCTTTTCTTTTGCTTCATTTTCTTTTTTATTTTGGTTTTGCATTTGAATTTTGTCCAAGTTCACGAGAAAGGGTGTTTTGAGAAAGATAGTAGGTCATCCTCATAAATCTCAACCTCTCTCATTGAAAATGGCTTTTCATCCCCGTTGACATGGTATTCAATCCCATCTTTTTTGAACTTGATGCATTGATGAAGGGAGGATATAATGATCTTATTATGATGTATCCAAGGCCTACCAAGCAAAGCAGTGAACGAAGTATCAAAATCAATCATGTAGAACTTAGCTTCAGTCTTCCAGTCACCTATCTCCAAAGGTAACACTATAGAACCTAAAGCCCGCTTACCTTGACCATTGAATCCTCTCAACATCATCCGATCTCCTCAGAGTGTAGAGATGTCGATCTTTAAATAGGCAAAGGTCTTTAGACTCATAATGTTCACTGATGCACTTGAATCCATGAGAATCTTGGTGAGTCTGAACCTGTCCATGTTGACTGTGATGTAGAGGGGACGGTTGTGCTCCAAGTCCCCCAGGAGAAGGTCTTCATCTGTGAATGTGATCCCTTGGGCTTCTTTTTCATAATGTGCTTCCTCACCTATAGCGGTCAGCTGAGCTAAGCATATTTCAGGATCAAGAAGGGCCTTGATTAGTGATTCCCTCATCTCTTTGGCTAAGACAAGGGCATCATATATGCTTAGCTTAGATGGCAACTTTCTTAGAAGAGAAAGGACATTGTAGTCCACCTTCGGTTGGTCTTCCACAAGCATATCCAAGGGTGGAGCATCTTGTGGAAGGGCTTCTCGATCTTTTGTACTAATAATTTGTTTTTCTCTATCTTGAGGTGCTGCCCTAGGAGGTAGAACCTTGCCATTATGGAGGTTGACTTCGATAATCTCTTGAGGCAAGGTGGTGGAAGGTTCTACCTGCACTTCATGCTCACCTACAGCTTCTCCTATGGGACCCTTGGAATTAGATGATTCCAAGTCTATCTCAAGAGGTGAACATGTAGTATTCAGAGTTAGAAAGTCTAACTCTGAATCAGAAAGAGAAAGATCATAATTGTTATAGTTATTTAGACTTGAAGAGTTATCATTAGGAATAGAAGAAGATAACCCATCAGAAGTGACACAGATGTAATTCAAACTAGCTTTATTCTTTAATTTCTTGGAATTATATGGAGGTACAAAGTAGAAATCAAGTAAAGTGAGTGGGGTAAGAAATTTGATGCCCTTATCAGCTGGTACAAGAGTTCTACTAGAAGAAGAAATAGAAAAGCTAGCTGAAATTGAAGAAGTCGCTAGTGTGGAAGCTGTAACTAGAGGCTTGAGTCTGGACACAGTCGGTGGTTGTGCTAAAGGGATATCCCGGGCTGACACATGCTGCTCTTGCTACTACTGCTACTGAGCTTCCACTTTCCTAGAGTTGGCATCGGTAACTTGCAAACCTTCCTTGGTGTTGGAGGTTTGAGCTAACTCAGGCACTTGCAAGGAAAGCTTCTTGATCTTCTAAATGATCTTCTTAGAGGTTTTGGACAAATAAATGTCCCAACCTTCTTCAGTCTTGGTAGGATCACATGTATCCCCAAGGATTACCCTAATGGAACTGAAAGGTTGTTCCATAAGGTATTCCTTTGGGATAACTATAGCACCAGTCTTGAAACTATGTTCAAGCCAGTCCTTGAATGTGAAGCAATCCTCCAAGACGTGGCCTAGCATATGGTGGTAAGGGCAAAAGTTTGGATCATGACTTTTGCCTACTTCCTTCAGTCTCCTAGGCTCAAGTAGCTGAAAATCAAGTTTCTTTAAGAGATTCTTAAAGATTTTCCTGACTACCTTCCTCTTAAAAGAATAAGGTTTGTTTAACTTTTCTAAAAGAGTAGGTGGACCATAGCTATCTAGTGGTGAATGTGCATGCCACTACTGCTAGTGGTATGGCTGAGGAGGTGGTTGTGCTAGCCGGGGAGGTTGTGGTGGAGGCCGGTAGGGCTGCCTCATTGGTGGCAAAGGATGGAGACTGGTCATGGTCTCCGATCTCTAGCTTGCTTCCCTTGTCAACCAGCTCGCTCTTGGCTTCTTCTCATAGACCTTTTGGGGCTTCTGCTTAGGCAACTAATCTTGAAAAGGCAACTATTTGGCCTCTCCTTATAGACTAGTCACCTTGTTGATTAGCTTCTCAAATGTCTTGATAGTGAAGCCCTAAAGCATGAAGGTGACCGGGTCATGGATATTCTTCAAGAGAATCTCAATGGCATGCTATTCAGACAACTACGGTTCACACTTAATACTCAGGTTACACCATCGAATAATCTAATCAACAAGGGACTCACCTAGGTGATGTTGTGCTACAACGAGATCACCTACAATAACCCTTTGCTGAGCTCCAGCAAATCTCTTAATGAAGAGTTGCTCTAACTCAGCAAATGCCTTTACTGAATCATTGGGCAGTTCAGCATACCAATCGAAAGCAATACCCACTAGGCTACTAATGAAAAGGTGAAAGAGTTAAGCATCATTGCCACCTGTGATGCAATAATTGGCCCTGAAGTGTGCTATGTGCTGCCTTGGTTTTCCACTGCCATCAAAGCTTTAGAAGGAAGGAGGCACAAAACCCTTGGGATATTGGATAGCATTGAATTTCTCTGGGTAGGGTCTACCCTTTGGAACCGATGATCCTCCTCGGGCTTGAGCCAAAGCTTCCTTCACGCTCAACCATGGATTTTATATCTTTTTCTTGTATGGAGGTACTTTCCACTACCTTCCTATACAGGCTAGTACTACCTTGCTCAACAGGAGGTAGAGACTTGGCTGGGTCCAAGACATTCACTAACTCAGGCTGACTGACATCGACTGTAGTAGGATGGGTTGTTGGGGCTTGTTTCTGAAGAACTGACACTACTACTAACAAGTCCTATAATTAATGTGTCATCTCAATCCGCTCATCTTTTTGCCTCAACTGATGTCATAGGTGCTAGGCTCATTTTGCGATGTCTTCCTGATCAACCTCATCACCTTCCATAGCTTGTTGTTCCCTAAGAAAATATCATCTAGTGTCAACCATGCAAACTTCAGCTGAATCTCCCAACAAGTCATCATCATTGGGATCAAAGCTAACTTTCTCTTCACCAGACCAGTCGTACCCCAAGATCTCCTTCTTCTCTATGAAATAATGTGCAACTATCACATCTAAAGAGCTATCCATCTGAGCAGGTACAAACAGTCTAGGCTAACCGGTGTGATCACTATCATGCACTAAGAGGAACCAGACCTCGCCTGTCACTGGAGGGTCGATCCTTTGCGGACTATACTCACTGGATGAATGACACTCCTGACTATTACTGGATATGTGAGGGGTAGCAATCCTAGGATGTTCCTCTACCACTGGTGTAGCTGGACTGCCATCTAGGATATCTGAAATCACTATCACCATCTCCACATCCTGTAATATGGGTAGAGTTGGTGAAGGGATGACCACGATGCTTCGAGGTCGCCACTCCTTCCACACCACCACTATGGCAAAAGGTTGAGCAGGAGAGCTCGACCCTACCATAATAGGCGGTGTAGAAGGGGTAGGATCCCTTAGAGATAGCCAGATCTCCAACGAGGTGCGCTTTTCCCTGGACATGGCCTTCATGGCCTTAAATGGAATAGGAAATGATGTAACCTAAATTGGTGATGATGGATGAGGGGTAGAGTGGTGGGATGGAGACACCACCGACTCTCTGTGCACAGGAACTGCCCTCTTGTTGTGGCTAGTCCCAGTGATAAGGATACTATCATGGTCGTAGTGTGTGTGAATCAATCAGGCAACTACCGTGAACTACATCTCTCCCCTAATATGTGTTGTATGGGCCTTACGCCCGCTCCAAATCTGCTTCCCCACGGGGATAGATGGATCAAACTAAGTTGACTCACGGCTCTGCACCACTAGCGTAAGAATGGTCGAGGAGGCGATATCCTGCCTCACGGAAACTATTGGATGAAAATGCACCACTAGAGGAGGTGATGAACGGATTCTCCTGACATCCTCTTTATCTAATCCAGAGAGAGGATGGAACTGGTTTTTTTGTAACCAGTGGTGAAGTAAAAATGGGAAACTCATCCACAATTGATCAAGCTATTGCCTCTAGCTCCCTGGTGATCCTGGTGTGGTACCGCTTGATCATGTGGTTCTTATTCCTATGCTGTGTATAGGTAGGATGGGAAGAGTACAAGCTAGAACCATACTCAAATGTAGGGGAGGCAAGCTCTGAAACTAGGAGAGCCTTACCCTTTGAGGGTACATGAGATGGTACTAGCCCTCACTGGGGCAGCATAAGAAACTTTGGGCGCCTCGGGCTGGTCGCCACTTGGCTCTACTTTAAATTCTAATCGCCACTTTTTGAGGAGATATTATAGTCAATGGTAAGTCAATCCTGATGAGCTACTTCTGCCCAGTCACCTTAGTTCTACTAACTGTAGTGAGGGGAGTGCCCTCACAAGTAATCCTGGCTCCTCAAATCCCCGACCAAAGTGAATCAGATGAGTATGGTCTAGACGGGGGAAATCGGCTTGATATAAATTCAGATCCATACCATGGGGGATGGTAAAAACAAACTTTTGAGAACCGGCCATTTCAACAACTATAAGAGACTGAAACTGAACTACTACTGTACTGACTGTAAGAATCTGCAATGAGAAATGAATTTGTATCAGATTTCTTTCTCCATAGATTTTTTAATTTTGAATTTGAAAATTTGAACCCACATCCAACAACATGGAAATGTTAAGTGGGGTTCAAATGGATTTGAGAAGATTGATTGAAAGAGGAATTTTGAATATGAATCCAACTTCAACAAATTTAAGTATGTTGAAATATGGATTCAAAATTTTTGATAAGGATGCTTCCATAGGTTCATGGTTTGTTTGAATTTGAATTTTTGATTTGAGGACCCTTTCCCTTAACAAATTTAGGTATGTTAAAGTAAGAGTCAAATTAATTTTATTTTTTGTTTGATTGTTTTAGAATTTCACTTACTTAGCAAATTTAGGTATGCTAAGTGAAGTGTTTGAGAAAGTGATTATTTCTTTTTGTGAATTTTGTTTTGATTTTTGAAATTTGGGATTCCCACTTAATAAATTTAAGTATGCTAAGTGAAGGACCTAAGTGTATTTTGTTTGATTTTTTTTTTGAAAATAAGATCTTAGCAAATTTAGGTATGCTAAGAAAATCATAAGTGTTTCATTTGTTTTTGGATGTTTGATTTTTGAAAAGGTAGGATCCTTAGAAAATTTAGGTTTGCTAAGGAGATCCTAAGTGTTTCATTTTTGTTTTGATGGTTTGAAGGTGGAGACTTTACTTTAGCAAATTTGGTATGCTAAAGGTGAAGTCCCACTTAATTTTGTGAATTGGAAATTTTAGCAAATTTGGGTATGCTAAATGAAACTCTAAATGGTGTGTTCAAAATTTTTGATTTGTTTTGGTTTTGAAAATGGAAACTTCTCCATAGCAAATTTGGTATGCTAAAGAAGAGAGTTCCAAAAGGTGTTTTAAAATTTTTTGGATTTTGGATTTGGAAACTTCACTTAACAAATTTAGGTATGTTAAATGAAGTTCCAAATAGTGTTTGAAAATTTTTAGATTTTGGATTTGGAGACTTCACTTAACAAATTTGGGTATGTTAAATGAAGTTCCAAAAAGTTATTTGAAAAAATTTTGATTTTGGGATTTGGAAACTCCACTTAACAAATTTGGGAATGTTAAGTCAGGTTCCAAATGTGTTTAGAAAATTTTTGGATTTTGAACTCGGATACTTCACTTAACAAATTTTGGTATGTTAAATGAAGTTCCAAATATGTTTAGAATTTTGAAAGTATGATTGTTGATTTTTGATTTTAGATTTGGAAACTTTACTTAGCAAATTTGAGTATGCTAAGTGAAGTTCCAAAGTGTGTTTGAAATGTTTTTGGATTTTGGGTTTGGAGACATCAGTTAACAAATTTAGGTATGTTAAGTGAAAATCCAAAATGTTGTTTGAAAAAAAAATTGAATTTTAGATTTGGAAACTTCATTTAACAAATTTGGGTATGTTAAATGAAGTTCAGAAATGCATTTAGAATAATTTGAAATATGATTGTTGATTTTTGATTCTGGATTTGGAAACTTCACTTAGCAAATTTGAGTATGATAAATGAAATTCAAAAATGTGTTTTGAAAAATTTTGAAAAATGATTATTGATTTTTGTGACTTTGGATTTGGAAACTTCACTTAGCAAATTTGAGTATGTTAAATGATGTTCCAAAATGTGGTTTGAAAAATTTTGAAATATGATTGTTGATTTTTGATTTTGGATTTGGAAACTTCACTTGGCAAATTTGAGTTTGTTAAATGAAGTTCCAAAATGTGTTTTGAAAATTTGAAATATGATTGTTTAAGTTTTAATTTTTTGAAAAGAGGACTTCCATTCAACAAATTTAGGTATGTAGAATGGAGATCAATCTTATTTTAAAATGTAAAATTTTTGTTTTGTGTGTGATTGTTGCTTTTTGAAAGAGGGGAGTTCCAACTTAAAACATATGTGAGATATGTTCAAGTGGGATTTCCTAAATGATATTTATTTTTAGTTTGGAATGAAATCTTCATTTAATAAATTTGAGTATATTAAATGAAGATGTTCATGTGTGCTTTTTGAAAAGTTTAATTTTGTTTGCAAATGAAACTTCCATTCAATAAGTGTGAGTGTATTGAATAGGAAAGATTCATGTGTGCTTTTTGAAAACCTTATGATTTTGATTTTGATTTTGATTTTAGAAAGATGATTGTTCATTTTATTTTGAACATGAAATCTTTATCAAAGTGAATTGAGAGAAGATATTCATTTGTGCTTTTGAAAAATGTTGTTAGTTTTATTTTTAAAAATCCATACATGTAACAATTATGGGAATTTTTAAATGAGGGTGATAAAATTTTGTGGAAAATAATTTATTCAATGCATTTTTGAAAAGGTGCTTTTTGAGAAGCAAAGTTCTTATGGAAGATTTATTTTCATCTTTGTTATTTAGAATGAACCTTTCCCTATCATAAAAATGATAAGGAGGAAGTCTTTAAAATATTTTCTTTTTATTTAGATCTTTTCAATTCACCCATTGGAGAACCCAACGGGGGTTTTAAGACCAGCAAGGAATGTCATCCTAAAATCTAAAGATGTTGGCTAGCTCAACTTAAGGATGAAATAAGCTAAGTGCAAACAGAAGAAAGATAGTATTGGATTCATACCAAAGTACAAATCTACTATCGATACTCAAAGACAACAAAATTTACCAAAGATGGAGAGAAGAACCATCCCGGAGTCGCCAGAAAAATCTGTGGAGAAAAATTCTTATACAGGAGTCGACTTCAAATCTGTTGGGAGAAATGAAGGCGGCAGGCATATAGAAATTTTTCTTTTTACAACACCATGCAGATCTGCAGATGTGCTTATTCAGGTGATCAAGTACGTCATCAAGAAAATAGTGTACTATCTCAAAATATAGAGGTCACTACCCTTTAATGGACCTAATCACCTCAATAAGGACTCCTAAGGACGATGAGTATATATTTGTACCAGAGATTCTTCCCCAAAATTACATTAAAAAGTAAAGTAGGGTTTATTTTAAACTGGGTTCATTAAGTTCCCTACAAGGGCAAGCCCCCATAGTTAATTACATCCTAAGGAATGGAGATTCCTTAGGAAAACTCTCAATTAAGGTAAAGGATTGTCTTTGAAGATTTCAATAGGAAGGACTATCAATCGATTATTTCATGTTTGAAGATCAAATGGGATTGATCAAAAGAGGGAGATATTATCGAAGCCATAATGGAAGATAAGTAGGAGATGCCCATGATGCTAAGAAACATAGCGAACATCTTAAACTATCCTATAGTTGGGCTTTACATTTTTGAAATTGATTTAGTTTGTTTAAGTTGAATTTTTCATTAGAAATTTAGGACTTATGATTTCTTAACACAAGATTAAGGAAATGCCTAAGAGGTGAGAAATTATGCTTATGGCCCATAAAAGAGAAGTAACCTCAGAATCTAATCTAGAGAGCTTTGGTGAGGGTCGAAAGCACAACCTAAATCTAAGGTGAAAATGGGTAATTGGTTTGCCTCCACAAGAGAGGACAAACCACCAGACAGCTTGGACTTACAACCGTCTGGGGGTGGCTGCCAACTAACTCCTCTTATGATTTTAAATACATGTAGGCAAGTCTTTAAGCTTATGCAAGATAGTTAGACTATTATTTATTTAGAAAGAGACCAAGTCCTTAAACTCACTCCTTAAAGAGACTTGATCATGTAAAGGGCATGCTTCAAATGACCTAAATCTAATATAATTCAAATTTCATTTTATTTTTATTTTTGGATAATTATTTTGACTCGGGCTAATAGGATTCATATGCTTAATGTATGAGAAAGAAGGTTATTGGCCAAAATCAGCGAGAAGGGAGGAGGTGTGTTTACACCATGGCTCTCAAAGGTCAAGCCAAGTTTCTCTGGAAAAGGTGGAAGCCCTCCAATCAAGAGTAAAATAAGATGTTGTTGTGCATGATATTACAAAAGAAATGCTCATCCAGCTAAGGGGTTGCTAATTCTTTTATCTTGATTTTAAACCTAAGCCTTATGTGAGGTTATGAGTTATTTATTTTTAATTTGAGTCGTTAAGTTGGGTAAAAGATTTATTTTTCCTAAAGAGCCTAATCCACATCCAGGCCATACATAAAGCAAGGAAGAAACTAAGAAAAGCATGTCACTTTTGTACAAGCTAAATAAATTATCAAACAATTTATAAAATTAATCACAAAAAGAATAAAAGGCCGTTGTGATCGGGCACCACCACACAAACTCAAAAATATCATATGTGGGTAGCCGAGCTCTACCCTTATACAACCTGGATTATAAATGAATTAAATTACAATTAAGCAAGGAATTCATTGTTATGGAGTCTTCAAGCTTTATTTCTTCTTTCTTCTTTTCTTCTTTCTTCTTCTTTTCTTCTTTCTTCTTTGATTCCTTCTTTTGGATGGATGGAAGGTGGATGCTCCATGGCTTCACATGGTACATAAGATAGGATCTTATGACTAATGCTCATCCTAATCCCCATAACAATCATTCTAAAATCTTAATTGCACAAATTTACATGAAAAAGGGAAAAGTGGAAATTTAACTAACACCTGCAAAAACAAAGGTTAGCTAAAACAAACCACACAAATCCCAAGTATGTATGTTAGACTTATCACCCCACACATGGGTGACTAAGTCCACCTGGCCTATTGGATTATGCTTAGGGGTATAAAGCAGTTGCAAGCAAAAGTATTATATATTATTATTTATGATAGCGCCCCTTAAGCACAATCCCTTGTAGAAAAGAATAGTTAAACTAAGAGCATCCTACCATCCATTCTATGAGCATACACCCTAACATCCAGTCTAAAATATATATCACAAAACAAAAAAACATCAAACAATGCACTGACCTAACCTAAAGCTGGAAGTGGTGACTTAGGCTAAGTGAGTGCTTTGAAGGTTTATGTGGTATGCTTATTTATGGCTTTAGGTTCAAATTTCCTAAGTGTGAAAACATGTTCAACTTAGAGGGGGTTTCATTTAAGTTGTTTAATTATTTTGGGTTTATTTTATTTCAAGTTTTGATTTAGTTTAAATGAATCCTACAATTAATTACTAAGTTATGAAGAGAGGGAAAGAGAAGATAACTTCTCTTTCCTTCCCTAACCTAAGTAATTTCTAAAGTAGGCTCACATTTTAGGCTTGACGGTACACGCATTTTGATCTCTACCGTCCAATCAAAGATCGGAAGGCCCGAGATATCCCCGTGGTTTTAAAAAGGATATAAGAAATTCTAAATGTGAGAATTATCTCAGCCGTCCATCCAAAATGCGCAGATGGATGGTTGAGATCTCCCAAGTTCTTCCCCCTTGATCAATAGAAGCCAACCATGATCTAGGGGAAGATCCGAGCTCGATTGAGTTTGAATTAAAACCAAACTTAACCCACATCATCTAAAGGCAATGAGCGGCACATCCAACGATGGGATTTGCTTGAATTGAAAATTCACTTCACAAAGGACCAACACCTCTTATCCTAAGTGGTCGAAAATTCCATACCTCACTCGAGGTGATCACCGGTGCTCGATTCCCTTGGAGGAGCTTCATATAGTTGAGATGAAGCTGTGTTGGAAGAATGAGCTCTTGAGGTTATGTGAATTGCTCTATGGACCAACTCCCCTTGCTCCCTTTTGCGGCTTTGATCCAATTCAACTCATCCTTGCTGTGGGAACTTCAATGGAAGCTTGGGTGCACTCGACTTAGCTCCCTGATGAAGTATGGAAAGGAAATTGAAGTGGATTTGAGTGAAGAGGAAGTTTAGAAATGAGAGGAGCTCCCCTATTTTCTAAGGAAGAAAAATTGAGAAAGCTTGATTTCAATTCCCTCTTAGAAAGCTTAGGAATGCTCTCTGATGGCTCCTAACACTCTCTAGTACTTAGTCGAATTGAGGAATGATGGATTTGAATTCAATTAAGGGGAGTGTATCTCCCCCTTAAAACATCGGATGACGCGCAAGACATTTTATCATTTTGATCCAATTGATCACAATGGGAGGGTTGTTTGATCAGTTAGATATTTGCACATGGTCGATTTGAGGCCTTGAGTGGATTGCCAACCTCCCATGTGCTTGAATTTGAGTGGAAGAGGGAGTTTGAATTTGCCATTTTGACCCATGGGGTCGGGTTTGGCCTTGGGGCCAATTGGGCTGACCCAAACCCATTGGGTTTGTTGCACCACTCTTCATTATGTCCCCTTGAGCAATTAGGAAAGCATCAAGTGGATATGAAGAGGATATGACCAAATTACCCATAGATTAGTCCAAAATTTGTTCTATGACCTAGGGGTAGAATGGTCATTTTGCTGATTTTTCACTTTGGATATGTTGGATATGTGGAGAAACTAGGTTTGGTCAAGTTTCATGAAATTTGGAATTCATTTGATAAGGTTTGGCTCATGTTGACCCATTTAGGTCAAAATGGGTCAACTTGGGTCAAGTTGACCAATCAGTCAAATTGGATCAAACCAAGGGTTTGGTCAAGTTCATATGACCATTTGAAATGTTTTGGTGGCTTTGTTTTGATTCAATTTGGTGTAGTTTTGAATTTGGCTCATATGACTTCATTTAGGTCAAATGGGTCAAGTTGACCTATTTGATCCATTTGACCTATTTGAGGTAGCTCAAGGGTAGGTTTAGGTTAGGTTAGTCATATGAAGTGGATTGGTATCTTTGTTTCCAATCAATTTTAGTTAAGTTCAAATTTGGCTCAACATGACCCCTTTAGGTCATGTTGAAGGTAAATAGGTTAGGTCTGAGGCCAAGTTGGTCAACAAGTGATTTAGAATGAACTTGACCCATTGGTTTGGATCAATTTGGCTTAGAACAAGTTTTAGCACATTTTGACTTTTTGGGTCAAGTTGGGTCAAATTGGGTCAAGTGGCCAATTGGGATAGGTTAGGATCAAATGTTGGCTTGGTCAAGTTCAAACATAGGTCATGAATGAACTTAGATCAATGGTTTCAATCAATTTGGCCTATGGTAGAATTTGGCTATGTTAGGTTATATTTTGGGCTAAGTGTTGACTTGGTCAACCCTTAGGTTTGACTTGGTTTGACAATTGATCATCATCCCATGATGATTGTTGATTTTGATGAGAGGTATATATGAGTTTGGTTCAATCCAATTTGGTTAGGATTGGAATTTGGCTCATAAGGATACTTTAGGTCACTTTGGGTCAAGTGAGCCTAAGTGGGTCAAATGACTTGGTCAAACCTTGATTTTAGCTTGATTGATCTTGTATATGGACTCATGATTGAAATATAAATCCATTTACAAGTGGTTTGAAGTCAAATGGGTTTTGACCCATTTCATAATTTCATATTCAAAGGAAGAATATGAAAGGATTTTGGGTTTGATTTTGGAAATGGGTTTTGATTGAGTGATTTAAGTTTGTATTTATAGATGAGTTCATGATTGTAGGTTTGATTGAATCATGAGAGAAAATCAAGAGTTTGGCTTGATTTGAAGTTGATTTGGCTAAGTTCAAGATTTTGACTTGAAAAGCTTAGGTTGGATTTTGAGTAGTTTTGAGTTTGATTTTTGAAATAGGTTTTGATTGTTTGAATTTATATTTCATTTATATATATGAATATAAATAAGATTATAAATTGATCATGAGAAAATTTCAAGGATTTGAATTGGTTTAATTATGATTTGGGTTAAGTCCATTAAGAAGGATTTAAAGGACTTAAGAAACTTTCATGAAGTTTGGAGTTTGAATTTTTAAAATTGGTTTGATTAATTTATAGTTATATTTCATTTATATATGTGAATATAAATGAGTTATGAGAAAATCTCATGAATTTGAAATGGTTTGATCAAGATCTCTGATAAGTCCTTTAATGGAAAATTAAGGGACTTAGGAAATTTTTAGATTGGGAATTTAATTGGAGGGTTTTGATTTGATTGATTTGTATTTATATTTCATTTATATACGTGAATATAAATGAGAATATAAATAAGTTTTGAGAAAATTCCATGAGTTTGAATTGATTTAGAGTTGATTTTGGCTAAGTCCATTAATGGATAATTAAGGACTTAAGGAAATTTTCATGAATTGATTTGGAATTTAATCTGAGGATTTGATTTGATTGATTTATATTTATATTTCATTTATATATGAGATTATAAATGAGAATATAAACGAATTATGAGCCAATCTCAAATATTTGAATTGGTTTTTATCATGATTTTGGTTAAGTCCTTGAGTGAAGATTAAGGACTTAGAAGGATTTGAACTTAGGAATTTTTATGGATCTTGATCATGGATTTCAATCATAAATTTAAATCGTGGATTTCAATCATGGAATTGATTTGAGTTTGGAGAAAATCAAATTAGATTGATTTGTAGTTTTACTTGAAAGTAGGAAAGTGAGAAATGGTTTAAGCTAAGGGTAAGCAAATTTCCTAACACCCCTAAGGCATAACCTACTCCTATGGCTAACTTTTCTAAGTCTCTAGGACTAGGTTGACTGTCCACCTAATCACTAGACGTCTCTTAAGACTAAGTAACTCTTAAAGTCTAAGAGGAGACCTATGTCTAAGATGGATGGGTTGAGAGCTCATTCTAAAAATGAGGTCAACATTAAGCATACCACATAGACCTCTGAAGCACACACATTAGGCTAAGTCACCACTTCTAGCTTTAGGTTTGGACGGTTCATGGTTTGATGCTTGCTTTTATTTTATGATTTATGTTTTAGTCTGTATGTTAGGGTGAATGTGAGTAGAATGAATAATAGGATGATTTAGTCTAACCATTATTTTCTGCACGGGATTGTGCTTAAGGGGCACTATATTAAAGAAAAAATACAAATGCTTTTGTTGTGTAGGTGTTTATACCCCTAAGCATTATCAAATAGGCCAGGTGGACTTAGTCACCCATGTGTGGGGTGATAAGTCCAATATACATGCTTGGGATTTGTGTGGTTTGTTTAGTTAATCTTCATTTTGTAGGTGTTAGCTAGATTTACTTTTTATTTTCATGTAATTTTTGTAATTAAGATTTTTGAATGATTATTATGAGGATTAGGATGAGCATTGGTCATAAGATCTCATCTTATATATCATGTGAAGCCTTTGGAGCATCCACTTTCCAACCATCCAAAAGAAGGAACCAAAGAAGAGAGAAGAAAAGAAGAATGAAAAAATGAAGCTTGAAGACCCCCATAACAATGAGTTCCTTGCTTAAATGTATTTAATTCATTTATAATCTGGGTTGTATAAGGGTAGAACTTGGCTACCCAATTTATTTTCGAGTTTGTGCGGTGGTACCCGACCATAATGGCCTCTTATTCTGTTGTGAATAGCTTTATAATTTGATTGAAGATTTGTTTAGGTTGTGCATTAAGTGTCATCCTTTTCCTAGTTTCATCCTTGCTTTATGTATGGCCTGGATGTGGATTAGGCTCTTAGGAAAAAATAAATCTCCTACCAAATCTAACAATTCAAAATTAAAATAAAGAACTCATAACCTCACTTAAAGCTTAAACTAAAATTAAGATAAAAGAATTAGTAACTCCTTAGCTGGATGAGTACTTCTTTTATAACATCATACATAAATGCATATTATTTTCACTCTTCATTGGAGGGCTTCCACCTTTGCCAGAGATACTTGGATTGACCTTTGAGAGCCGTGATGGAAATACACCTCCTCCCTTCTCATTGATTTTGGCCAATAATCTCATTTCTCATGCATTAGACATATGCATCCTATTAGCCTTAGTCAAAATAATTGTCCAAAAATGAAAATAAAATGTAATATGATTTGATTAGATTTAGGTCATTTTAAGCATACCCTTACATGATCTAGTCTCTTTGTGGAGTGACTTTAAGGACTTAATCTCTTTCTAAATAAATAATAGCCTAACTATCTTGTATAAAGAATATGACTTGCCTACATGAATTTAAAACCGTAGGAGAAGTTAGCTAGTGGCCACCCCCAGGGTGGTTGTAAGTCCAAGCAGCTAGGTGGTTTGTCCTCTTTTATGGTGGCAAACCAAATACTCATTTTTCGCCTTAGATTTAGGATGTGCTTCGCCAAAGCTCCCTAGATTTAGGTTCTGAGATTGCTTCTCCCCTTTGTGGGTCATAAGCATAAATCCTTGCCTCTTAGGCATTTTCATAATATTGTGTTGTGGAATCAAAAGCCCTAAATTTCTAATGAAAAATTCAACACAGATAAATTGAATCAATTTCAAAATATAAAACCCAACCATAGGATAATTTGAGATGCTCATTAGGTTTCCTAGCATTGTGGGCATCTCCTACTTATCTTCCTTTGGCTTCAATAATAACTCCCTCTCTTTGATCAATCTCATTTGATCTTCTGAAATAAACTAATCGATTGATAGTCGTACTTATTGAAATCTTTGGAGATAATGATCATTTACCTTAATCTAAAGTATTCCTAAGAGATCTCATTCCTTAGGATGTAATTAACTATGGGAGCTTGCCCCTATAGAGAACTTAATGAACTTTCTAAAAAAATAAAAAGCAATACGTAACCGGAACGAAGTACATCAAAGAATCTTTGATACACTTGCATACCCATTGTCCTTAGGAGTCCTTATTGAGGTGATTAGGTCCATTGTAGGGTGGTGACTTCTATCTTTCAAGATAGTACACCTCTCCTCAATGTCGTACCCGATCACCCTCAATAAGAACATCTGTGAATCTACGTGGTGTCAAAAATGCATAAAAAGAAAGAAGATGTATATTTCTATCCTCATTTTATCCCGCATAGAGTGAAGATGGAAGTATATATCTTATTCTTTTAGAAATCATCATATTGAGAATTCCACCATAGGCGACTACTGAGTGAATGCTGTTGGGGGCTTACATCAACTCAAGAGTAGTTAGGATTAATTTCATTTTAATTTGATGGACCTGTCAAAGCGATGGATGCTTGAGAAAGTACGTTGACTTCACTATCTCATTTGATCTAAAGGGATAGTCTACCGGCCAAAGAGTAGGACTATCCAACCTAAGGGGTGTCTTTTGGTGTGCAATAGATATCCTAGGAAGAAGATGTAGCAAACTTTTATCTTCCAAAGTAAAGAATAGTCGCTATGGTGATCCATTCGTAGCACAATAAATCAAACCCGACCTAGAGCTGCCTGTCGGTGTGCAATGATTGTGCTAAAAAGAATGCATATCATACTTACATCTTTCAAAGCAAGGATAACCTCCAAGGTGACCTGTTGGTGGCACAACAAGTCAAACCCGACCTAAGAGCAACAACTAAGAGAGTACCGCTAGAGTAGTTAGGTGATTCCTATAGGGAATTTTGCTGACACTGCCCTAAAGATAGAATGCTTGCTTGGGAGAGGTTCCACTAGGGGCATTCTCTTAATCCACAAGTGAATATGTATTTTGTTTGTTTATTATTGTGTACACTATTGGTGTGCAAGGGACCACACTGAGAATGGGCTATGTCGGCATTGAACTATCTCAGATTTACTAGACCAAGGGAGATGCTGCGCATCCACCAAACAGAATCTCTAACCACAAGGGTCGTTACAAGGAAAGGGGGATTGTCCAATCCAATAGTAACCTATGTAGTCTCTAGATGTGATCACAAAGAACGTGATCCAAATAGAGTGCCCATAAAGGAGGTACTACTAGTGTTATCCTGGTTCCTGAAGAAAATAATGCCTGAAGGTATACAGTGGCCAACTCATGGAGAAAGCATAGCAGACTTACATCTACCATGAGTGACATATCCACCAGGTGGGTCATTGTCAGCATAGAGAACACTAGCCAACCTAAGGTGCCCGTTGGTCTATGATGATCAGTCTAGGAAGAACATGTGTAGACTTATACTTCCCCAAAGAGGAAGTGATCCTCGGATAGTCTGTCGCCAGCTCGATAGGTGCTATCTAACCTAGGGCTGCCCGCCGGTGTGCAACGGATGTGCTAGGAAGAAAGCGTAGTAGACTTACATCCCCTAAAGCAAGGAATAACCACTAGGGTGACCCATTGTTGGCGTAACAGATCGACCCGACCTAAGGGTGACTACTAAGTAGGGAGTTACGAAGAAGGACTAGACCCAAACTTGAAGTATTTAGGAGGAAAGGAGTCGTAAACTTTAAATATACTTAACCCGGTCAATTCATGATGGCTAATTGAAGAAGTCATAGCAGACTTGCATCCTCTTAAATGAAGCCGACATGATGATAACATACCGATCACGCAGTAACACCTACCAAACTAATAAGGTGAACATCAGTGTGTAGTGGCCAAGTAAGGAAGAAAGCATAGCTGTTGTAAAATTATTTTCAAATTTTTTTATCTAATCTTTTCTAAGAGAGAAAAAGATAAAAATGAAGAACCAAAAATATTTCAAACACTTCTTGTGTTAGACACCACGTAGATCCGCAGATGTTCTTATTAGGCTGATTAGGTATGATATTGAGGAATGATGCACTATCTCGAGAGACAGAAGCCACCATCCTATACATGGACCTAATGACCTTAATAAGGACTCCTAAAAACTATGGGTCTTTGGAATGTACCAGAGATTCTTCCCTTACTTTACATGAAAAATTAAAGTAGGGTTTATTTTAATCGGGTTCGTTAATTTTCCTATGGAGGAAAGCCCCCATAGTTAATTACATCATAATGAGATTCCTTAAGAATACTCAATTAAGGTAAATGATTGTTGTCTCTAAAGATTTCAAATATAGGACTATCAATCAATTGGTTATTTTTAGAAGATCAAGTGGGATTGATCAAGAGGAAGGAGTTATTATCAAAACCAAAAGGAAGATGAGTAGGGGATGCTTAAGATACGAGGAAGCCTAATAAGCATCTCAAACTATCCTATGGTTAGGCTTTATATTTTTGAAATTAAAATGATTTATTTTTTGAGTTAAATTTTTATTAGAAATCTAGGAGTTATAATTCCATGACACAAGATCACAAAAATGCCTAAGAGGTGAGGATTTATGCTCATATCCCACAAAGGGAAGTAGCAACCTAAATCTAGGGAGCTTTGGCGAGGGCCAATGCATGACCTAAATCTAAGGCAAAAATGGGTATTCGATTTACCTCCACAAGAGAGGATAAATCACCCGACTGTTGGACTTATAATCGCCTAGGGTTGGCCGCCAACTAACTCCTCCTATGATTTTAAATACATGTATGCAAGTCTTATGTTTTGTAAGATAGCTACATTGTTGTTTATTTAGAAAAAGACTAAGTCCTTAAACACACTCCCTAAGAAACTAGATCATGTAGGGCATGATTAATGACTTAAATCTAATACAAATTTTTTTTATGTTTTATTTCCATTTTTAGACACTTCATTTGGCATAGGCTTTAGGATTCATATGCCAAATGCATGAGAAATTGGATTAAGGGCCAAAATTAGCGAGAAAGGAGGTGTGTTTCCACTATGGCTCTCAAAGGTCAAGCCAAGTTCCCTAGAAAAGGTGGAAGGCCTCCATAACAAGAGTGAAATAAGATGTTTTTCATGCATGATGTGATTATATACAACATCTAGCTAAGGGGTTGCTAAGTATTTTATCTGGATTTACAACCTAGGCTTTAGGTGAAGTTATGAGTTATTTATTTTTAGTTTTGAGTTGATTGGTTGGATAGAAATTTATTTTTTCCTAAGAGCCTAATCGCATCCAGGTCATACATCAAAGCAAGGAAGAAACTAGAAAACATATCATCTTAATACACAAGCTAAACAAACATCAAATAATTTATAAAGCTAGCGCAAAAAGAATAAAATGCCTTTTGTGGTCGGGCTCCACCGTACAAACCCAAAAACAAATTGGGTAGCCGAGCTCTACCCTTATACAACCCAGATTATAAATGAATTAATTACAATCAAAAAGGAATTAATGTTATGGGGGTCTTCATTCTTCATTTCTTCATTCTTCTTTCTTCTTCCTTCTTTCTTCTTTCTTCTTTCTTCTTTCTTCTTTCTTCTTTTAGTTGGATAGAATGTGGTTGCACCAAAAGCTTCACAAGGTGCATAATACATAGTCTTATGACCAATGTTCATCCTAATCCCCCATAACAATCATTCCAAATCCTAATTGCAAAATTACATGAAAATGGAAAAAAGTAAATCTAACTAGACGAAGATTGGTCGACCGAGCAACCCACTTCAAATCAAGACCGGATTTCTTCAACAAGGCTTCGTCTCTACTAGACGAAGCTACCTTTCTCGTTGGAAGCACCCGAGACAGCCTTCGATGAGGTAATTGTTCAAAATCGTAGCTATAGGTGATTTTCACTTGGTCTTTTTTGAAGGGAATTATCATCCAATGGAATTATGATTGTTGGATGTACATTCCCCCAAAATCGTAGCTATAGGTGTGGGATCATTTTCATCCCAATCCAAACTCTGGTGAGCTCAGATTGAATGGAGAAAGATGAACAGTGTTTATCTTTCATCGTTCGCAAAGGAGAAGGATCATGCGTCGTCCATTCGTGTGATTGGAACAGACGACTGTGATCAAATTATGCTAGATCCGCTGTAATTCTTAGCCTAAATCATGAGTTTAATCTTGACCGTCCGATCTTATATCAGACGATCCATAGAGAAAACTCGTTCACCGCTGGCTAACTCAGCACGCAGATGTGACAACTTAAATAACCAATCCCATCAAACAACGCGGAAAGCGCGTCGCGTTAGCCGCCACATGGCCTGATGGGATTAAGGTATAATTAAAGCTAATTAATTTATTTTTAATACTGAAACTTCCTAAAATTATAACTAATTATAGAAAAATCTAAAAATGCAAACTTAAGCTCATTTTAAAGGTATTTTAGAGTAAAATCTATGAAAATTATTATTAATTAATTTTAAATAGTGATTTTGGCTTAATTAGAGTTTTATTAAAAACTTAACTAGCTTAATTACTTCTTAATTAATCACCAAATTGATCTCAAACTTTATGTGGGTATTTAAGGAGAAGACCTCTGCCTCCCCTAATTTTCTGATATTTTATTGGTGGTTTAATTAAGGAAATCACTTGATTAAGCCTTAATCACTCTTCTAATTTAATTAATGATGATTAGTAAATGAACGGTGCTTTAATTTATTATTTAAGCTTAATTACCTCTGAATAATAAGAGAGCTTTTCGAATGTGATTGAGATATTTTCTTTTAATTCACTTCCTAAGTTCTCTTCACTTTTGGAATTAATCTAATTAAGGATTAATGAGGTAATTAGTAGCTTAATTAATTAATTAAGCTTAAATATAAAGATTGAAGCCTAAGTTATTAAGTGTAGGCCTTAGGGATTGAGATCAAGGCCTCTTTCTTGATCTCTTTCCTTTAGTCCATTTCATTTCCTTAATTGGAGATGTTTATGCTTAATCAAAAATGGACTAATAAACCTAATTACTTAATTAAAATTTCCTTCACATCTAAACAACCATAATTAACTTTTGGGTAGCACTTTGGGTGTTCAATAACCAAAAGTGAGAGATAATTAAATAATGAATAGCTCATATGCGTTAGAAAATCATAAAAGTAATTAAGTGAGATCCCTTAAGCTTAATTAATTATTAATCATAAGCCAATTGCATTAGGCCTCTTTCATTTATTAGGAGCATTGCAAATTTACTTCTCATTCGGTTGCATATCATTTTGGCTTATTATTAATTAGTTAATTAACTTAAGGTGATGTAGGTAAGGAATAATTAACTCATTTAGTTCATACCTTAACCTAATCAAAACATAAAATCAACTTATGTATTCTTCATTAAACTAAATTAATTCACACATGGGGAATTGGGCTAGGATTAGCAAACCTCTTTTACATTCCTTAAATTAAATCAAACTCAAATTTTAAAATATCTTTAAAGAATTTTGATTTATTTTAAATAGCTTTATTTAATTTGATTGTCCTTAGGAATTAATTCGGATGAATGAAATCGCATGCTTACATTCCTTTACTTCTTTCTAATCATGCTAAATATTGCTTTTCATATGAAATCATGTGTTTATTCCTTCTAATTTAATTAAATAAAATATTTTCTTTATGTCAAATTGCATGTGTTGACTTAAATCAAATATGAGTGGCTATTATCACTATTAAATCAAAAAAATTATTTTCAAAACTTATAAATCAATTATTAAAAATGAAGTGATGCTTATTATAAATATCTATAAGCTTGCATGTGATGATAATGTAAGATGTGTAATATGATGTTCTCTTTCCCTACTTTAATATGGATTCACGTAGGATTTGTAAGTGTATAGTTAATTTGAAAAGAACATGACACTTGCTTAAATATATTCTTATGCATTTCCATGTTAAGACTTAGGAAGAATTTCATATTACACATGTAAATCATACAACCAAATCAAACATAATTTCTAACATGATTTCTTATTCATATGTTTCTTTTTATACATTCATATGTATTTGAGAAAAGTGGTATAACAGTTTGGACATCCCGGGGCTGCGAGGCTTTAAGTAGCCCTAAGTAGGTCTTATACCTTACGCCCCTTGTGTAGAAAACAATGGCGTCGTACTCACTAAAACTCTTATGCATATGGATGTGTGATGTGGCTAATGAATAAACAATCATAAATCAAATTTCACATTTTGCACGGATTTTCTATCCTTATGGTCATTCATACATCTACATGTATCTAAGAAAAGTAGTATATTAGTTTGGATATCCTGGGGCTATGAGGCTTTAAGTAGCCCCAAGTAAGTCTTGTACCTGACTCCCCTGGTATAGAAAATAATGGCATCGTACTCACTTAAAACTTTTATGCATGTAAATGTGTGTTTAGCTAATGGATGAAAAATCTCTCTTTTCTACATAACAAAAACATGCATTCATAATTCAATCAAAAATGAAACATTTAAAATCCAAATACATTTTTCTTGCATTTATCATCAAAGTGTGCTAAGATTTACATTGCATGTATAGGTATGCTTAGGACTTATTTATATGCATGATATAGATGGTGGCAAGAAATAAATGGATGTGTGTTATGTGATAGTAATCCATTTCAATTAATCTTAAGATGCCTTTATTATTGAATAGGCCTATTTAGAGTAAATCAAAACTTAGGGTTAATTAAAACACATAATAAATCATTCACCAAAAAAATCCATTAATTAATTTACCTTAAAAATGACTTAAGATAGGGATAAAAAAGAGATCCCCTCTCTTTCTTCTCTTTATAACACTTGGTTGCTAAGTGTAGGTCATATAAAACAAAAAAACACTAAATAAAATCTTCAAATCAATTAAACTACTTAAAGAGAAATCAACCCTTTGTAAATTAAATCCCTCACATTTAGCAAATCATAACTCTAAAGCCTAGTTAGGAAATACCACACAAACCTTAACACATACACATTAGATTAAGTCACCATTTCTAGCTTTATATTAGGGTGGTGCATGGTTTGATGAATGTTTAGTTTTGTGATGTATTATTCTAGGCTGGATGTTAGGGTGTATGTGCGTAGTATGAATGTTAGGTAGATATTAGCCTAATCATGCTTTCTATAGGGGGTTGTGCTTAAGGGGCGATGTAATAAAAATATTAAATACTTTTTATAATGCAGATTGCTTATACCCTTAAGCATAACCCAAGTTAGGACAGGTGGGCTTGGTTACCCATGTGTGGGATGCTAAGTCTAAATTATTCATATAACTGCTTGGATTGTATGGCGTGTTTTAGCTAACATTTATTTTATAGGTGTAACTAGATTTACTTTCTTTCTCTTTTAATGTAATTTTGCATTAGGATTAGGATAAGTGTTATGGGGATTAAGGGTGAACATTGGTTATAAGATTATGTTTTATATACCATGTGATGCCTTTGGAGCAAACTACAACTTGCTCAAGCCAAAAGAAATAAAGAAATGATGCAAATCAAGATGAATGAATGAAAGATGAAGAATGAAGACCCCCATAACACTTATCATTTTACAATTGTAATTATTCTTTCATTATACTGGGATGTATAAGGGAAGAGCTCGACTACCCATATTTCTTTTCAGGTTGTACAACTGTACCCGACCACACCGACCTCTTATTCTTTTACGATAGTTTTATAAAATTGTGTGATATTTTATTTAGCTTGTGCATTAGAAAGACCATGTCTTTTCATAGTTTCTTTATGATTGGTGATTATTGTGTGACCTGGATGCGATTAGGCTCCTAAAATAAAAATAAATTTTCTATCCCACTAACAACTTATAACTAAAATTTTAAAACAATTCATAACATCACATAAAAGCCTAAGAATTAAATCAAGATAATAAAAAATTTAGCAACCCCTTAGCTGGATGATTGTATGTATAACATCATGCATGACATATTCTTTCACTCTTGCTAAGAGAGAGCTTCCATCTGTGCTAGAGAATAAAGGTTTGACCTGTAAGAGCCTTTGATGGAAAGACACCTCTTTCTCTTTTGATTTAGCCCACAACCAATTTCTCATGCATTTAGGCATACAAAAACCTATAGCCTGTGTCAAAACAAAAAGTCTAAAAATTAAATAAAACTTGATAAAATTTGCATTAGATTTAAGTCATCACTCATGCCCTTTATGATCTGGTCTCCTAGGGAGTGAGTTTAAGGACTTATTTTCTTTTTCAAGTAAATAATAGTCTAACCATCTAGCAAAGCATATGACTTACATACATGGATTTAAAGCGTAGGAGGAGTTAGTTGGCTGCCACCCCATGCGGTAGTAAGCCTAGTAGTTGGGTGGTTTATCCTCTCTTATGTTGGTAAGCCATATATCCATTTTTGTCTTAGATTTAGGTCGTGCTTTGGTCCTCGCCAAAGCCCCTTAGATTTAGGCTCTGAGGTCGTTGTTTACCTTATGTGCTACAAGCATAGATCCTCACCTCTTAGGCATTTCTATAATCTTGAATTGTGGAATTATTAGTCCTAGACTTTTAATAAAAATTCAACTCGAAAAAATAAATCTTCTCAAATTCAAATGTTTAAATCCCAACCATAGGGTAGATTGGAGTGTTCACACGGCTTCCTAGTCTCATGAGGACTCCCTACTCATCTCCCTTGATTTCGATAAGACTCTTTCCCTTTTGATCTCTCCCATTTGATTTTTAAAAATACAATCAATCCTTTGATAGTCCTATCATTGAATTATTTGAAGACAATAATCACCTACTTTAATCGAGAGTGTTCTTAAGGGATTCATTTTCCTTAAGATGTAATTAACTATGGTGGCTTGCCTCCATAGGGAACTTAACAAACTTGGCTTAAATAAACCCTACTTTACTTTTTCATGTAAAGTAGGGGAAAAATCTTTGGTATATCCAAAGACCCATCATGCCTTAGGAGTCCTCATTAGGTGATTAGGTCCATTATAGGGTAGTGACTTCTATCTCTTGAGATAGTATACTATTCCTTAATATCATACCTGATCACCCTAATGAGTATATATGCGAATCTGCGTGGTGTCCCCTCACTCAAACACACAGAACACAAAAATAAACACCACAACTATGTAGCAATATATACTAATTGACATCATAAATGATGTGTGCTTCTCATCTTCAGGGACCATCTTGATTTGGTTGTATCCCGATGATCCATCCATGAATGAGAACAAGTCGTAGTTGGAAGTATTGTCCACTAGTAGTTCTGATGTTGGAAGTGGAAAGTCTTCTTTTGGGCACGCCTTATTTAGGTCCTAAAAGTCAATACATACATGAATTTGGTTGTTCTTATTCTTAACTAGGACAATGTTGGCTATACAATTTGCATACTTCTCCTCCCAAATGAGGCCCACTTTGATCAGTTTCTTAGTTTCTGCAATTACCTGCTCTTCAATCTCCAATCTCAATCACCGAGGAGCTTACTTAATAAGCATCGCATATGGTTTAATAGCAAGTTTATGAACTGCTACATTAGGGAATAAGCCTGGCATTTCAGAATATGTCTGGGCAAAGAAATCCATGAATTAACAAAGTAGCATTTTTAGCTCTTCAACTTTCTCATCAAGTAGAAGGGCACTGACGAAAGTTGGACAGGGATCATCTTCAGCCCCTAAGTTGATTTCTTTGAGTTCATCCATAGTAGTTGTTTGTCCACCATCTTTGAGTTTTTCAGGTGCAGGCTTAGCTTCTACTTCTTCATCATTTGTAAGAAGAATTTCATGGAGATCATCTTCTTCGTCACTATTAATTTCGATCTCAGCTTCTATTATATTATAGCAAACTTTATTTTGATGAGATTTGTCGATGAACCCAAGACCTTTAATGATAAACTTATCACTTCTTCATGATGCTTGAGGTCTTCTTTGGCTCCACATCCTGTTAAAGATCTGAGTTCTATTTTCAATAGTTCTAATATGAATTCCAAGCTTATGCATCATTCTTTGTAATTTCTGTGGATAGAATATTGGTATTCTTGTTGGCACTATCTCCTCAAAATTTTCATGTTGAGTAAAGTATTAAAATTGTGAGATTCTTCTTTTATAAAATATAAAGTTCTGTTTACTCATTTTCACATAGAATGTTATCAATTCTTCAATGTTATGAACCACCAGTGGAGTGATTTCTTTGAAGTACTGTTGAGGGATGGTATAATTTTAAGGGAGTCATCTAAGTCTGCCAAGTGAGCTATCCTTCTCGATGCAACCATCTAAACTTTATTTTCATAAGTAGATTCAAAATCATAGTCTGAATTGGAATCACTTAATTCATACTTTATCTTTCTTAAAAGTTTATAAGTTCTCTTAGGTTTGACAGAAATTTATTCTTCTTCTTGTGTGTCACTTCCCAAATGAGGAACTAATTTTCTTGATTTAGGTATAGAATCAAGTGCTTTCAGGAGAGTCGACATTGCCTTCTTTCTTCCTTTTTGCTTCTACTCTTTCACCTTATGAAGTAGATTTTTAGTTCCTGAAGTGGATGCTACCACTTCAAGAGGCTCTATTAGCTTAGGCTCTTTAGTGATGAAATATTTTGCATCTTCATATATCTTTGCTTTTTGGATAGAGAATGGTTGTAGGTTGCTAAGAATTTTGAACTCTTCTACATCTTTTAGGTACTTTATACACTGATGAATAGTTGATGGGACCATGCCATACTCATGCAGCCATGGCCGGTCCAAGGGAGCTCTAAATGATGTATCAGCATTGATTACATGAAACTTGGCTTCTGTATATAAATCCCAAAACTTGAGCGGGAGAATAAAGGAACCCAGGGTTTTCTATCTTTTCTCAATGAAACCATGAACCATCAACAAAAAGGGTATGAGGCTCAATCTTTTTGGTCGAGTCTGTCTGACTACTCTTATCATTTTGGAGTAACTAATGTTGAAGGACATCTGATATCACATAAATGATTCAGCATGTCTCTACTGGAAAAGATTCACCATTATCTTTTTCATCCAATCCAATAATATGAAGTTTAGGCATAAAGTATACAAGCCTAAATGGTTGGCTTGTCGTTTGGTGATACTCCTCTAAATTGTTAATATTCTTTTGAGTTATAGTCTTCTTCTTGCTCTTATTTTTCTTAACTGGATTCTTTGATTTATGAGGTCTGCTTTAGTAGACTGATCCTCATGCCATGATGAAGTAGCCTTATCAAAATGTCACTAAGAAGCCCAAATACTTGGTTTAGGCATCTCTTTTAAGTCCAATATAGGTTCAAGTGGTGATTTCCACTTAACACTGGGAACATCTTTTAGCTACTTCAACATTTTCACGATCTTTTTAGAGACTACAGTTTCCCATTCTTCAGTCTAAATTAATTTTTTCTTCTTTTTATCTTTAATGGATGATACGAAAGAGGGCGCAATCATCCTTACAGACTCTCTTTTCGGGTTGACTAGAACACTATCGGATAATATAAATTCACCTTATCGATACTTCCTTTCCAGCCAATCTTTGAAGACATACAATCTTCGATAGGATGAATGATCATTTGATGATAGAGACAGCAAATTGGATTATTGACTTGATCAGCTTCTTCAGGCCTTTTAATTTCTAGTAATTGTAGACCAGTTATGACTGCTTGTTGAAATAATTTAGTCACATTGTCCCTTCTAAAGGAATATTCTTTGTTCATCTTTTCCTTAAGAGATGGACACATTCGCTCATCATCTCTTGTTGCTTATTTTAGATGCTCTCCATCACTTAGAAAAGTTTGAGGTTTATCATGCTCTCCATCTCTTGTTGTGAATTAGGATGGACAAGCCTCTTCCCCATATCATCATTGTACATTGGCTATTTTTTTACCCATATTATAGATTACTCATTTTTCACAACTTAAGCTATAGGAAGTGGCATGAGTTTCGTTTCTTCTTGAGACTGAAGGTTTACTTTTCTTTGATTTATCTGTATAGATTTTAGACTTAGGTCGATTCAGCTTTTCAAATTTTGCCACCGTATCAAGAAAGTCTTGGAATGTTGTAATTAACGCCATACATAAAAATGGTGCCATTTCATGATCCATATTTTCCATTAGCAATTGGATCACATGTTCTTCCTCCAATTGTTGCTCACATTTCATACTTAGGTTACACTAATGACTTATGAATTTTATCATTAACTCATCTTTTCTCCTTTTTAGCAAGGCAAGATCAGTGATTATTATCTTCTTGATTGCACTGGAGAACCCCTTCACGAATATTATCTGTAACTCAGCAAAGGTTTTAATTGAATCATTCGACAATTCTGCATACCACTCGAAAGTAGCTGAGGTCAGGCTGCTGACGAATTAATAGAAAAGTAGTGCACCATTCCCTCATATGTTACATCAAGTAGCTTTAAATTGGGCTAGATGTTTCTTTGAGTTACCAAGCCCACTACAAGTATTAAATTTTGATACTGAGTAACATTTTGGGTACGACGCTTGATCATATTTAGCTGGGTAAGGGCAACCCTTACTCACCAACTTTTCAGCTTGCTCTGAAGCTATAACTGCCTTTATCTTTTCATTAATTATTATTTCTAGATGAGCAACTATTATCATTCCAGGTATGCTAGCCACATTTTGAATTATCAGCTGAAGAGGTAGTTGGTTTACTTCATCCCCGCTTTAGGTGTAGCATGTACTGTATGAGCCTGAGGTACTAGAGCAACTGGTGGTATACAAGTTATATTATTAGCTACCTATTGATTAGTAGAAGAAACAGGTGCTATAGTTAATGTGATATTCTTCTACAACATATCCATCATGATATTCATCTGTGCCATCATGTCATTCCTCTTGGTACTAAACTGTGCAATTTTCTTATCTTTGACTTTCATTTGATGCTGCATTTCTCTTTGCTCTCTAGCTAGCGTCACAGCATCAATCAATACAGGCTCTTCTTCTTTCTCTACTTCTTGTGTTGTTCTACTTTCTACTCATCTTCAAGGAAAGAACTTCATTGTTATTCTCCTTGTGTATTTGAAGGGACAGCTGTTGTTGGGGCTGAACGACGACATTGATTGTAAAAGTGTATACTAGGCTGATCATTTCTTGGTTCCACCATATTAACATCTTCAACTCCCATGATCTCTTTTTCATTTTGATCTTCTTATTTTTCCTCTTCAGCAGAGATTAAAGATCCATCTTCTACTTGCTTCTGTGAAGACTGTTCTTCATAAACATCAAATTTAGGTTCAGGTTCCCTAGATCCATATTGCTGTTGATGGAGCTAAGCAGAAAGTTCATCTATATCTCTGACCATATAGACAACTTCCATTTCAATAGTGTCCTCTTCATTACCTTCTTTTTCCACATGAATTTATCATCGTTGTTTCCAGTGGATCTCTAGTTTAGAGTACAGAATAAATATTTTTTCCATTAAAGGACTACGATCAAAGTCAACCTTCTTTTGTGGGGGTGAATTTGATCGATGATGGGATCTCCTAGAGGATTCTCCAGGGTGTCGACCATCATGTCTTTCATCAGTAATATCCCTTCTTTTAGTTATCCACTTCTAATGAGTTATTTTTTAGGCAGATTTTTGAATATGTGCATCAGATGTCACACCTCTATATTTATTCAAAATTTCATTACGGGGCCTTGGCCTCCATATCTGCTTACCCTTTCATTGAGATCTTTCGATAGCGGATTCTTGGACACGTGATCCAAGTGTCACGCTCTGATGCTCACTGCGTGAAGCATACTTGGCTCAATCACTAGTTACCATAAGAGATGGCAACCTCCTTGGCATGGCTTCAGTATTTTCAATCATCACAGGCCTTTGAGATTTTCTTTTCATCAAGCCTCTTTCCTTGGCTACTTTAAGAACTTTATGTATTCTAGAAGATAGTGTTTGATGTAGGACAAGAGTGCCTTTTATGATATGATATTTATTACATCGATAATTCTTAAATCCTCACAAAAGAGTAATGATAAATGTAAACTACTATTGAGCACATTAACAATATTATGAATTTAGTGAAGTTGAAAAAATTGTGATTAAAGTTATGTTAACCACACTAGAGATCTAAATCTTATAAGTGCAAAGAAATAATTGAAAAGTTATGAATGATCTAACCTATAGCAGATTTAAAATAATCAGCAGTGAAGCGGGGATAAGTTGAAGTCGACCTCTACAAATAGTCTGTCATTGTGGAGATCACGTTCCATCCTTAGAAGTCTTTCTCTAAGGGTTGTGAGCTCACACACTCAAGTAGTCTGTCACTCAAGAGGAAAGCACATAGAAGGATAGTAAAAGAAATTTAAGAAGATAACTTTTATTCTAAATCCAAGTGCCAAGCATTATAAGAGCCTCCCTATTTATAGGATTGAAAGAGAGAGTTAAGAATACTCAAACCTAACTCCAAAGATTAACCTAACACCATCATAACTACACCTACCACCACCTATTACCAAACCTACCACCATTGTCAAACCTACCACTCATTCCATACCTACCCAAAATGTCATACATATTACAATGACTCATGGGCAATGACATAAGAATAACCCAATACATATAAGCTCAAGACATATACAAAATATAAATGCCCAATAATACAAAACTTAAATTATAACAAAAGGCCCAATCATGGATTTAAGCTTTATGATGATGATGTCAACAATGGTGATGATGATGCCCTGCAACAACACTCCCTAGCTTTAAAGGATTCTCCTCTGGAGAATGAAAATCCAAGTACTCTTATAATAATTGTGAGCCTAGTTGATGTAACTCATCAAATGTAAGCCATGAATCTTCAAGTGGAGAAAGACCTTTCCAACGAACAAGAAACCTTTGAGTGCCTCCATCAGATGTGATGATAAACTGTTCTTGTAAAATTTTATATGGACGATGTGATCTTAAGCGACGAGATGGTATAGGAGTTGGTGATGAAGTATGAACTTGCATGTCAGTCCTATTTGTAAAGGGAATAGTGTTATATGTGGCTTGCCCATGGTACAACGTTAAATTTGATACATTGAATATTGGAGAAATCTCAGCATTCATTAGAAAATCTATTTCATAAGCATTATCATTTATCTTTCTTACAACTTGATAAGGACCAGATCTCTTGAGAGTTAATTTCTTAAGAGTTTCACTTGAAAATCTCTTAGGTCTAACTTTAACAAGAACCAAATCTCCCTCATTAAATTTTACATATCGTCTATGTGCATCAACATTAGCTTTATATTTATCATAACTTAGTAAGTTTTGTTGAATTTCATGATATAAATCATGCATGCTTTGTGCAAATGAAGATGCAAATGCACTGGACCTATATATTACAGGCAATTCAACATGATCAATTGGTTTTCTTGGATCATAATCAGTTACAATATGAAAAGGACTCATACCGGTTAACCTATTAATTGAACTATTATAAGCAAACTCTGTAATAGGAAGAACTAGGTCCCAACTAGTAGTATGATCGGTCATTAAACACCTAAGTAAATTTCCTAAGCTTATATTAACAACTTCAGTTTGTCCATCTGTTTGAGAGTGGTAAGCTGTAGAAAATAAGAGTTTTGTGCCAAGCTTTTTCCATAAAGTTTTCCAAAAATAGCTTATAAATCTTACGTCACGATCAGACACAATTTTCTTAGGAAGTCCATGTAAGTGAACTACCTAACGAAAGAAAATTATCGTTATATGTGATGCATCTGATGTCTTATAGTATGGAATGAAGTGTGTCATTTTAGAAAATTAGTTAATAACTACTATGATAGAGTCAAAACATTGTACAGTACGAGGTAATCCTAAGATGAAGTTCATACTAAGATCTTCCCATGATTTGTGGGGAATTGGGAGTGGTGTGTATAGACCATAATTTTATTTTTCACTTTTGCTATTTATGCGACATTGGGCAATGTAACAGCAACATCTTTCTTAAGACTAGGCCAAAAGAACCTATCCTCCATCATAGTTATTGTCTTATCATGACCAAAATGACCAGACACACCTCCTGAATGAATTTCTCAACAAGAAAATTTTGAAGTGATGAATCTAGGATATATAGTTGTGTGCCACGAAAGAGATAACCATCTTGTATTTCATAATCTGGACTATTAATTGAAACATCAAATTTCAAAGATTCAAAATTTTGTTGAAAATCTTTACAATTAGGATAATCATCTTTAAACTTTTTGAATTTAGTAACCTTCACACTCATGGCATTTAATAATGTACATATTCTACTTAAGGCATGTGCTACTTTGTTCTTGGCACCAGATTTATGTTTAAGAACAAACATATATTCTTGAAGAAATTGAACCCTTTTTGCATGATGAGAACTAAGTTTCTTTTGGGTGTTTAGATATTTAAGCGCTTCGTGATCAGAATAAAGTATAAATTCTCGTGAAAGAAGATAATGTTGCCAACAACGTAAAGTTTGGATGACAACATACAACTCATGATCATATGTGGAATATCGTTGATGAGCTTCATTTAATTTTTCACTAAAGAAAGCAATAGGATGACCTTCTTGTTTAAGAACACCTCCAATATCAACTCTAGAAACATCACATGATACCTCAAATACTTTATCAAAATTTGGCAATTTCAATATCGGTGGACTTGTTAAAAGTTCTTTAATTTTAGAGAAGGCATCAGTAGCTGCCTTTGTCCAAACAAAGTCTCCTTTTTTAAGACATTGAGCTATCGGGGCCATAATAGTGCTAAATCCACGAATAAACCTTCGATAAAATGTGGCTAACCCATGAAAACTATGTATATCATGAATTGTGGTTGGGGTAGGCCACTCTTGAATAGTCCTAATTTTTTTGAGATCAGCAGAGATGCCAACACAAGAAATAATGAATCCTAAGAAGATTACTGAAGACATCATAAATTACCATTTTTTTAAGTGAACATATAGTTTTTCTTTACGAAGCACTTCAAAGGCTTGTTGTAAATGATTCTCATGATCACTCTTAGTTTAACAAAAAATTAAAATATCATCAAAGTACACAACTAAAAATTTTCCAATGAACAGCCGTAAGATATGAGTCATCACTCGCATAAATGTACTTGGAGCATTAGTCAATCCAAAAGGCATTACTAGCCATTCATACAAACCATCTTTTTCTTGAATGCTATTTTCCATTTATCACCTTCTCTCATACGAATTTGATGATATCCACTTTTAAGATTAATTTTAGAGAAAACTATTGATCCAGCCATCATATCTAACATGTCATCAAGTCTAGGTATGGGGAACCTATACTTAACAGTGATTTTATTTATAGCATGACTATCTACACACATACACCAAGTACCATCTTTCTTTGGGGTAAGAAGAGTAAGCACTGGGCATGGAGATAAACTTTCCCTGATAAATCCATTAGCTAATAAATCATCCACTTGTCATTTTAGCTCCGCATGTTCATTTGGGTTCATACTATAATGTGGAAAACTTGAGAGTGATGATCCAGAAACTAGCTCTATGGCATGCTTGGATACTTCTTAATGGGGGAAGCTCACTAGGAAGTTTTTTAGGACAAATATCTTGATATTCCAATAAAAGTTCACGTACTTCATATGAGAATGATTTAGCACAAGGTTGATTTTCAAAGGTTAGAACAACTAATGCAAAAATGATATTTCCATTAGTCTCTTGTTGAAATTGACATTTATTAATAATATGTAGGGATTTCTTTTCTATGGGAGGAGAATAATTTTGGGGTTGAAGTGGAGTGACCTCTTTAGGCTTTAGTTGGATTTAAGACAATTCTCTTACCTTGAAAATTAAAAGCATATGTATTAGATCGCCCATAATTTGTGACATCCATATCAAAAGCCAAGGTCTACCTAAAAGTATATGAGCAACATCCATCGTAAGAACATCACACCAAATTTTATCATTATATTCTTCTAATTGAATGGGGTACAAGACAACTTTGAGATATAGAGATAAAGGTCTTATCTACCCAAGCAACCTTATAAGGTTGTGGGTGGGTCTCTGGGGTGAGTTTCATCCTAGCTAAAGCAGAGGTATCAATAACATTCATGCAACTGCAATTATTAATAATTAATTTACACATCTTTTCACCACTCTTAAAATAAGTGTGGAAAAGTTGACGTGCGCCTCCAATCAATATTAGCTCGTGGGATAGCTAACACATAATGTATAACAGCTATATGAGACTCATCTAATTCTTCTTCTGCATCACTAGCTTCTTCACAAGGGTCATCTACAATTTGATTATCATTATTTTCATTTTGTTGATCCTCATTTTTATAATCTAAATGTAAGTTTCGACGAGGACAAGTACTTGCATAATGACCAATTTTACCACGTGTAAAATAAGTAATGCTAGAAGTCTTAGAACTAGATGTTCCCATTAAAGCTTTTTCTTTTGTTTCACTAAGTCCTTTAGAAGCGTAGGAGGGTAACACGATTGAGAGTTGTTTGCAGATGAAGTTGTGAATCGCTTATAAGGTTGTGATATAAGATATTGTTCAATTTTTGTCGCCACTCAAAATGCATCCTCAAGAGAATAAATTTCTCGGGTTATCATTTCATTATGAATATCAATTCGTAACCCAGATCTAAATCTAGAGATTATGGTGCGGTGATCCTATCTAACATCACAACGGGTCATCAATTCATCAAACCGTGTCATATACTCAATAATAGTTAAAGATCCTTGTTTAGCATAGTCATTTCATCCATAAGTTGATCATGAAAATTTAATGGTTCATATTTTTGCTTTAAAATTTCTTTCATCTCATCCCAAGAAGCAATAGGTGGTTGTCCTAATCATTGAAATTTTTGTGTGAGATTAATCCAATAAGTCTTAGCATGGCTAGTTAGTTACATGCATACAAAATGAACATGTCTTTCTTCTGACATGGGCATCCAACCAAAATATTGGTTCATATCTACTAACCAATCTAAGAAAATTTTAGGATCAAGTCGACCATCAAAAGTAGGTGGATCAATTTTAACCCTATGAATAACATCATCATCATCAGGTTCTCTAAGTGTACGTTGAGGGGCAACAAAATTAGATAATGGCTCTTCGTAATGTCGAGGATAATGCTCATAAGGAGTTCGATGAGCATAACATTCATCTCGTCTAAATTGTCTTCCTATTCGATGAGGTGGGTGAGGAAGTACCTCATCAAACTCGAGATATTCATTAAAGTTGTTCCTAGGGCGATAATGGGGTCTAATAGGAGAATGTGGATGAGGTGAGAGAGGATTGAGGAACGGGATCGATAGGATGACCTTCTCTCTCTTCAGGTTGGTGTTCTAGAATTGGTTAGTTTCTGGTGAATGTGTTGTAAGCCTACCAACTTTTTGTTCTAAGGCTTCAAATATTTTTTGGAATTCATTATAGGTTTGTTGGTGCATAAGGATAAACTTTTCTATTTTTTTCTAGTAAAAATTCATAGAATCATGTTTTTCATCTACAGATTGATCTTGATACCTAAGACCACTATGAGTTGACATGATGATATTCTTTTAAAAATTTTAATATAAGCAAATATTTAATTAAAAATATTTTCTAAAAAAAATATGCAATGTAATGAAATCAAAGACACAATTAAAAAAAGTAAGTAAATGCCCTAATTAGATAAAAATTTTGTATGTTTTTTTAAACAATGAATTACAAGATTACTCTAATGCAAAAAAAACTCAATACTAAACAAGATGTTCCCAAAGAAAAATACTTCCTCTGATACCAAATATGATGTAGGACAAGAGTGCATTTTATGATATGATGTCTATTACACCGATAATTCTTAAATTCTCACAAAATAGTAATAATAAATGCACACTACTATTGAGCACATTCACAATATTATGAATTTAGTGAAGTTGAAAAAATTTTGATTAAAGTTATGTTAACCACACTAGAGATCTGAAACTTATAAGTGCAAATAAATAATTGAAAAGTTATGAACGATTTAACCTGTAGCAGATTTAAAATAACCAACAGCAAAGAGGGGATAAGTTGAAGTCGACCTCTACAAATAGTCCATCGTTGTGGAGATCACATTCCTTCCTTAGAAGTCCTTCTCTAAGGGTTGTGAGCTTACACACTCAAGTAGTCCATCACTTAAGAGGAAAGCAAACAAAAGAATCGTAAAAGAAATTTAAGAAGATAACTTTTATTTCAAATCCAAGTGTCAAGCATTACAAGAGCCTCCCTATTTATAGGATTGAAAGAGAGAGTTAAGAATACTCAAACCTAACTCCAAACTCAAACCTAACACCATCATAATTACATCTACCTCCACTTACTACCAAACTTACCACCATTATCAAACCTACCACTCATTCCATACCTACCCAAAATGGCATACCTACTACAATGACTCATGGGCCATGATATAAGAATAGCTTAATACATATAAGCTCAAGACATATACAAAATATAAATGCCCAATAATACATAACTTAAATTATAACAAAAGGCCCAATCATGAATATGTCGACGATGGTGATGATGATGCCTTGCATCAGTGTTTCATGTTGTCTCCTCTGTGGTGGTGAAGCTTGACATTTTTCAGTTCAGAAAGACTGCTTCATCTCACCAGTAGAGTTATTCCTTTTTACTCATTTTAGATTATCAAAGTTGTTATGGGCAGGAATACTCACTTCTGGTGCAGTATTGCTTGTTCACTAGGTCCAAATGGGATCTGTTGAGCCCTCAGCTCAGCATTTCTTCTTCTTATTTGCTTTCTGGTTAATTTACTTCCTGATGGGAAAGATTCATGATCATGCTTTCCAGGTACAAAAGGTTCAATCGACAAAGTAATTGTACCATGAGCCATTAAATACATAGTTTTCCCACTGATGGTTCTTTTTATCACAAGGGTTTAGATTGACCCAATATTTCAAAAACTAAAGTTCTCTGTCGAGAGAACTCCTTAACAATGGTTGGTTTTAATTGGTTGGAGCATGAGTAGAGCTTTAAGAACCGACGCGCAGATGACCTCGGATGAGTGCACCACGAGTGGGTATTTCAAGAGTTACAGTTATAATACCTGGGAAATTCAAGCTACCAAATTGAATGGTAGCTCCAACATCTCCTGTGTTGATAACGGCGTTAGCTAAGCAGGTGTTTGCACCACGCCCTAGCTGAACATTGAAAGGAGTGCACTATAGATCCATTCTGCAAAAGTGAAAGATGAGAATTAGTAACTAATAATTATTATTTCACCCCATACTTTCAAAATGTAGAGGTTCTACAAAACAAAATAATTGTGTAATAAAAAAAATACTCTACAGAATAATTCATTCAACATAGAGTCTCATATATTAATAAATTGAATTTATTACACATTTGAATAACCATTTTTTATTTTGAATTTTCAAATATTTTGTTGCTACTATAGCATATATGACTAGCCAAAGATGGAAGAAGAATCTTATCCCCAACGGAAGAAATCTGTGGGCTCTAAAAATTTGCCACCAACCTCTCGTAATTAAAGAGAGTATTATTTAAAATTTTGGTGTAATTTTTAGAAGGCAGATGGAACAGTAGATAAGACACTACCCAGAGATTTTGTCCCCATTTTGTGAGGACTTTAGATCTAGTTCTAGGTTTCCTATAGGCACAAGCACCCATTAATTAGCCCTCCCAATAAGTAAAAGAGAACTTTCAATTAAGGATAGTCATTAGGTCGCTTAATACATAGTGTATAGCAGCAACATTTGGAGTTTAGAATTTAGAAAATTCATCATTATTAGCTTAAAGCGGATGGTTGGGGGAATGATGACGTGCCTGATCTAGATCCCATGGTTCCATCATCTCGGGTTATCGTGGTCCCTAGTCTACTTAGTCAGAGGAGGTAGTCGACTCAACCTGATCGAAGGACCCTTATCAGCAACACATGGGCTACATCATCCAAGAAATCCTTATAGACCTGGCGTGGTGTTTGTCTAAGGAGACATGCTTAAGTCTGCCTTAACTGATAGAGGGTTTTTTGCCCTATCAGGTGTAAGAGTCATTGGGGAGCATACGGGCTACGGTCGTGATCGTAATATAATGGTTATATTTGGCGGTAACCACCCACTCAAAAGACTCTAGTCGTAAATCCATCATATGTGGAGCTATCGCCAAGCCAATGTAGTAGAGGACAGCCACATCTTTACCAAGATTGAGAGAGATAGTAGAACACTTGCTTTGACTTTAGCTCCTTTGTGAGCTAGAGTTTTCTTAATTTGTCACCTTCAATAAACTATTGTGGAAGGTGATTGAATGGAGTTTGCTTTAAACTTTTAAAGATTAAATTTCATTTAAGCAGTTTTTAGATTGATACTTAATTTGAGTTAATTTGATTTGAAATTAGAATCACATTTTGATGGAAGTATCCCCTCCTGTTGAAATCACCATTCAACACGACTATCATTGGGATTTCTGAGTTTGCTTGATCCTGTGGACTCTATTAGTTTAATAATAGAGGATCAGACCTACTATCACATGATAGGATTAGCTTCTCAGATATTTTAGTAAGTTGAAGTTTTTATAATAATTGGATTTTTAGGTTATGTTAACTGACCTCCCCAAGACCAAACCGGAAGCAATCAAAGATCCTCGGACACTAAGTTTAAGCAACATAAATACGAGGCCATGTGGGTATTTAGATACTGGAATTGAAGATTGCTTTATATTTCGTATAAGAATTTATTTCTTTCAAATGATTGCACAAATTCTAAAGCACTTGAATTGAGTGATAGTTGGCTCCATAATTTATGCAAAATTAATGCATTTGAAGTCTATTCAGAATTTAAGCTGACGCCTTCTATCTAGTTGTACAAGAGTTACAGATTCGATAATGTATTATTGAATCTTCCAATTCTTAGATAATATTTGGCTTGTAGTCTTTTATGAGCTTTAGTTACACTTTTCAATAGGTTGCTCGTCTTTAGTGAAAATCTCTTTCGAAATTCATTTGATTTTCACTTTAACTTGAAAACAGCACTGAACAAATCTCTTGTATTAATTTTATGTTTAATTGAAGCCTTCTTTAGTCTATTCTAAATTATACATTCTGATATATGGATTAAATAAGAAGGCTTCATCTTCATTATCAAGCTTGATTGTGTTCAGTTGAAATTATTTTTAGTTCACTTGGAATAAGTCGTAGTAATCTCAGTATTTATTGCCTTAACCATATTCATGCTTATTGGCTAGCTTCATAGTCACATCCATATTCATATATGAGCTATTAAACCCAATTTGGATTCATTCTTAACTCCACATCAATTTTCATGTCTATTTGAAAATTACATTTCAAATTTATTATAAATCTCTTATGAGTTTTGTATTAACCTCCTTAAGTTTCACTTGCATTTGTTTCTCAGCTCGTTCAATTCGACATGTTTGATAGATCTTTTTGGTGGTCATTGGTAAGCTTTCAAGTTCATTTACATTTAATTTCTAATTCATTTACTTTATATTATATATATATATATATATATATATATATATATATATATATATATATATATATATATATATATTTTTTTTTTTTATATATTTTTTTTTTATTAAGTCCCAAAAAAAAATTTGATAAAATTTCGACATTATTTCGACAAGATTCCAGCCCCTCGTACTACAATTATTTTGTCGCCTGCCACACCCTAATGAGCAATGTTTAAAGACCTCTTTAAATTTCACGATAAGCATAACGCTTCAATCACCGCATATAAAGTAAATATATACGCAAATATTCTTCTCCTTTTTTTAACCCCAAATTTAGTTAAAATTTTGCAACATTTCACAAGTGAGCAACCTTTAACAATTTGGCACGCTCGATGAAGATAACGAGCAGGTGACAACAAATGATTTCATCTCTTCACGCCTGATGAGCGACGGTTCAACCTACAAAAAAAAGCACATACACATATACTATTTCTACACATTTACCACCAACCACCAAGCTAAATCTTGGCATCTAAACTCAATCATATACGAAGTTTGCTGGAGTGGTAAACCCAAAGGAAGGAAGGAATGGAAAGATGCTGAAGATCGAGAGAGAAACCCGCCTGATGACGATGTTCCTTCTCAACTGCGACAAAAGGAAAGGTTAGAAGAGTAATTCAGCGGCTTTGCGCTCGATTAGAGGAGGAATCGAGAAGGTATGCCGAGAGGAACCCGCCTGATGACGGAATTGCCTCTCGGCTACCCTCGCTTGTAAAAAGGGGAGGTCGGCTAAGGATGAATTCAGCCAAGGGGAAGTTTGGCTAGGAGGGAAGTTCTGGCCAATTGATAGGGAGGAGTTTGGTTTATGGCAAGGAGAAGAATTAGATGGAGGAGCCAACTTCTAAATCCAGCCAAACAGCAAAATGGCAACATTAAATCCTACATAATTTTAAATTTTGTTTCTCTTCTATTTTGCTTTAATAAATTTGGGTTTAATAAATCAAGTGATGGACTTAATGACGGGATTTACATGAGCTGTAGCGTGTGAAGGATGGTGAGAGGAAAGACAAGAGGGGAAGTTCACAGCCACTTGGTTGGGAGAGGCCAAGCGAATGTGAACGTGAGAAGGGGAAAGAACCGAGATCTTACAGCTGCTATAACCGAACGGATGGGGGAAGAGTTCGGTTTGTGTGGCTTCAGCTGGCTGCGTGGGTTTCGAACCAAGAGAAAGACAAGAGTGGAAGGAGGGTTGGAAGGAAGATCAGAAGAAGAACCGAGCTTACCGCTTGAGAGAATCGGAGCTTCATTCCTTTGGATTGGGGGAAATCGGGAGAGAGGAATCGGGCTTCGGTTGAACGCAGACAGAACGCTGCCCTTACTCATGACTTCTTGTGGTTGAGGGAACGGCCAAGAGGGTGTGCGGTTGTTGCCATTTTGAAGGGAAATCGGGAAAGGAAAGGGGGGAATGGTTGCTCGCGTGCGTACGGTTGAAGTAGTCGGACGAGTGAATGAAGAATGGGCTTGCGTGCGTAAGAGATGAAGCCGAGGCGGATTTGTTTGGGGAAGAGCCGCGAGTCAACAAAATCTTATGCTCAATATCATTAATAGTGTTGACACTCATCTTCTCTTATCATCATAATAATACTCATCATCACTGATATCTCACCTAATCACAAGGCATGAAATAACTCTAAACAATTTAATAGAAGAATGTGAGTTGAAATTAAAAAAATAATTCTAAGGATAAAACAAATGCTTTTAATAATATTTATCGACTAATAAAATTATGTGAACATCTAAATCCAATAAACTTATTAAATTATCCATCAAGACATAAATTAAATTTAACTACTATAATAATTCATCCAAGAAAAATAATCACTATTAAATCAACTAAATGATTTCTAACATCAACCACCTTCAAATGATGAACTTGAAGAATACATAAATTGATCAGATAAATTTTGAGGATTTAAATTTGCCTAGATAGAATATATTAAGATGGAGATGATAGTGATATGAGAAAAAGACAAAATATGAGTAAAAGAAGAAGAAAATAACAAGCATTTTTTTCTCTCTTCCCCTCTCTTTGTATACTATTAATTATTCATATCAAAGCCATCAACAAACAAAAATTATTAACTACATGATCGAATAGTTCTTCTTTAAATGTTTCAATCTACCTCCAATGCAACTACAAGTTCGTCGTCACTACTTCCAGCTGCCTCCAATTAGGCGACACTTGTCATCATCACTTCTGTTTACCATCTCTACAATCAATTTGAAGGTTAAAGCCCATCATCGCCATAAGGTGATGCCCAATATGAAAGCCAAGATTGACACCTAATGTTGTAACCTAGGTTGGTTCTTGTTTATGTGTTCAGTGTCAATGCTAACTTCTTGATCATTAATTTTCCATCCAATAAGGAGAAAGATTATGCAAACCATCAATCATCAATTGATAATAATTCTAATGCCTCAAAATTCTTAAATCATCAATCATCATTTGATAATTACTTAATGCCTCAAAATTCCTCTTACTTCCATCATATAAATCATCTTATACAATTTATATCTACTAAGTTGAATTAATATCTTCTCTATCGTGTTAAAAAATAAATAATATTCGTAATTCACTTGCGAAAAACTTAGTTTATGATAGTAGTGTATAAAGCTACTAGTGAGTGAATGTTAATTATTGTTGAACTCACTCAAATCAAAATAATATATAATTAATTTTAATTTAAAGTCAACTATTTTCTATTGGAGTAACAAAACTCAAAATATTTTTTTTATGAAGTCAAAGAAGTGGTGTATGTAAAAAAATAATATATAGAAAAATAAATAAATAATTTTTTAATAGAGCCAAAAATTATAACTTTTAAAATTTTTTAAATATTATTGTGCAAAAAGTGACAAAAAAATATAATTTATTCGATTATGGATCATATGAAAAATTCATCCAACAAATTTATGATACTTTTTCAGTTCATTCTCATTTTAAATTTTTGATTCCTATATTATATAAAAAAAATTAACTTTATTGAAAAAATATTTTCTTTATTTTCTTTCAAAAATATACCTTAAAGTTTATTTTATATTAAAATACTACTACTAAGTATTTGTTTAGAGTCTACCTTTACCATTATTGATTCAACCACATTTAAGCAAGATTCTAAGAAGTTCAAATAATATTAGAATTATGTTCAAAAGAATTTAAGTCTTATTTAAAAGTTCTTTGAACCTTATGTGAATAGAGTTTGAACTGATTTGTTTATTATGATTCAAATATGATTTTAATCTTCCTAAAAAAAAATCTTGATTCTATCCAGCTAGGTCATGAAACACATTTAAAATGCATAATTTTAGTAAAAATGCTATTGGATTATACCATTGTGATAAAAAAAAAGTGCCTAAATTTGTCCTTAAAAATCTGTCATTTTTTACATAAGACTTATGAGATCTTAAGAAAAATCAGTTTATTAAATTATTAATCTTTGCTCTATTTTTTATGAATGTCCAACTAATTTGTTTGTATTCTTTCCATTCTTTTAAATACACTGCAAGAATTTGATACTTGATTCGAATTTTAAAAATAATTAGTCAAGATATAACTCCACTATTATTATAACAAGTTTGATTATGTTCAATTATGGAATAAATCACATTCAAATGATGCTCATACCATGTTTGGACATTGTTTGTGTATCATTTGATAAATAATTGAATTATATATGTTGGAGTCATGTTTGTATATAGGCTAATTAATTTGATTCAAATAAGATTTAAACATGTGTCTAAACATGTTTGAATAATATTTGATCATAATCCAAATGAGATCAAAGCATAGTGTACACACATGTTCTAAAAAGCTTCAAAACACACACTTTGATAATCAATTTATCTATGCATTAGAGTTCCATCAATTTGATCTAATCTATGATATACAATGAAAAGATCTAAAAAGATTGTATTCATATATGTTAAAGCTTCAAATGAATGAAGAAATGTTGAACTTCAATGGTGTGGTCCCTCCTAAGCAAAAAAATCATAAATGAAATTATAATGATGGTATCGATGGAAAATATGTCAATGCGCTAGGGGTGGGACTCTTTTGTTTCTTTACAACGAATATAAGAATATAAGAGTTTTTGGTCTAAAATGAACATTTAGAAATATTTTTACAAGAAAATAAATAAAGAACATATTTTTCTAATTTTTAAGAAACAAAAGCAAATTTACATATAAATTTTAAGTATAAATTTTGTAAAGTTTACAAGAAGATTTGACACACACACACACAATAAAAATTCCATAATTTTTATATGAACAATTTTCAAATGGGAAAAATCTGGGAGCATAGCCTAAGAAAAATAATTCATTATGTTAATTGAGATTACAATGATATGTTCTTTTTTCTATTAGGAGAAGATGAGATGATTAAGCAGTGTACTTAACTCTTGCCCCTTATTCTTTAAATATAATATAATTGGTGGAGGGGAAGCTAGTTAATGAGAAATATTGATTAGATGATAGTAATAATTATCGGACATTGTCAGTCAAATGAAGGTGATCGAGTGATGATTCCTAGATAATAACGGTTATGTGATAGTCATTGGATGACGAAAGTTTGATGATGTTAGTTGATTGATGGTTGTTGATGATGGTCAGCGTTGATATTGAGCAATGCTTTGATGTTTTTCAAGTATTCAAATTCATTCACAATTCAAGCAACCCCCAATTAAATAATATAAAATATATTTATAATTTTAGAGACTCACATTTTAGTAAATCTAGATCAAAAATCTTAAAATATTCTAATGAACAGCTCATATTAATTCTTTTATTCATAAATCAATTTTTCAATATTTAAGTGTTATCATATTTTTGGAATTGAATATTTTTGAGCTCACTCATCGATTTAGAGGTGGTGTTGCCTTTCAATTAAAATTTTGATATTTTCATTTATACTATAAATGCATGACTTAGATTCACTTAAGACTTCCATTGGATTGCTTTTAATATCATTAGCTTCATCAATTTTAAACATTCAATTTAACTATAAGTTTTTTAAAATAAGAAAACAAATGATGTTAAATTATTTTTAAAATTTTCAATTCTAGAATTACATCAAGATTTATATTTTATTTTATTGGATTATTTTTTTGATAATATAACAAGTACAAAAATCTTAGAATTTTAAGATGCTATTATATATATCATATATTTTTATTTACATAAATATATTTGTTTATCTTTCAACAGGAAATATCTCATACCTCAGCAAATAATGCTTATGTTGATTTTTTATAAGAGATCTAATTTAGTGTCGTTTAAAGATAAAATCACAATGCATTTTATTAAATTGATTATATATATATAATATGAGCATACACACATACAATAGAAAAAAATAACAAATATAATAAATAAAATTATTATTATTAAATATGATAAATTATAATAATAAAGATACAAAATTATTATAAACATTAAATATATGTCAAATATTCTTATGTTAACGAATAATTCTAGCTTATTTAGCTGAATTACATATAAATTTTATTATTATTCTTATATTAATTATTTAGGCATACTGTTTTCTTGGCACTAAGTTAGTGATGGCATCGAATTGAGATAAAAGAAGTTAATTTTAATATAAGTTAAATTATATAGTTATGTATTTTGAGTTTTTAAGTTGTTATAAGGATTATATATAAGCAAAAATACATATAAATGTATATTATTATATGTGATCATAAATTTAAATCCTGAAGTCTCAATTTATGAAATTAAGTTGAAAATATATATATATATATATATATATATATATATATATATATATATATATATATATATATATATGATTTTATGCAGCGCAGCAGTTTTCTTTTTAATAAAAGTTATCCTTAGGAGTCTTGTGGCTCAGAAGGATAAAATTGTCAATCCCCACCTTCGGATAAATATGATAGCGATAATTTCCAATTAACCATTGCATAATAACACACACCTTTATTTTCTACGCCCATAAATACACCCAAGCATTGTGTGTTCAGAGCTCATGGGGGCCGTAAAAGTTCGGTTAACTGCGCACGATTTTTTAGAAATGCGACAGTCAAATTTTGAATTCTTGTTGCTAACCGCTGCGGGATGTTTCTAGGGTTGGCGCCGCCCTCCTTCCCCCTTTGTTCTGATCTCTGCTTTTCACTCTTCGACCTTTCCCTTGCCTCTATCGCTTTCTTTCCTTCCTCGACCCCTGGCCAGAGGTCAGTCCCCTCTACCTACTTCGACCTTCACCATGGATCCTGGGGCCCTTTCTGGCTCTGCTTTCCTTTCTCTCTGTGCCCCTTGTCATCATTCTCCTCCCTCCGCTAGATCTACTTGCTAGAAAGATTTGCTCTTAGCCCATAATGATAAAAGCCTGGAAATCCCCCTTTCTTACATCCCGTCTAACTCGTAGGAGGTCTCGTTCTTTGAGGAAGAGCTTTATGATGGTCAGAAAGAATGGAGTCTCTCCTTGATCGGCCATGCTATCGAAAAATGCCTCTATTATGGTTCTCTGTTGGCAGCTATCAAAAAGAGGTGGAACTTCAAAGGCAATCTGGACCTTCTGACTCTAGAAGGAGATTTCTTCTTGTTTAAATTATCATGTCTTGAGGATTATAATCTGGTATGGAACAACGGTCCCTGCTTCTTAAACGGCCGCCCCTTTGTGTTCCAGAAGTGGACGTGGAACTTTCGTCCCTCCAAGGAACAAATATCTAAGCTTCCAATATGGGTGAAATTACCTAATTTTCCTCTCTGTTGCTGGAATGAAGCCGGATTCTCGAAAGTGGCAAGCAAGATTGGTATTCCTTTAGCTGTGGATAATCTCACTGCTTCCAAATCAAGAATCACGTTTGCTAGGATCTGTGTGCAGATTACCACCACTACTCCCCTCCCTGATTCAATTTCAATCAATCTAAATGGATTAAAATTCAATCAAGATATTATCTACGATTGGAAGCCAACATCATGTACCAAATGCAACACCTTCTCTCATGACGGCAATACCTGCCCCCTAAATCCAACTACCCGTGTCCCCAATCGTGGAAGAAGTCGAAGCCTTGCTCCCCAAAGAGGAGTGCGACAAACTCCTCAGGCCAATCCAACCGTACTGAGAGAATCTCCACAGAGAGATATAACCCTCATACCCTCTGTTGAAAATGAATCTGGGATGGATGCTAATGCTGAAGAACATATTCCTCATAGTGCTCCAAGTGTAGCTATTAATGACCTCAATCAGTCTCCTATTCTTTCTCCTCCCTTAGAGGAACTAGTAGAGTCTGAGAAAGCTCTTGCTCTACTTAATTCTCAAACTGTGTCGGACCAAAATGACACCACTCTCAATGATCTTAACAGCAGGAGCTACACGGCTGGGGTTAGCACGAGATCGGCGGCAACATCCCCAAACTGTTTAGCTCAACAGAAAGCCTCAGAAAAGACTCCAAAAATGCCTGCTAAGACCAACACTGAAGGTGGCAATGCTAAAACATCTTCTAACCCTTCTCCTTCTACTCATAAAGGAAACAAAAAGAAGGGCAAAAAGCCCTCCTCAACCTCATCTCAATGACCAGTACAGTCATGGGGTGCTGGAATGTTCGTGGTCTTTCGGCTGCTAGTAGGAAGACTGACTGTTTAAAAATCATCAAGGAATACCAATTAGATCTCCTTTGTCTTTTGGAAACCAAACTACATACAGTTTCATCTCGACCACTCTCCTCACTCCACCATTTTTCTATGTTCCAACAAGAAGCTAGCTTCTCTAATTTTGATTGCTCTTCTGGAGGTTGTATTTGGATTAAATGGTGCTCTACCAAGCTGACCTTTAATCCTATTCTCAAGGATCATCAACTAATTCATGGAAGGGTTTTGGCTCCGGGTAATCACTCCTTCCTTTTAACTTGTATTTATGCTGATAATGATGCAAAAATCAGGATACAACTTTGGAACATACTCAAAGAGCTAGCAGCAAGGACAACTGATCCTTGGATCATAATGGGAGATTTCAATTGTCCTCTATTCAACAAAGACAAGGTAGGGAGAAATCCAATATCTCTCAACAACTCCCTGGAGTTCAAAGATTGTGTTAATGATTGTGAATTGTTGGAGCTCCCTAGCATGTTCTTTACCCGTCCAACCAAAGAAATTAATAAACCCATTTCTTCTAAACTGGATAGGATTTTCTAATTGCTTTGGTTAGATCTTTTTCCCTCCTCCTTCTACAAAGTTCCTCTCCCTTTCTTTCCACTCCCCACTTATTACATACCTTCAATTCCCCATGCCAAGCTCACAGATTCCTCTTTAAAATTATCGGTCTTTTTTTCGTGACATCATTAAGGAAGTGGGGAGTTTTACCAATGGGGATCCCCTTTGTTTTATCACATAAGCTGAAGCAAGTCAAAATGGCACTTAAGAAGAGGTCATGGGAACCTCTATCTCTCACACACCGAATTGAATTAGTGAGGAATGATCAAGAAAAGCTATTGGCTAAGGTAGATAAAGACCCTTAACCAGCCCCTTTTCTAGATGCCAAGGACATTAAGGACAGATACTACCTAACCAAGAAGGAAAATAGTTAAAGCAAAGAGCTAAGGCTTATTGGCTCATCCATTCAGATGATGATCTTCACACCAGATTGTTTCTAAAGAAAGGAAAAATGCCAACCTTATCAGAGAAATAGAAACAGTGCATGGAGTGATATCTGATCAACAGGCCATTGTGGATGAGTTCTGTAAGCATTATTCTAACTTGTTTAATTGTCATAACCCTCTCTCTACCCTTCGTGACATACTGGGGAGAATGTATTACCGCTGTACCGAACTAGAGATATTCGAGCAGAAATTTTGGATGCTCTTAACAAGATCTGTGAAACCAAATCGGACGATGATTTCAACTCTAAATTCTTCGATCCACTTGGGACACAACCGGAAACACCTTTCTTAAAGTTGTGCACTACTTTTTCAAATTCAATAAACTCCCCAACCAATACAAGCATACCCTTTTAACACTTATCCCTAAAGTAAAACACTCCAATTTGATTGGTGATTATCGGCCTATCTCATTGTGTAATACCATCTACAAGGTCATCACCAAAATTCTTGCAAGAAGACTTAAGAAGTGTCTTCCCCTTATCATCAACAAAGCCCAATATGCTTTTATTCAAGGAAGGGATATAGCCGATAACCTTGCCTTAGCCCATGAGATTTGTAACCAATTCTCCTCACCTAAGTGCAACCTTTTTCTTGCAAAATTTGATTTAAAGAAGGCTTTTGATAAAGTAAATAGACATTCTCTCTTACATAAACTCCATGCAAAAGGCTTCCCTATAAAATTTACTAAATGGATTGGAACTTGCATATTGGATGTGCCTTTCTATAGTGTTGAATGGTTGTATTAAAGGTCACTTTTCCTCCTCTAATGGTCTAAGGCAAGGATGTCCACTCTCTCCATTTTTGTTCACTATAGCAATGGACACTTTTTCTTGCCTCCTAAATAATGATATAGACCTTCATCTGTACAATCCTATCTCTACGGGTGATTGTAATATTTCACACCTTTTATTTGCTGATGATCTTCTGGTTTTGGGGGAGGTCACTAATTCAACTCTGATCTCTCTTAAGCACAATTTCAGCTATCTTCAGAAGTATATGGGGTTGGAGATAAACAAAGATAAGTCTGTATTTGTTTTTTCAAACAATAACAGGATTATGGATGACTTCTTAATCAAGCTTGACATCAAACAAGGCTCCTTCCCTCTTAAATATCTTGGTCTACCTCTTATAAAAGGTGCTATTAAGACGGCTCACTTCAATCCACTCTTTGACAAACTCCATGCATGGTTGGCAGGGTGGAAGTGTAAGTTTCTTTCACTTGGGGGGAGATATCAACTGATCAGGTCATCTGTAAATAATTACCTATCCTATTGGTTTAGGTTGCTTGCTATTCCAAAGGGTATTATCGGGCGTATTTGCTCTTTCACAGCTAACTTTTTTTATCATTCAGGGCAAGAAAAGAAGCTACACACTATATCATGAGCTCGCACAACTCTACCTAGAGACAAAGGAGGAACGGGTATCCTCTCTGCCTCTTCCCTAAATCTGATAAGTAAAATCAAGGTACTTTGGAAATTTCATTTGAGTGAGTCTCTCTTTGCCAAGTGGTGTAAAGGAAAATATGAGTCGATATGGAACCCAACTCTCTCTAGAGCTTCACCCCTTTGGAAAGAACTAAAATCTATTGCTCTCAAATTTAAAGACAAATTCTGTTATAGAATTGGTAATGGTAATACCTTCTCTCTATTTTATGATCCTTGGTGTGAGGGCTCTTCACTGTCTAGCATTCTTGGATTAAGAGGTATTCGGATGATGGGTCTTCCTTCTATTGCGTGCTTAAGTTCTATCATTTCAAACAAGGAATGGAACTTACCTCTGGACTTTATAAATGCTTATCCAAGAACCTCTAACATAATACTCTCCATCCAAATCCTTGATGGGGATGATTCTGTTGTGTGGCACAACCACAAGACCCCTACCAACAAATAATTTAAGGAGGCTATTTTTGAAACTCACTCCAATGTAAGCTGGAGCAAAGAAATATGGTTCAAAGGAAATGCTATCAATTATGCATTATATTGTTGGTTGGCATACTTAGGAGGCCTTAAAACCTCTGAAATTTTAGCCAAAAGAGGGTTGGGTACACATCTAAACTGCTATTTTTGCCATAAACATCCTGAAACACACTCTCATCTATTTTTTGAATGTCCTTTTTCTATGAAATTGATTAGAAATATGTTACCAAATGGACACTTCTTCCTTTTGCAATCTACTCTACAACAAGTTCTGGGTAATGTTGAGGATTATTCTGAGAAAATGATTACTAGATCTCATTGGCTTATAACCTTGTCATGGTTTATTCTCTGGAGGGAAAGAAATAAATGTGGTTGTTCTCCAAATGCTCATCTTCCTATGAAGATCGTGGAGTTGATTCAAACAAGAGTTGCAAACTGACTCGATGGAAGACGAAAGACTCAAGACCAAACTTTGTCTCTGATTTGATTTTGAAATGGAACAGAAACAAACCTCCTTGACTTCAATACCTCTGCACACTCTCCTCCTTCTGTCCCTTATTCAGTTAGGCTGGTTCAGGGTGGACGATGATGACTAAGGCTATTTATTTAATTATGGATTCCTGTTTGGATGGCCTCCCAGCAACCTGGGCTCTACCACTCTGTGATCTATGTTATATCATCCCCATTGGACGGTTGAGATGGCAACCGCAAGTCTCCCTCTCATGCATTTTGACACTGGATCGTGGTGATTCCTGGTTATTCCAGTTTTTGGAATGTCTGAGTCCCCCAGTTTTTCTGTTTATTTGTGTTTCTCCTCTTACTTTTTGTGAGTAAATATAGGGGTTAATTGTTCTTCAGTTTTACTATGTTCTCACAGGTCTTTTGAGTTTACATAACTTGTAAGCTCAGTTTTTCTTTTTGTTAATGTGTCCCTGATCTTCTTCTCTGGTTTTTCCCCCTGTCTGTAAGTCTTTGTAACATTTTTATTACTTTGGAATGATTATTGGGCCTAGCCCTCAAACTTTTCCAAAAAAAAATTCTTGTTGCTTATTATTTATGGGCGACACGTTACGCATAAATTCGGCGGCTTAATGGATATCATTTGTCATGAATCCTGAAGCAGCGGCTCATTGCGGGAAAGATATAGCAACGAGTTTTTTTTCGGATCATGGAAGTTTTTAATCATAATTATTAAAAAATAAGTATTAATACATTTGAGACACTAGCGCTTCTCTTGATGCCTTAGTCCCAAGATCTAGCTTTGGTAGCATTTATTTGGAATGAACTCTATTTCAAATATACGCTTTTGAATATTTCAAGCATTTAGTTCCAAGTAAAGTAAAATTCTAATACATTTTAAATACACCGAGTCGTTAAGAGATGAATTCAAATCAACTTCCAAATACACTAATGTAAAGAGATGTAGGGGTTCGCCACGGCCGGCCGCCGCCACCGTCCACCGGCCGCGAGACGCCGCGCCGCACCGCACCACCGCCAACGTCCAAATCTTCAATTTACTTTACATTACATTGTATCAACCAAACAAAAAAATATAAAATCAATCAGTAAAGCTCTCAACCAAATAACTATAAAGTAATCCTTTACACTTAATTTCTTTTACACTATATTCTTTTATATTGTATTTCAAATATAGAAACCAAATAGCGCTATATGCACTAATATTTTAAAAAATAAGCGGAGACACTTATCTAAAACATGACTTTAACATATCTCTGACAGATATGGATACTTTTAAAAAATATTCGATTAAAATAATATTAAAAATTAAAAAATATATATCTCTTAAATAATTAAATTAAAATTATATAAAAAATATTTTAAATATAAATTTTTTAATTTTAAATTATTATAGAGAATTTTAAAATTTTAAAGAATGAGATTTAAGTTAATAAAGCGAATAATAAAATATATATTATAAATAATTAAATTTATAAATTTAGAATTGAAAATTAATTTTATTCATTAAGATTATTAAAGTACAATAAAAATAATTACATAAGTAATATATATATATTACTTAAATAATTAATTTAAAATTTTTAATTAAATGACTTTTTTATTTTTAATATTTTAATTATACAAATTATTCTTAAATATTATTATAATATCATGTCTCACGCATATCTATATCTCATATTTTTAAAAATTAATGTGTCCCGTATCGTGCGTTTATGCATCATAGGATCTAAGGCTCAAGTGCTCACTTTTCTTTAAAAAAAATATCATACATAGTGGCTTTCAAGTTTCAATCAATTAGTTTTTTAGATTCAAGTTCTTATATATATGTATTATAATTAATACCTACAAAATCATCCTGAAGCATTTGAAGCATCTTAAGTTGCTGGGCTCCTAAAGAAAAAAATGCTTATGTATGTAATGAATTAGAGAATAAAGTTTACCGGAAGATTTAATGTGATGTCTGACATGCTCTATTGCGTCAGTCACTATCTTCAGATTTGGAGAAAGAGAGTCTAAACTCCTGATGTTTTTTAAGCTTAGGAATTGAGTCTCTTAACTCTTTGATTTAGTTTATTATCAAAATCACAATTGTCATGTCTTCAAGAGATTATGGATCTCAATGATTTACATTTTTTCAATAAACTAGAACAAAATAATTATTGCATGTTTGGTATGGTGTGAGTATTTCTAAGATAAATGGGAAGACTTATAGGATTAAACTTGTAGGCTTAAAAATATTAATTTTTTCATGTCAAGATGAAATTTGTAGTAGTGAGTAAATTAAGTGATGCTTAACTGAAAATTATGATTTAGAACTGCACATATCAAAAATATCTAGATCAAAATCCTGGAAGCATTTGATTAATCAAAGAAGAGTGATCTACGTATTTGGGAGAAAATATTATTCTAAAATGAGAGTGGAAATAAAGCATGCTACTCATAATTAACCTAAACTCTATCTAGTTTTATATGGATTGGTTAATCATCCTGATTGTTAAAAACAACAATAAATTACAACCGATGAATGCCAAATCCTCAAAGTAACATGAAAGATAAATGAGTTTAAATCCCAATATTTACTATTAGGAATAATATTGCCGTGAAATCCTCATTATAAACAATAAGGCTTCCAATCATATTAAATCTTTATGGAGATTTCTTTCCCAAAAGTATTCAAAATGACTTCATCTGGCAAAGAAAAGTTATCCACTTGAGCACAAACTTTAGCAAATGTAAGCATCGATTTTTCTGCAATAAGTCTATGACAAGAGAACACCTACCAAACTATCTATCTTTGATATATTGATAGGATTCCAAAAGTAGAGAGGCATAAAAGGTTTTAAACCATTGTGATATCGCAACAAATTCTTCTCTAATTAGTCTAAAATCATAACATCATCTTATAACAATAAAGTTCTTTCTTAAAAAAGAACCATAAACCTTCAAACCAATTCATTTCAAAATCTTTCGGCTATGAGAACTTAAATGAAAAAGAACCCCTAATTTAAAGAAAGTAATTGCTTGGTACCTTTGAGAGTCCAAGCCTTTTTAACAACGGTAAGGAGAGCTTCATAATAATTGCACTTATCAAGCGAGTAGCCAACTAGAGATAGATCACAATCTTTGGTGGAATGTTAAAGTTAGGAACAAAATTGACTGGAAAATCTTTTAAAGCTTTTTTTTTAAAGTAAGAAGACCATTCCAATTAAGTTTGATAACAAATCTAGAAACATAAGAAAAGTGTATGATATCTGTAAGAAAAGAGGACACAGTTAGGTCTAGGAGAGGGGTTAGATAGTTTGGGAAAATCTACCCACTCCATATTTTTAGAATGAAGAAAATAATGAAGAGGAAAATAATGAAGAGAAAAATAATGAAGCTTGTTAAAAGGACTATCTAAAATAGTAACTGGGCAAGATTTCATGAAAGGTGAACAAAGCCTCCAACCTAAGCTAGATGGGAGGGAAAAAACACGAAGAAAAACTCTAGATGGTTCCTTCATCGACAGAACAAAAAATATAAGGGTTTTGTATTATTCCTTCTTTTATTTTCTATGTAAAGCTCAAAATTTTATTAATAACTAAAACAATAATTAACCATGCCAACATCAAATAGATTAAAAAGTATGAACATAATATCTAAATTTATTTTATTTATTAAAATTAATAGCTATATTTTTTTTAATTATCAAATTTATATATTTCTACATACCATAATCAAATTGTTAGGAATTTAATAAAAAAAAGAATAATAGTTAGAATTTTATTATGAATTTTGATATTTAGGTGAGCATTTAAAAATGGATATAAGTAGTATTTATTTTATAAATAGTAATATTTTGAGTAATACTTATGTGATTACACTTATACACATCAATTATTTAACTTGATTTCCTACTTATTAACAAATCAAGCATGAACTATATTGCATAATAGATGTGTGTTTGATTATAGAATTACATCCATCATTTTTGATAAATATTAATCCTGATATGTCATCAAAAAATTTATTTATTTAAGCATAAATTTCGATGTATGTATAATTGAATAATTTCTGAAATTAAAATTTTGATCATTCAAACTCTAATTTTGCCAAACATCAAGCTATCTCTCTCGATAAGACAAACTCGACAACACTAGAAGCGATTCGATTCAAGTTTAGAGGAACTCATGTCAAACATTTAAAATATAATTGAAAACTTAAAGATATTTATTAGGTCTTAAAATGACTTCTAAATTTGATATGTTTATAATCAAATCACGCATCTTGATGAGATGAATCTAATGAGCTCAAGATATCTTAATTCTAACTTCATCTCGGAACCCAAATACCTTAAATAAACTCCATAATCAAGAGAAACATTTGGACAATTTTAAGTTGTCTAATAAAGTGATTTGAATTATATATATATATATATATATATATCTAATGTCACTCACAGAATCTATAAATAAGCTCTCATTCTTCACATAAATTGGCCTAAGTTAGAGATTGAAGAATCTCAGAGCATCGCAACCAAACAACCACCCGACCACTGTCATCGATCCCCCACTTAACTGCTGTTGACCTCCATGCATATCACATCAATCAAGTCGAGAGCCAGTCGATAAACCGCGAAATCGAAGCGAAATACACTCGACGTCATTAAAACTAGTCGAAATGATCTCCGATCGACGACCGGACTTCGTCATCACATTCAAAATGTCGAAATTGATCAGAATATACATATCGCACAATTCGACGGTAGACCGATCAAGAAGAAAATCCGTCGACGCGCCTACGAGCATATTAGAGTCGGGAGGCCGCGATGATGCCCAAACGACCTCTGTTTGCAAAATTGATCGCGTCGTTAGCATCAAAACCTTTCAAATGACCATTGCTCAATTGGGCAATTTGAATGTCAGCGGGCGCGCGTAATTTGAACTGAAATTAATCCGATTCGGCACAGACGTGAACTAAACGGCCTCCGATCGCAAAATGGACTGCACTGTTGCGTCCGGAATGTCGAAATAACCTAAGATTGACATATATAATAACTATATAATAATGTCTTTGCCAAAGTCCATATTAGAGTTAATTAAACATTTAAATAAACAAATAAAGCTTTATAAATACTCCTATTAGTTAACCATATAACAATCTCCTATTAACAGCTTGAAGAATCTCAGAGCATCGCAACCAACCAACCACCCGACCACTATCATCGATCCCCACTTAACCGCTGTTGACCTCCATGTATATCACATCATTCAAGTCGAGCCTACAAGATGTAGTCATCGACGGCAACGACGCTAAACGAAATACACTCGGCGTCATTAAAACTAGTTAAATGATCCGATCAACGGGGACTTCATCATCCGCGTTCAAAATGTCGAATTGATCGATATACATATCGCAATTCAGCGGTGACCGATCAAGAAGAAAATCACGCCTACGAGCATATTGGAGTCGAGGCAGCGGCGATATACCACTATGTTCGCAAAATTGATCGTTATTAGTGTCAAAACCTTTTAAATGAGACCGTGCTCTCAATTGGACGATTACAATATCAGCGGTCGAGTAGTAACCGTAATTTGAACGAAATTGATCCATTCTGAGGCGTGAACTTACGATGATGCAAAAGCTCTCTTGTGCAACTCTCATGCTTCCTCTGTTAGAGCTCTAAGGAACAGAAGCTTATGGTTGTGAGGATAGTTTTATAATACAGGTAATGACATTTTTTATCCTGGAAATAATGCTTAGCTTTGGTAGAGAGGAGCTTGTGTCGATTAATGCTCATATGGATGCGATGGTTCGTTTCGGTGCTGCCTCTTTTCCTGATGTGAAAGGGTCCATCTATCATCTAACCAAAGAGCATATGTCGTCTTCGCTTCAAAATATTGATGAAGGGAATGCTTGTGAAATAGCCGCCATTTTAATGGGATCGTCAGTCATGTGATCGGATTAATGGAGAACCCTTTTGGAAACTACCTCATTCAGAAGATGATTAGCATCTGCAATGATTAAGGATACGGATTGTTCAAATGGCACGGAAGACCCATATGCGTTCATTAGGGGCTCTAAACACGCATGGGACAAGGGCACGATCGCTACTATTAAAACCAGATATGAAGCTAATTTGATTATTAAAGCTCTCATTCTGCTTTAGCCAAACTTATCGAGATGTAAATGGTAGCCATGTCCTTCAAAGTTGCCTCCCTCTCTCTCACTAAAATAACAAGATGTAAATTCCATTTCTTTGGAGCCAAGAATCAACTGACGTGATTAATCCCCAAGTGTTCCTCAGTTGAAAATTTGACAACTTTTACTTTTAAATTGGAGGGCTTAGCTCAACTGGAAGCCTCGTGTGAATGACCTTATAACTCTTAATACTCAGTCTAACTAATTTCTTCCTTTACTCACAAATATGTGCAGCTTGCAAATTGATCACCATTAATCTCACATAAAGGTATAAAAAATAGGGAGCGTGCAAAATTCTAAGTACCCATTTGTGTTGTTCCAACACAATGGGGAAGCTTGATAAAAGCACATATTCGTTGCTCAAACATAGCAAGAAAATTTGCTAGACATAAGTACTCGTGCATGTCGAGGAAATCAGGATGGTTTTTATACAGGTTTGAAGACCTATGCGACGCTTTTCATAAGCGCGGTTGGTGCAATAAAATCACTCGACCACGATATCGCAAGATACCTATCATGCACGCTTCCCATAAACGTGGTGGGAAGGCCTTAGCACCCTTGATACAACCCCCTATAAGGGGATGACGTCGGGAGATTGCCGAATTTTATTCCAAACATATATATTGAAAGCCTATGCACGCTTTCTTAAGCATAGTGAGTTTAGAAGACACTCTAAACCGTCGTATCGCAAAACACTGACTATGCATGCTTTCTTAAGCATGGTAAGAAGGCTCTAGCACTCCTGTTGCAGCCCTCTACATGAGGATGACGTCGGGAGGCTGACGAATTTTATTCCAAACATAGATATTGAAAGTCTATGCATGCTTTCTTAAGCGTGGAGGGTTTAGAAAACTCTTTAAACCACAGTGTCGCAAGACACTGACTATGCATGATTTCTGAAGTATGGTAGGAAGGCTCTGGCACACCCAAAGCAGCCCCTTATGTGGGGACTACGTCAAGAGGCTATCAAAATTTTGCTAAACTCTGAACTCGCACAGGATTAAAATGAGGCTCTTAAACCAAAAATTAATCTAATCAATGTTTAAGTTTAGTATCAACTTAAAATCAAAATTGCATATGTGAGCTCTAAAATTTAAAAAAAAAATAAATCATATCATAAGAACTTAGATTCAAGCAGTATTTGAAGGAGATTTGACAACTCTTTAATGAGCATAAATCAAGCTCCCCAATAAACTTTCTAATTGAGTTATGTCAAGTATTGATATAGTCGGATTTTCCAAATAATCCAAATAAAACATCTTCGGCTAAAGGAGAGACAATCCTCAAATAAAATGTAACCCATGGAAAGGCTTGAAATGAAATTATCTTCAATTTGATAACTTGTCTATAAGCAAGGATAAAATTTGATTGCTCACTTATGAACATGATTGTTAGATTTCATCAAAATTTAGATCATTTCATCCCATACTAGATGGACTAAAAATGATGATATTTGCATATATAGATAGTAAGGGACTGAATGGTTTCTTTTCGAGCAATAATTTGACTTGACGACTCACTTAAGAGTAAGAGTGAGATAGAGTACCTCACCCATATGTAACTTCATATTCAAGCTCAATGCTTCGAAGTGTAGGCAAGAAATCTAAATTAAATCATACATCATAAGGTAGATGTATATGCAAGCCTATTACATTGAGAAGTATGAAAAAGACTTAGATGACATAATATTCTATACATTTTGAAGGAGCTTCACACTCATATTTAATACCTTTATATTCGCACAAGCAACAAAAGTCAAAATACTTAACATGTATTTCGAGGTGAATCCAAATTTAACTTAATACTTTGGGAGCTATGAAAGTTACTTTGAAAATTGTGTAAATCTTCTAAACCATGTGAAAATCAATAAGCAATCTTAAAATATATCTGCATGGGCCCCAATACTATGTTGAAATGCTTAAATTTAGTGTCTGAGGATGCTGCACGGTTTGATTCTCGGTTTGGCCTTAGGACCGGGTCCGAGTTAACAAAACTTAAAAATTCAATTATTATAAAAATTTCAAATTATTAAAACATTTGAGAAGCTAATTCTGTCATATGACAGTAGATCTGATCCTCTATTATTAAACTAATAGAGTCGACAAGATCTGAAACAATAAATTAAATGATCAAATAATATATAAACCCAGATGATGGCTGTGTTGAATGGAGATTTCAATCGAAGAGGAAACTTCCATCAAAATGTGATTGCAATTTCAAACCAAATTAACTCAAATTAAGTATCAATCCAAATGTGAAATCTAATAAATCACTAAGTTATAAATTCCAAAATAAAATTCATCAATTTAAAAAAAACTTAAAACTAAAAATTTAACTCACCTTCCGCAATTGTTCGTCGGAGGTGACAAATTAAGAAAACTCTAGATCACAAAAAAGTCAAAGTCAAATCAAGTATTCTACTATGTTCACTCACAATCAAACTCATGACAGTAAGGACGTGGTATGTGTCCTCTGACTACGTGGTTTGGCCAGTAGGCTCCACATATGATGCAGTTATGACCAGAGTCCTCCGATCGGGTTGTTGATGCCAAATGACACCATTATATTACGATCACGACTATAGCCTATATGCTCCCCAATGGCTCTGCCCTTTGAGTTGTGAATCATAGGGTATACTTGATAAAGCAAAAAGCCCTCTATCAACTAAGATAGACTTAAGCCTGCTTCCTTAGACAAACACCACTCCAGGTATACAAGGTTCCCTTGAGCGACACAACCCATGGCTGCTGACAAGGATCCTTCGGTCAAGTTAGGTCCTCCGACTAAGTAGGAGGGACTACGCGTAGGATAACGAACAATGGGATCTTGATCAAGCGCGTCATCATTCCCCAACCAACTAGTTTAAGTTAAATGATGATAAATTTCATAAATCTAAATTATAAAACTCCACGTGTTGCTACTATATGCTATGCATTTAGTGATCTAATGACTAGCCTTAATAGAAAGTTCTCTCTCAGCATTGAGAGGGGTAATTAACTATAGGTTCTTGCACCTATAAGAAACCTGGAACCAGATCTAAAGTCCTCACAAAACGAGGGCAAAATCTCTGGGTAATGCCATATCTACTATTTCATCTGCCTTTTGAAAATTTCACCGACACTTTAAATAACTCTCTTAATCGAGAGGTCGGTGGCGAATTTTCGAAGCCCACAGATTTCTGACGACTACACTGGAGAATGGATTTCTCTTTCCATCTTTGGCTAGTCAAATCTAAGCTATAATAGCAGCGAAGTATAGTAAAATAAAAACTTAAAGTTATTTATAAAGTTAAATTGATTAAAACTAAAAATTATTTTTATAATGAACATAATTCTGAAGTTTTAAAAATCATTTTTATACATGACTTGTTTTCATATTATATGCATGTTTGTTCTGTTATATCTCTGCATTATGAAAGTGTGGGATGATATATCAATTACTGATTACTAATCCCCCGCTTTCATTTCGCAGATGGATCTTCAGAACACACCCTTCATTATGCAGCTAGGTCGCGGAGCCAACATCCGCCTGGCTAATGCTGTCATCAACACCGGGGATATGAGAGCTACTATATAATTTGGTAGCTTAGATTTCCCAGCGATCGCCGCTCGAACTGCTGTTAGGCCACGAGATAATCATGCTCAATTTGCACATCAACCCGTGCAGTAGGCCAAGTCTACCAAAGCTTCTGTCGCTACTACTGTCGAGATTCCTCGAAAGGGAACCTCTGTATTTGAAAGGTTGGGACATACTGAAGCTCATCATGAATAGAATTATCACGACGAGAAAGTTTGTCGTGCACGTGAATCGACCACTGGACTTTGCCTTTTCAAGGACGGATCTTTGAAGCTTCCTCATCTGAAGGAAAGCTAACTATAAGGCAAATGAGAAGGAGGAATGTTGAGCTGCGAGCCCATCAGCTCTCACCTGGCCCATCTATTACATAACCAGCTTTACAACCAGAAGCGAGTATTCCTACCCATAATAAATTTAAAATTTTGAAATTGGTGAAAAGGAATAGCTCTATTGGTGATGTTAAGCAATTTGTTGGGGCTCAACAGCAGCCAACCCCAACCCCTCAAAAGAAACAGCCTGAAACTCTATCTGCTCAAGTACATAAAGTTTTAAAAGTTGCAAAAGAATAAAACATTATGAAGAAAAGATATCAAAGCCCAATTATCTGAGAGGCGAATAACGCTCCACTGTAGAAGCTACCATCAGTGATAGTAAGAACTCAGAAGCATTACAAACAAGCCCTGCGTGGTGAATATCGGGGTGTGACACCTGAACTGCATGTTCAGGAATCTGCCATCGAAAGGTCCCGACAAAAAGGAAAATAAGTCTAAAGGCCGAAGACACAAGAAGAAGCAACCATAGAAAGGCAGAAAGGCGTGATATCCGGCTTGAATATCAGGAGATCCGCCGACGACAGGGCCCAGCAAGAATGGGTTCCAAAAATGAATGTTATAATCAACAAGACTCGTGGTGGTCGACACCCTGAATAATCATCCAGGAAATCCCATCACCAACATAAACGTTCTTCCCTTGATTTTGATCGTAGCCCTCTGATTGAGGAGATGTTCATCCCACACTCTGAGCTTAAAATCAAATGGAGACGGCAGGAGATAAGGCTGCAAGAGGAAGAGGAAGATGAAGAAGTTATCATGGGGGTAGATGTGGTGTATATGATACAACGCATCAGGGAACCATCCGGCGTACGACAGTACCGATCTAGGCGTCATGGCGCCGCACCTCCTATCCACATCGAAGAACCAACACCAGGTCAAACGGAAGAAAAACCTTTTAGTTCCTCCTCAAGTGATGAGCAAGAAAAGGAATGAGAAGAGGAAGATAACACGCTATTCACTGACACTACTTACTCGGGTACAAAGGAAAATGCATCGGCAGATGAAGGATAAAGATAAAGAGATCTCTCAACTGAATTCGAAGATGAATCAGATGATAACGCAGATGAATCTTATGATGCAAATGATGCAGAGAAATGTTGCCGCAGTGCCGACACTAGTTCCTCCTATCAATCATCAAACCAACACTGCGCTCATCAATCCACCAGTTGAGCAAGTGCCACAAACCTCCAGAGCACAAAGTGCTCACGATGATAGAAATGAAGTCAATCAATTGGCTGCCCAACCTACCCCTCAGCATATACTGAGTACATCCGAGCCAGTGACAACTGCACAACTTGAAACTATTATAAATGAAAAGATTAAAGCTATCATAGCTGCAAAATAGGTGGAGAAATTGGTGAACAGAGGTCGCCCCTACCCTGTAGAATATGATCAGGTGTCATATCCTAAAGGTTACTCAATGCTGAAATTCCACTCATTTGATGGCAACGGTAACCTCAGGCAACACCTAGCACAATTCAAGACAACTTGTGGTAACACTAGGGGCAATGATGCACTGTTGTTTCGTCAATTCGTTAGCAGCTTAACTTCAACTACTTTCGAATGTTACGCAAAATTGTCGAACGACTCAGTTAATACATTCGTTGAGTTGGAGGCAATATTTATCAAAAAAAATTGCAGAATAACTACTATAGCTAACCTCGCCTTGGACAAAAGGAAGAAGGATGAGCTAGTTACAAAATACATAACTCGCTGGCGCAACATGAGCATGAGGTGCAAGCAACAGCTAGAAGAGGAACATACAATTCAGCTGCTAATGGGCAACATTGATAATAAAATAATGCCCAATTCATGCATGGCTTCCATCACCACATTCCAAAAACTATTTGACCGAGTGGCAAAATTTGAAAAATTGAATCTTTCCAAGCTTGAAAGTCATCTAGACGGAACAAAGAAAAGGAAGTTCTCAGAATCAAGGAGACGTGAATCTCATACTGCGTCATATGATTTAAATAGAAGGCAAGCAATATATAATGTAGATAAGGGGAAACAACCTATTTATTTTGAAGAAAAAGTTAAACAACCCTTCAATTGTTAATCAAAGTTAGTACTTGGAAGCAATGATAAACCCAGAACTTTCCCGGGTGATGGTGAGCGCCTAAGACAATCATTAGGAGATGATGATTGAATGCATCCATCTCTTAAGGAGAAAATGAATAAAGAATACTCTTTCAAAAGAGAAAGTATAGCTAAACTATTCCAACAAGCACTCAAGACAAGATTAGAGTTGCCAGAATGTAAAAGATCTGAAGAGTCAGGACGAACTAGCAGCCCAAATTACTATCCATATCATCGGATTGTTAGCCACCCTATAGAAGATTGTTATGTATTCAAAGACAGTCTAGAAAGAAAATACAGGAGAGGTGAATTCACGTTATCCAACAGTGTTCTTATTCACCCAAAGAAAGAATCTATTAGGATGATTACGTCCTCTTCCGTGCGCCCGCTTTCGTGCCCCCGCAGAAAGATAAAGCAAAAGAAAAGATAGTTGAGGATGACAAATGGGAGACTGTGGTCTCAATGAAAACTGTGAAGATGCTAAAACAGTTAGAAGGCATTCCTAGTGTCAAGTGGAAATCACCATTTGAACCGATATTGGAACTAAAGGCAGGGTTCACATCAAAGGTTTTCTCTTGAAGCAAAGGGTGATTGACACTCCCAACGAAACAACCTATTAAACACCAAAAACTCCCAAAAGGCTGGCCAAACAAAAGAAGATCAAGAAGAAATTTACTACTCAAAAGATTATTAATAATCTTGAAGATATCAACAACCAACAAGACAATCAGTTAAGCTTGCTAATTTCATGTTAGGACTCCAAATCATTGAAACAAATGATGAAGGAGAAGATGATAAAGAATCTTGTTCTGGAGAAGTCTGTCAGGTTATCTCAGTGTCAATCGATACTCCCCGATGGGGTTCACTTCTTCAAGATAATTCAACAAGAAGAACCACTAACGATGTGGCATTCATGTCTTGCCTAATGGTGAAACAAACAGATAATAACTCGGATAAAATAATCGAGTTATTATTAGACAGTGATTCTAAAGTCTTGTGCTTTCCGGATGAATATGAGTCAAAGCCTTCAATGTCACCATTGATGAAGGGCATAAAATTAGACAATGATTCTAAAGTCTCTATCCAATCTTCTAGTATAAATGGTGATTCTGAAGGGAAGACTTTTTCAGAAGAATCTGAGCCAAATAGAGCAGCCCAGTACAATTAAGAAGTGGCAAGACATTGTCATCATCACAGAAGAAAGGAACACTAAACAAAGGCAAGGACAATAATATAGAAGTTAATAAAAATATCATTCCTAGGAATCCAAAGAAAAAGTCTAATATGGATAAAATAATTGATTATAACATTCTGTCGCACTTGAGGAAGATCCCTGCACAATGAGTGTGCATGAGGCCCTCCTGATGTCGCAGGAACTCCATGAAACATTAATTCAGGCTCTTAAGAATCCAGAAATATGAAGGTCGTACATGGTGTATGTGAAGTATTACAATCTCAAGACCTTGATCACCTTTTAGGAAGATCTTATGCCAGATAATGCATCGTTATATGTCTCTGGTGTCATAGTCAACCGAATTCTAATTGATCCATGTTCATCTATTAATCTCATGAGCCTACGAGCATTGAGAGGATTGTCTCTTGACATTCAACATCTAGGACGAGACAAATTGATGATTCACGACTTCAATGAAAAAGGGCAAAAGACTCTGGCTTTTTTTTACCATTAAGATTTTGGGGAGCTTTACTGCTAAATTTCATGTCATTGATGCTTACACCTCATTCAAGGCCTTGTTGTCGCCCTTGGCTACATGAATATGGAATAGTTCCATCTACTTTTCACCAATGCATAAATACATAAGAGAGGAAGAACACATAATCCCTGGCAATCTTCAGCTATTTGTAGTCCATGAAGCTAAAATCTATGAAAATGTGAAATACTATTTGTTGAAAGAGCTCAAGCTTCAACAATCTAAGGCTGCAAAATAATCCAAAAGAGTGAAGAAAGAAAAAGGAAGAAAGAAAGCAATACCGACACTTCCTAAAATAGTCAATGCATCACCTAAGTTGAAAAGGCTAATCCCTCATATGGGCAGTGACATAGAAGAAGAAGAGGATGATCCTCCTATTGGGCTGAAATCCTCCTATTGGGCCCGAGAGAGAGTGAACAAGTTTGGTGAAAGGAAAGAAAATATAGAATACTTAGACATTATAATTGAACCTACTTAAAAGTGAAGTTCAAGATATCTTTTCAAGAAGAACATACATATATTGATATCAAAAATTCATTAGTGGTCGTCCTTTTCAACACTTCAAGGAAGTTACTCCACGTGAAGTCCACATTATTGAATAGTTAAAGACTTTCTATGTGCCTCCTTTACCTAGAAATGATGAACGTTGAATTTCATTTTACAAGTCTGAGGATGTTATCACCAAGATTCTTATTGGCTCATGCAATGAATCCAACGATATGGTGCCAACTAGAATGCCAAAATATTACCCTTTAAAGATTCACAAGACGATGCACAAATTGAGAGTTAATGTTGGAACTGATAAGTGGCGAGCTTACCATTTCGACACCCTATGGAATTTGAAAAGTCCACAGATCCTGTGAAAGTGTGAAGGTCATACATCTAAAGGTATTGGATACGTCCGACGAGCATCGTCGTCAAGGGGCTTGCACACAATGAAAATGAAGTCAGACCTAAACTAAAAATGAAGATAACATTTATGAGGTTTACCTATCAAATGACGAGGAAGTGAAAGCCAAGCCAGCGCCTGAAGAGCTTGAGGATGGTGGGCAAGCAGCTACCGTAGATGAACTAAAAGAAATCAACTTGGGAACGTGATGATCCTTGTCCAACCTTCATTAATGCCCTTCTTCCCGTGAAAAGTTAAATAATTAAAGCCCTACTTTGTGAATTCGGTTGCTTTGACATACTCGAATTGTCGCTTATCCCCTGAGGTGGCAATTCACAAACTAGCCATCAAGACAGATGCAACACCTGTTTAGCAAGCTCCTAGGTGAATGAGGTTGGAGATTGAAGAATAGGTAATTGTAGAAACTAAGAAGCTGATCGAAACAAACTTTATTCGAGAAGAAAAGTATGCATATTAGATAGCCAACATTGTACTAGTGAGAAAAAATAATAGTCAAATCTATGTCTGCATTGACTTCCGAGGCCTAAACAAAGCATGCCCAAAAGATGATTTTTCGCTTCCAATATCAAAACTACTAGTGGATAATACTTCCTACTACGACATGTTCTCATTCATGGATGGGTCATCAAGGTATAATCAAATCAAGATAACTCCCGAAGATAAAAGACACACATCATTCAGGACACCGATTGGTATATACTGCTACACTATCATGCCATTCGGATTGAAGAATGCTAGAGCTACATATCAGAGGGCCATGACACGCATCTTCAATGAGTTGATTCATCAGAGAGTAGAATGTTATGTGAATGGCCTCATCGTTAAGAGCATAGATCGAGAATATCATTTTGATGACCTGAAAATGGTCTTCAAAAGAACTAGGCAATATGATCTCAAGATGAATCTTCTTAAATGTGTATTTGGGTTTCCTGAAAGTTCTTTGCTATGTGGTGCGCATGAGAAATTGAGATGGACTTTAAATAAAATCAAAGGATAGTGGCACCTGAAGAATCTTCATTAGCTTCGTTTTTGTACAAGGACATTTCATCTGACGTTTTTCATATCAAATCGTGTGTCAATCATTTGCTAAATTGATGAAGAAGAATGCACCGCTTAAATGGGACAATGAATTTCATATTCGATAGCATTAAAAGATACTCTAAATACACCGAGCATCCCGAAAGCCTCTCATTTTATATACAACGCATTAGAAGAATCCTCGAGCATTGCTTGCACAATGAAGAAGGCAAGGAAAATGTATACTATATCGAAGATTGATAGAGTCGAGGCAAAAGTACTCTCCGATCGAGAAGCACTATCTTGCGCTAATCTTCGCTGCTCAAAAGCTTTGACATTATATGTTGTCGCATAAGATAACGCTCATCTCAAAGATTGATCTGTTAAAATTCCTGATGACAAGGCCACAAGGCGTTGGCACGCCGGGCAAGCCTCACATACTCGATATCACATATGTCTCTCAGAAAGCTATGAAGGGGTAAGATACTAGCATATTTTCTCGCTGCGCATCTTATCCTAGTAGATTCAATAGTAAATGATGATTTACCTGATAAACAGATTCTGCTTATCCATGAAAGAGAAAAGTTGTAGATCTAGGAAATGTATTTCGACGGTGCATCATCTATTAAGCCCGCCCCAAATTTGCCAAAAGCAAGAGTCGGTATTAACCTCTCTTCATAACACTAAGGTGGCATAATGAGGCCTCATATGACCAACCAAGAACCAACAATAAAGTCAAGAGCATTGGTGGAAGGCCTTGAAGAAGTTGTTGTTATCGGCATTCAAAATTTAAGAATTTTTGGAGACTCTCAATTGGTGATCAACCAAGTGTTGGGTCTCTATAAGATTAATAAGCTTGAATTAGTGTACTATCATAAGCAAGTGCTTGAGCTCATGAAACAAATTTCGAATGTTAAACTGGCTCGAGTTTCTCGATCAAAACATAATAAAGTGGATTGCTTGGCCAAGCTGGCAAAAGAGATGACGAACACGGACGACGACGATGTGTTGATTGAAGTGTCCACTCATCGAGTTCTACAACGAGTAAATCCATATTCCCCGCAGGTAGAGGGGACATCAAACTCAAGTCAACAGTAGGCAATTCAAATTACTCCTCACTCTCTCAAAGAACAAGTACAAGAGATAGAAAAACTCAAAAGTACTATAAAGAAATTATGTGAAGCATTCATAGTAGAAGTGTCTGATGATTGGAGACAACCCTTCATCGATTATTTCGAAGAAAGCAAATCGCCGAGCAATAAATCACTAGCCATGCAAATTACAAAAAGAATTCTACGATATGCTTATGTCAATGACACATTGTATCGTTGATCCTTTGAACAAATGTGGCTGTGATGTTTAAGGATGGATGAAGCCAACAAGGTAATGTCCGAAATTTATGAAGGACTTTGTGGGGGCACATCAATCAGGTCCCAAAATAGTGACAAAAATCAAAAGGATGGGATACTATTAGCCATCAATGGTGAAACATTGTATTAATCATGCTAAGGGATGTCATGAATGCCAAGTCCACAGGGATCTCATTCATCAACCTCCGAATCCTCTGCACCCAACAATAGCATCATGGTCATTTGAAAGTTGGGGCACAAATATAATTGGGCCGATTGATCCTCTATAATCAGCTGGACATCGCTTCATTTTAGCAGCTACTGATTACTTCTCCAAATGGGCTAAAGCAACTCCGTTTAAGGAATTCACTGTTGATTGAGTCGTTGACTTCTTCACCAATAATGTTGTCTATAGATTCAAGGTGTCATGATGAATCATTTCAAATAATGGCCCGGCTTTCAAGAGTGCAAAGATATACAGATTCGTTGATCAATACAAAATCGATTGACGGTACTAATCAATCTACAATCCAAGGGCCAATGGTTTGGTAGAGGCTTTCAATAAAACTTTAGTGAAGTTGCTCAAAAAGATTCTCACGAAGAATAAAAGAAAATGACACATTAAAATGATGGAAGCACTCTGGGAATATAGAACAACTTACAAAACGCTAACCAAGGTCACTCCTTATGCTCTAACATTTAGAGTTGAAGTTATTCTGCCGCTAGAAATTGAGCTACCATCACTTCGAGTAGCTGTCCAATTCAATCTTACTCAAGACGAGAACGCTCGTCTGTGAATGGAAGAGTTGGATGCGCTTGACGGAGTTAGACTCCAAGCTCAACAAGGTTTAGAAATCTACCGAACAAGGATGTTTAAAGCATTCACTAGTTCAGTACACCCTTGGACATTCCAGAAAGGTGAATTGGTTCTGATGTTGAGAAGATCAATCCCTCATCACAAGATTGGTGGTAAATTTGCAGCTAAGGTCCTTACATCATGAGAAGGTGTACAAAGGAGGAGTCTACCACTTTTATTGACATGAATGGGCAACAACCGATGCCACCATCAATGGTCGATATGTCAAGAAATATCACAACTAACTGTGGATAAGTATATAAATACTTAAATGAATATTGCACTAGTAAGGCTTTCATGTCAAATACATATGTAATGTCACTTGAAGATTCTCTCGTAAAATGATAACGCATTTTCAAGTTACTGTGAAAGCCCTATTAGTGGATATATATTAGCTAAGTTGGCATCATGCTTCAAGCCGAGATCCTCAAATAAATATATATAATAATCAGAACAAGCTATGTTTATTTATATTAAAGAAGGTCAAACTCTGTAATATATTTTTGAACTAGTCTGCAATCCCCTTGTTAGACAGGGGGCATTTTTTTAGTTTTTATAATCAAAATTGTTCAATCCTCTCCTGTGAAACAAGTCTTCTTGTATATGTATTCGGGTTGACATCGAACTTTATGCTGGAATCCCTGAACATATCTACAATTACTATTATTAAAGTTGCAGGATCTTGCTTATTAAAATAATCAATTTCTACGCACAAAAAGACAATCATAAATATCAAAAGTTTGTCTCCCAAGATTCATCAAATCCTGAAGATAAAGTCAAAAGAACTCTCAATTTCATAAGCTTCAATCAACTAAGTTGGAAAAACATCAACCTATACATACTCAGTGTAAGACTGAGTGGGTTAAATGTTAAGACTTAACAAACCCACAAATGGCCGAGTCACTCTCCTCACTCAACAAGTCATAAGAAAAGGGTCATAGTGAAAGAGCCCCCGTTCGTTAGCCTGATGACTAAACCATCAATCCATCACAGTTTAAGTCAAAGACTCAGTAGTTCTAAAGGTTGACTCAACAAATACAATGGCCGAGCCGCCTCCCTCACTCAACAAGCCATAAGAAAAGGCCACGTGAAAGAGCCTCTGCCGTCAAGACATAATGATGATAGTCAATCTCAAGCCAAATTCAGCTTAGTGATTAAAAGCAACCAGAATCCAAGAGATCTTTCTACTTGATCGATAGACCAAGACGATCTGAGGAAACAACTCTCAACCAAGAGCTGCCTCAAATCAATCTCTATATTTCCTGCAATATGATATTACAATCTCTTTTTAAATAGTCTGATCAAGCACAAAGCACAGATCAAAGTCAACTCCCTCATCAAGTCTGCCAAAACAGAAAGCACGGGACTGAGGAAACGATTTCATGGTTCATACAAAGGCAATGGTCGAACTAAAGAATGGTTATTCGCTATTAAAGCGTTTCATTAAGATCGATAACTCAACATTATAGACTTAATATAAGCCAAAAGGTTGAGTCATCTGTATGCACCCTTCAATGAATTCGTCAAAGCATGAAGCACAGGATTCGTATGTGCATACACTTGACAAGTCAATATGACAACGTCAATCCTTCATCAAGTCTGTAAAGCTTAAAACTAGGATAAAAGAAATTTCAAATCTCAAAAACAAACAAATTAATTCCTCCATCAAACCCAATCAAATATGAAGCTAGGATCAGAGAAAATTCAAATCTACAAAGGCACAAAAGAAAGATATTTTCAGCAAACCCATTGAAGCAGAGAGTATATAGTGGAAGAAGCTCTTCAGCGAGCCATTGAAATTGAAGCTGAAGTAATTTGAGATTCATGGTCGACACGAAAGGTCAACCAGTTTTCAACAAACATGACACGCTCCATGTGTGAACCACATTGTTGGGGTGAATTTGTTAGCCTCCATGTATGTCACATCAATCAAGTCGAGCCTACAAGATGAAGTCGATCGGCTTCGACTGCTACGATGCACAAATCGAAGCTGAAATACACTCGACATCATCAAAACTAGTCAAAATGATCTTCGATCGATGAACAGACATCGTTATCATGTTCAAAACATCAAAATTGATCAGATTATACATATCGCACAATTCGACGGTCGACCGATCAAGAATAAAACCGTCGACGCGCATATCAAGGTCGGGAAGTCGCGACGATACCCAAATGACCTTCGTTCACAAAATTGATCGTGTCATTAGCGTCGAAATGTCGAAACCTTTCAAATGAGATAGTTCGCGCTCAATACGGACGAGTCTGCATGAATGTCGAGCGGTTGGAAGCGACAAAGCGCAATTTGAACTGAAATTGATCTGATTCAATGCTGACGTAAACTAAATGGCCTCTGATCGCAAAATGGACTGCGACGTTGTCCGAAATGTCAAAATAACCTAAGATTGACATATATATTAACTATATAATAATGTCGTCACCAAAGTCCATATTAGGGTTAATTAAACATTTAAATAAACAAAGGAGACTTTATAAATACTCATATTAGCTAACCCTAAAACCATATAACAATCTACTATTCACGAGAAAATATTACGTCCGGAGTCCGCAAGTAGCTTTACGTGCGGACTCCAATCCACGAACGACATGTGTCCCAATTTTTTTTCCCGTTTTACCGATTAACGGAGCAAAGAAGATAATGACTACCAGAATATATTTCCCCGCTCGACCAGAACGTCGATGGCGTGATTACGGCCAGAAATACATTTCCGCCCGAAGCCGTTGGAATGCGGAGGAATTTAAAAGAAATATATGAGATTTAGGGTTCGTTTAGTTTTTTCCAAGCAAAATGAGCTGAGAAGAGAAATAGAAAATCTCATTGTCATCAACTACCGTCGCTGAGGAAATAACAACCATGAAGATGGAGAACGTTGAGGAAATAACAACCATTTTAGCTGAGGATGTATTAAATAGAAATTCATCGGTAATGCTTCTCGTGCATTTTTTTCTATGGTTTATTAGTGATATTCTTGTTCTATCTGAAGAGAATATGTTCATTACATCTAATTAGAAGCAATTTGGATATTTTTTTGTCGAATATTTAATTCTGAGTGTTATTTTGCATCAGACTCGGTACCCTTTGAGGTATAGATCAATTTTGACGCTTTTTTTTAGTTTTTTTGCCAATTTGTTATGATTATGTTTACTGAATTATAATGGAAGCATTTGATGGCGGGTGATTTTGGGTATTTTGCATCTCAGACTCTACCTCTTTGAGGGTACGACCATTTTACCTTTTTTTCTAATTTTTTTTTGCCAACTCCTTATGATTATGTTTAGGCATTATAATGGAAGCATTTGATGGCGGTTTAGGTGGTTTTGGGTGGTTTAGTGCATCTCAGATCAGTGTACCTCTTTGGGGTACTGCACCATTTTGACATTTTTTCCGCTTTTTTCCAACTCCTTATGATTATGTTTAGAGCATTATAATGGAAGCATTTGGATGCTTTGGGTGATTGGTGGTTTAGTGCATTCAGACTGTACCCTCTTTGGGAGACTTTTGACATTTTTTTCGCTTTTTTTTGCCAACTCCTTATGATTATATTTAGGGCATTATAATGGAAGCATTTGATGATTTGGGTGGTTTCGGTAGTTTAGTGCATTCAGACTGTACCTCTTTGAGGGTACGACCATTTTGACATTTTTTCCGCTTTTTTTCCAACTCCATGATTATGTTTAGAGCATTATAATGGAAGCATTTGACAGGGGTGGTTTCGGTGGTTTAGTGCATCGTACTGTGTACCTCTTTGGAGGGTACGCACCATTTTGACCTTTTTCCAGCTTCTTGCCAACTCCTTATGATTAGCATGAGGAAGCATTTGATGGTTGGTGGTTTTCGGGGTATTTTGTATTCAGATTTGTGTACCTCTTTGGAAATGCACCATTTTGACCTTTTTTTTCTCAATTTTTTGCCAACTTCTTATGATTATGTTTAGAGCATTATAATGGAAGCATTTGGATGCAGTGATTTTGGATGGGTATTTTGCATTCAGTACTCTATATCTGATCTTTTTTTTCCAATTTTTTTTGCCAACTCCTTATGATTATGTAGAGCATTATAATGGAAGCATTTGATGGCGGGTTTTTAGGCATTCAGACTGTGGTACCTCTTTGAGGGTACGTGACCTTTTTTGACACTTTTTTTTCATTTTATTTTGTCACCTCCTATTGATTATGTTTAGGGCATTATAATGGAAGCATTTGATGGCGGGATCGGGTGGTTTAGTGCATCTGTACCTCTTTGAGGGTACTGCACCATTTTGACCTTTTTTTCCGCTTTTTTTGCCAACTCCTATTGATTATGTTTAGGCATTATAATGGAAGCCTTTGATGGCGCTTGGGTGGTTTCTGGGTTTAGTGCATCCAGACTCTATGTATGCCTTTGAGGGTACTGACCATTTTGACCTTTTTTTCCGCTTTTTTTTAAACCTATTGATTATGTTTAGGGCATTATAATGGAAGCATTTGAAGCTTTGGATGGTTTTGGTTTAGTGATCAGACTGTACCTCTTTGGAGGGTACAGACCATTTTTGTCCTTTTTCCAATTTTTTTTGCCAACTCCTATTGATTATGTTTAGGGCATTATAATGGAAGCATTTGATGGCAGTTTGGGTGGTTTCTGGGGTTTAGTGCATCAGACAGTACCTCTTTGGAGGGTACAGACCATTTTTGACAATTTTTTTAGTTTTTTTGGCCAATTTGTTATGATTATGTTTACGGAATTATAATGGAAGCATTTGGAGGAAGTTTGGATGGTTTTGGGTGGGTATTTTGCATTTATATTTTCTAACATATTTTTGTATCTATTTGGCCAGGTAAATGCAGTCAATGACCCAAATTTGGAGAAACTCCTTGGCACCACTGTTCAGAATGAAACGGAGGCATATGCACTGTACTGTGACTATGCACATCAAATTAACTTGGTGTTGGAAGGACCATACTAGTTATTGGCCAAACTCAAAGAAATTGAAATCAAAAGACTTCCTATGTGCAAAAGCTTGTCGGAAGAAGTCTGCCAGTCTAAATAGCTTAACAAAATTCGAAAGTTGATACAAGAACCTGGTTGTCCGACCATGATTAGATTCTCTGTTGATTTGGAGGTGGACGATTAAAAATATCTAAAGTCATAATCATTCTTTGGCGAGCCTGACTAGATCTTCTCGGATCACTGGCATTAGCGATGAAAAGGCGTCCGTGTTGAAGACAATGGAGAGGTGGTATTAGAGCAACGATGCATTCATATCTAAGCGAGGAAGTTGGCGTAGAGAATATCGGGTTCACCAAAAGAGATGCTTTCAATTTTATTCAAGAGAAAAGATCGAGGATTGCGAATGGTGACAGTGGTAATGCATTAATACAGTTGTTTAAGGAAAGGCAAGCAGCGGATGGGATGTTTGCATGGGATGTGCAAGTTGATGAGTCGGATTGCTTAGTAAGTTTTTTTTTTGTAATGGCATGTCTAGGATAGAATATGATTGTTTTGGGGATGTGATAATTTTTTGATGCAAGCTATCGACTCAATAAATATAATCTCATTTGTGCCCCTCTTGTTGGAGTGAATCATCACTGGCAAAATGTATTATTTGGAGTAGCCTTTTTATCAGAAGAGACAATTGAGTCATTCTCATGGCTATTCCAAACATTTCTTCGATTGATGAATGACAGACATCCTATAACAATATTCACTGATCAAGATTAGGCTATGGAGAGAGCTATTGAAATTGTATTGCCGCATACTCATCATAGGTTGTGCCAATGACATATTTCAAAGAAAGCTCCTTCCAAGGTTCATTGCTTTAATAATAATAAGATAGTACAAGGGCTATTTTATAAATGCATAAGTAAGTGTGACTCAGAGGAAGAGTTTAAAGAGGCTTGGTCTGCCATGCTAGAAGAAGGCAATTTGCATAATCATGCTTGGTTGTCTGAGCTTTATAAGATTAGATCCAAGTGGTCCCTTGCATTCGACAAGGACTCATTACGCATGGGCATCTTGTCAACATAGCGTAGTGAGTCCACGAACAATGTATGTCATGGAATATCTAAACCAACAAGTTAAAATTGTTTCTTGGGGTTGGAGAAGGTTATGGAGACATGGCATCGGAATGAACATGACGAAGACTTCAAGTGTAGCCAGTCATCGATTGTTCCTGTTGTTAAGACCAGTCCAATTCTAAAATAAGCTGCTATGTTTTATACAAGAAAGATTTACACTATGTTTGAAGAGGAATTTTTGCATGGGGTTGGGGGCCTATCAGTAACTAAGTCGGATAGCTGACACCAAGTATTTGGTGAAAACTTAGAGAATAAAATGCATCAAAACATGGGTGTATTTTGATAGGACTACCTAGAAGTGACTTGTACTTGCAAAAAATTTGAAATGATGGGATTACTTTGTGTATCGAGTTCTTAGTCGGGAAGATGTTGTGCGCATTGGACAGTATCTTCTCACGATGGTCTACGAAAAGAGGGATATTTACATTGATAGTGCATAGAAAATTAAGAGATGTGGTAAACACGGATGGAAATGCTTCGCATTATTTTGAACCACATAAGTCGATATGTATATCAAATAAAGCGTCGGGCATAGAATAAGAGAGGCGAGAATATGCTTGGATCCCTAGAAAAACTATATGATGATGTCGACTCTATAATGTGGGAATTCTCCAACCACAAAGCAAGAAGAAGAAGTTAACCACGACGATAAGGAAAAGACATCTTAAAAGATCCAGTTAAGCAACGTCCAAAGGGTGTTTCTAACTCAAGGCTTAAGGGATATTGGGAGAGATCCAAGAAAGCCAAGAGTAATTTTCTACTTGCGTATTATTTTTTGGTATTTTAAATATTGCTGTTAATCTTCAAACCCTTCTACTATTTTGGTTGCGAAACCAAACAATACCGATAGCATTGTGAATGTTTCACAAGTTGCATCACCTTTCTGCTATGCGAGTGTTTTGAGGTACGACATAATATCACACATCGATGCTGTAAGAAAGTATCAACTAATACGATGTTCTACATGCAGGAATTTAACTCGAGCTCCACAATGAAACAATCGGCTGAAGGGTACACTAAGTTGATGATGGATATTATCTCAGGAAAATATTTTGATACATGACATTATCCGATCAGATGAAGGGGAGATTTTGACACCGTGCAGTTTTTTAAGCAATAGTGATTGAGTTAATCCGAGAAATTGTAATCAGACAAGACCAATAAATATGTACCAATAATAGATCAATTTTGACCTTTTTTCCCAGTATTTTTTTTGTCAACTCCTTATGATTATGTTTAATGCATTATAATGGAAGCATTTGATGGCAGTTTGGATGGTTTTGGGTGGGTATTTTGCATCAGATACCGTGGTACCTGAGGGTAGAACATTTTACGCTTTTTCCAATTTTTTTTGGCCAATTTCTTATGATTATGTATAGGGCATTGCAAAGGAAGCATTTGATGGCAGTTTGGGTGATTTCTGGGTGGTTTAGTGCATCTATACTCTGTGTACCTCTTTAGAGGGTACAGACCATTTTTGACCTTTTTTTCCAATTTTTTTTCCAACTCCTTATGATTATGTTTAGAGCATTATAATGGAAGCATTTGGATGCAGATTTTGGTGTGATCTCATTCTATGTACCTCTTTGAGGGTACTGACCATTTTGACTTTTTTTTTCAATTTTTTTTGCCAACTCCTTATGATTATGTATAGGGCATTGCAAAATGAAGTATTTGATGGCGCTTTGGGTGGTTTCGGGTGGTTTAGTGCATCTGTACTGTGTACCTCTTTGGAGGGTACAGACCATTTTTGACCTTTTTTTCCAGTTTTTTTTGCCAACTCCTTATGATTATGTTTAGAGCATTATAATGGAAACATTTGGATGCAGTTTGGGTGGTTTCTGGGGGGTTTAGTGCATCTGTACCCTGTGTACCTCTTTGGAGGGTACAGACCTTTTTTGATAGTTTTTTTACAGTTTATTTTGCCAATTTCTTATGATTATGTTTAGGGCATTGCAAAAGAAGCATTTGGATGCAGTTTGGGTGGTTTCTGGGGGGTTTAGTGCATCTGTACCCTGTGTACCTCTTTGGAGGGTACAGACCATTTTTGACAGTTTTTTTACAGTTTATTTTGCCAATTTCTTATGATTATGTTTGGGCAGCAGAAGCATTTGATTTGGGTGATTTTGGGTGGGTATTTTGCATCCAGACTGTGTACCTCTTTGGAGGGTAGACCTTTTGATCTTTTTTTCAATTTTTTTTGCCAACTCCTTATGATTATGTATGGGCATTGCAAAGGAAGCATTTGATGGCGGTTTGAGTGGTTTTGGGTGGTTTAGTATTACTGGTACCTCTTTGGAGGGTACAGACCTTTTTTGATCTTTTTTTCCAGTTTTTTTTTGCCAACTCCTTATGATTATGTTTAGAGCATTATAATGAAACGGACAGTGAGAAGAACAGAGTAAACCCTAAATTCATTCAACTTCGGGAATGCATGTGTAAATACCTCATGTACTCACCTACAATACCTCAATTTATGATTTGCTATATCATCGGCGGCGTCCGGACGTGCCGATCGAGAGGGAGTTAAGGAGAAAAAATCCTTCTAGACGAGGAATGTCGAGCGAATGTTTCTCGTTCTTCTTCTTCTTGAATGCTTATGGGGTGGTCGGGCCGGGAAATGTATTTACTGCCGTCCGTTAATACGCCATCGCGACGGGTCGCCGGGAAATATATTTACAGCGCCGTCCGTTATCTCACTACTCCGTTAATCGGTAAAACGGGAAAAAAAACCGGGACACATATGGTCCGTGGATTGGAGTCCGCACGTAAAACTACGTGCGGACTCCGGACGTAATATTTTCTCCCTATTCATAGCCCGAGACTCTCGTTTTGTGCGCCGTAACTCCCCCATCCGCTCGGCACTCTCTCCCAATCGAAGGCCAACTGAGCAGCAACCATTCCCTCCTCCCTTCGTCTGATCTCTAGATCGAAGCCTCGTCGAACCTAACTCGCATCCTATCAATCGGATCCTCACGTCGCATATGGCTATAACTATAGCAGCGTTATTACTGGGTTTTCAGAAGTATCCTCTTGCGGTTCGGGCACTACATGCTTCGTCTCTTCCCTAACGGACGTCGAACTCCGCTCACCTGAATTCAATTCCATTCCTCGTAATGTAGCTACGAAGGAGATGGATTCTATTAGGCTTCTAGAGACTTGTGCTCAGATTAGAAGAGGGGTTCTTTGGAGGTAACTCTACCTAAGAGACCTTATTCAACCACACAATTCATCAACTATGAGGCATTCCATTTTGTCTAACCCTGTGGCTTTCGATGAAAGCAGAGGGTCTTCTTCCTAGGTAGATTACAACTTACAGTATTCTTACCCAATGAGGCGTCAATCGCAATCTCCTCCGGCTGATTATTCCTATGCTTTAAATCGAAATAAGGTGATGAATGAAACGATAAGCCAAAATGGGTTTGCTCTCTTGTGCAACTCTCATGCTTCCTCTGTTAGAGCTCTAAGGAACACTGAAGCTTATGGTTGTGAGGATAGTTTTATAATACAGGGTAATGACATTTGTTTATCCTGGAAACAATGCGCTTAGCTTTGGTAAAGAGAGGAGCTTGTGTCAGATTAATGCTCATATGGATGCGATGGTTCGTTTCAACCGTGCTGCCTCTTTTCCTGTTGTGAAAGGGTCCCATCTATCATCTGACCAAAGACCATACTGGCTGTCGTCTTCTGCTTCAAAAGATTGATGAAGGGAATGCTTGTGAAATAGCCTCCATTTTTAATGGGATCGTCAGTCATGTGATCGGATTAATGGAGAACCTTTTTGGAAACTACCTCATTCAGAAGATGATTAGCATCTGCAATGATCAACAAAGGATACGGATTGTTCAAATGATAACGGAAGACCCATATGCGTTCATTAGGGTCGCTCTAAACACGTATGGGACAAGGGTTGTGCGTAAACCGATCGCTACTGATATGAAGCTAATTTGATTATTAAAGCTCTCATTCTGCCAAACTTATCAGAGATGTAAATGGTAGCCATGTCATTCAAAGTTGCCTCACTTCTCTCACACTAGAGTATAACAAGATGTAAATTCCATTTCTTTGGAGCCAAGAATCAACTAACGTGATTAATCCCCAAGTATTCCTCAGTTGAAAATTTGACAACTTTTACTTTTAAATTGGAGGGCTTAGCTCAACTGGAAGCCTTGTGTGAAAGGCCTTATAACTCTCAGTACTCAGTCGAACTAATTTCTTCTTTTACTCACAAATCTATGCAACTTGCAAATTCATCACCATTAATCTCACATAAAGGTATAAAAAAAGGAGTGTGCAAAATTCTAAGTACCCGTTTGTGTTGTTCCAACACAATGGGGAAGCTTGATATAAGTACATGTTCGTTGCTCAAGCACAGCAGAAAAATTTGCTAGATATAAGTACTCGTGCATGTTCCTTCAACAGGTCGAGGAAATCAAGATGATTTTTATATATGTTTGAAGGCATATGCGACGCTTTTCATAAGCGCGGTAGGCGCAAGAAAATCAATCGGCTGTGGTGTCATAAGATACCTACCATGCACGCTTCCCTTAAGCATGGTGGGAAGATCTTAGCACTCCCGATGTAGCCCTCCACAAGAGGATGACACCGGGAGGTTGCTGAATTTCATTCCAAACACATATATTGAAGGCCTATGCACGCTTTTTTAAGCGTGATGAGTTTAGAACACGTTCTAATCCATAGTGTCGCAAGACACTAACTATGTATACTTTCTTAAGCATGATAGAAAAGCTCTAGCACTCCCGCGGTAGCCCCCTACATGAGGATGACGTCGTGAGGCTAATGAATTTTATTTCAAACATAGATATTGAAAGTCTATGCACACTTTCTTAAGCGTGGTGGGTTTAGAAGTTTCTTTAAGCCGCAGTGTCGCAAGACACTGACTATGCATGCTAGGAAGGCTTTAGTGCTCCCGAAGCAACCCCCTATATAGGGACGACACCGGGAGGCTGCCAAAATTTTGCTAAACTCTAAACTCGCACGGGACTTAAATAGAGTTTGAGTAGGATTAAAATGAGGTACTTAAACCAAAAATTAATCTAATCAATGTTTAAGTTTAGTATCAACTTAAAATCAAAATTGCATATGTGAGCTCTAAATTTTTTAAAAAAAGAAATCATATCATAATAACATAGATTCAAGCAGCATTTAAAAGAGATTTGACAACTCTCTAATGAGCATAAATCAAGCTCCCCAATAGACTTTCTAATTGAGTTATGTCAAGTATTGATATAGTCGGATTTTCCAAATAAAACATCTCGGCTAAAGAAGAGGAAATCCTCAAGTAAAATGTAACCCATGGAAGGGCTCGAAATATAATTGTCTTCAATTTGATAACTTGTCTATAAGCAAGAATAAAATTTGATTGCTCGCTTATGAACATGATTGTGACATTTCATCAAAACTTAGATCATTTCATCCCATACTAGATGGACTAAAAATGATGCTATATGAACATATATAGATAGTAAGGGACTGAATGGTTTCTTTTCGACTAATTCTATGGCTTGACGACTCACTTAAGAATAAGAGCGAGATAGAGTACCTCAACCACATGTAACTTCATATTCAAGCTCAATGCTTCGAAGTGTATACAAGAAATCTAAATTAAATCATACATCATAAAGTAGATGTATATGCACGCCTATCACATTGAGAAGTATGAAAAAGACTTAGATGATAAATATTCTATACATTTTGAAGAAACATAACACTCATATGTAATATCTTGATATTCGCGCAAGCAACTCAAGTCAAAATACTTACATGTATTTCGAGGTGAATCCAAATTTAACTCAATACTTTGGGAGCTATGAAAGTTACTTTGAGAAATGTGTAAATCTTCTAAACCATGTGAAAATCAATAAGTAATCTTAAAATATACAAGCATGAGTCCTGACACTATATGAATGCTTAAATTTAGTGTCTAAGGATGCTACGCGGATTAATTCTCGGTTTGAACTTAGGACTAGGTCCAGGTTAACAAAACCTAAAAATCCAATTATTATAAAAATTTTAACTTATTAAAACATCTGAGAAGCTAATTATGTCATATGATAGTAGATCTGACCCTCCATTATTAAACTAATATAGTCGACAGGATCTGAAATAATAAATTAAATGATCAATTAATATATAAACCCCGATGATGGCTGTGTTGAATGGAGAATTCAACCAGAGGGGATACTTCCATAAAAATGTGATTGCAATTTCAAACCAAATTAACTTAAATTAAGTATCAATCCAAATGTAAATCTAATAAATCACTAATTTATAAATTCCTAAATGAAAATAATCAATTTAAAAATAACTTAAAGCTAAAAATTCAACCCACCTTCTGCAATTATTTATCGGAGGTGACAAATTAAGAAAACTCTAGCTCACAAAGAAGTCAAAGTCAAATCAAGTGTTCTACTATGTTCACTCTCAATCAATCTCATGTCAGTAAGGATGTGGCCCGTGTCCTCTGAGTGAGTGGTTGTGGTGAAAAATATTTCCATCTTTATCTGATCCTTTTTGAAGAGGAAAATTAAAAATAGAAATATACGCCTTTTGGGGACTGCCACGTAGATCCGCAAATGTTCTTATTAGGGTGATCAAATATGGCATTGAGGAAAAATGTACTATCTCGAGAGATAGAAGTCACCACCCTACAATAAACCTAATCACCTTAATAAGGACTCCTAAGAACTATTGGACTTTAGAATATACCAGAGATTCTTTCCCTACTTTACATGAAAAAATAAAGCAAACTTTATTTTAAACCGGGTTCGTTAAGTTCCCTACAGGGGCAAACCCCCATAGTTAATTACATCCTAAGGAATGAGATTCCTTAGGAATACTCTCAATTAAAGTAAATAATCGTCGTCTTCAAAGATTTCGAAAGGTAGGACTATCAATCGATTGGTTTATTTTTAGAAAGTCAAGTAAGATCGATAAAGATGAGAGAGTTCTTATCGAAGCCAAATGAAAATAAGTAGGGGATGCTTAAGATACTAGGAAGCTTAGTAAGCATCCCAAACTACCTTATAGTTGGGCTTTACATTTTCAAAATTGAATTAATTTATTTGAGTTGAATTTTTATTAAAATACTAGGGCTTATAATTCCATGATACAAGATCACGAAAATGCCTAAGAGGCGAGGATTTATGCTCGTAGCCTATAAAGGGAAGTAACAACCCCTGAACCTAAATCTATGGAGCTTTGACGAGGTCCAAAAGCACGACCTAAATCTAAGACGTAAATGGGTATTTAGTTTACCTCTACAAAAGAGGATAAACCACCCGACTGTTTGACTTACAACCACCTGAGGGTGATCGTCAACTAACTCCTCCTACGGTTTTAAAATATGTAAGCAAGTCATATGTTTATGCAAGATAGCAAGGTTGTTTGTTTATTTAGAAAAATTCTAAGTCCTTAAACACACTCCCTAAGAGACTAGATCATGCAGGGAATGCTTTAATGACTTAAATCTAATGCAAATTTTATTATATTTTTATTTTTTATTTTGGACAATCAATTTGATACAGACTTTAAGATTCATATGCCTAATGCATGAGAAATTAGATTATGGGTCAAAATTAGTAAGATAAGGAGGAGTGTTTCAACCATGGCTCTCACAAGTCAAGCTAAGTTCTCTAGCAAAGGTGGAAACCCTCCAATCAAGAGTGAAACAATATATTTTTTATACATGATGTTAGAAAAGTAAGATAACATCTAGCTAAAGAGTTGCTAATTCTTTTATCTTGTTTTATAACCTAAGCTTTATGTGAGGTTATGAGTTGTTTATTTTTAATTTGAGTTGTTTAATTTGATAGAAAATTTATTTTTCTAAAAGCCTAATCGTCATCCAGGTCATACATCAAAACAAGGAAGAAACTAGATTAAAATGTCATATTAATGCACAAGTTAAACAAACATCAATCAATTTATAAAACTAACGTAAAAGAATAAAAGGTTGTTTGTGGTCGAGCTCCATTGCACAAACCCAAAAAAAATAGTCCCTTATACAACCCGGATTATAAATGAATTAATTACAATCAAGCAAGGAATTCATGTTATGGGGGGTCTTCATTCTTCATTTCTTCTTTCTTCTTTCTTCTTTCTTCTTTCTTCTTTTGGTTGCTTCTTTTGGATGGTTGGAATGTGGTTGCTCCAAATGCTTCACATGATACATAAAATATGATCTTATGACCAATGTTCATCCTAATCCACTATAACAATCATTCCAAAATCCTAATTGCAAAAGTACATGAAAATGGGAAGAAGGAAATCTAACTAATACCTACAAAGCTGAGATTAACCAAACAAACCATACAATCCCAAGCATGAATATATATAAATTGGACTTAGCACTCCACACATAGGTAACCAAGTCCGCCTGATCTATTTTGGATTATGCTTAGGGGTATAACCACCAGAAAAAGAAAATATTTTTATTATTTCTTAAGCACAATCCCCTACAGAAGACAATGATTAGACTAAGATCGCCCTACCATTCAGTCTACGCACATATATCCTAATATCCAAATTAAAACAAAACATCACAAAATAAAAGCAAACATCAAACCATGCACTGCCCTAACCTAAAGCTAGAAATGGTAACTTAGCATAATGTATGTGCTATTTAAGGTTTGTGTGGTATGCTTAGCTACGATTTAAGGTTGAAGTTTTTTAAGTATAAAAATGTTCAACTTAGAGGATTTATTTCATGTAAGTGATTTAGTTGCTTTAGTTGATTTTATTTTGTATTTTGATTTGGTTTAAGTGAATCCTACAATTAATTACTAAGTTGTAAAGAGAGAAAAGAGAAGAGAACTTCTCTTTCCTCCCTACCTTAAGTAATTTCTAAGGTAGATTCATATTTAATTTTATTTAGTGAATATTTTATTATGTGTTTTAATTAATCCTAAGTTTAGATTTTCCCTAAACAAACATATTCAAAAAGAAAGGCATTTTAAGATTAAGTAAAGTAAAATACTATCACAAAACACACATCACTTCATTTATTTCCCAACATGTGTAATATGCATATGGATGAATCCTAAGTATATATATACATGCAAATGAAAATGTTTGGTACACTTTAATGATGAATGCTAAGAGAATTTGTTTGAGAAATTTGAATGTTTTTATGATGCATGATTTTATTAAGTAAAAAAAGAGAGATTTCCACACATATATGTATGAAAGGCATAAGTGAGTAGGGTATCATTGTTAGCACTAGGGGTGTAAAGTACAAGACATACTTAGGACTACTTAAAGCCTCGCAACCCCGAGGTTGTCCAGACTAATATACCACTTTCTTTAAATACATATACATGTACAAAAGAAATGAATGAAAAAAAATACAAAAGTTCGTGTTTGTTTGTTTGATTTATTTATACAATTTATATGTGTAAGTGTGGATGTCCTTCTTAAGTAATAACATAAGAATGAATAGGAATGGATTTAAGTAAGTGTTGTGTTCTTTTCAAATGAACTATATACTTTGTCAAATCTTATTCAAAACTATGCTAAGAAGTCAGGCCTAAACCTATAGGCGTGTCAGGTAGTATCTTCTATAGCAAATGGCTACCATGCAGGTCATAGTTCAAGAAAAGAAAAGGAAAGCCACACTATGCACATTTTTATATTTTTACTCACATGCAAACTCAAAAATAATTATAAGTAGCATACCTTTTAATTTTGATAATTAATTTATAAATTTTGAAAATAACTTTAGATTTAATAGTGATAATAATCATTCATATTCTTACTTTAGTCAAAATATGCAATTTAACATAAAAGAGACATTTCATTTTTAATTTGATTTTTAAAAAGCATATATGCTAAATGTGAATTTGACATACACATTTAGCATGTTAGGAAAAAAATAAAGTGATGAAAGAAATGTAAGTTCATCCACTCTAATTTATTCCTAAAGACAATCCTATGAATAAGATTATTTAAAGTAAATCAAATTTGTTTTAAGGAGAGTTTGGATTTTGTTTGAGTTTGATTTTAATTTGAGAAATGTGAGATGAGTTTGCTGGTCCTAACTCATTCCCCATATGTGAGTTATTTAAGTTCAATTTTTAGGTGATTAGATTAATTTTATGCTTTAGTTAGATCAAGGTGTGAATTAAGTATATTAATTACCCCTTGTTTATACTACTTTAATATATTTAATCACATAATTATGAGCCAATGTATGACATAAAATCACACAAGTAATTTAAATTAGTAATGCACCTAGGAAAGAAAGGGTCTAATGCAATTGGCTCACAATTAGTGATTAAATAAGTTAAAGGTTTAATTTAAGTACTTTCATAACCCTTCCCATATATGTGGGTTGGATTTTGATTTCCTTAAACTACTTAAGTTATTGAACACCTAAGAACCTACCCAAAATGAATTGATTAAGTTCTGGAATGTTTTGAAATTTTTATCAAGTTAATTAAGTAGGTGATTAGTAGGTTAGCCTTTAATTAAGTTTAGATTAAGGACGGAATGGCTTAGGGAAAATTCTCCAAATCCATTCCATAAACCCCTTCTTCACTTAAGCTAGGCTTAATTAACTTAAAAAAAGGGTAAATCACTATTCACATGCTTAATTACCCTTAACTATATGAAAAGGCCTACATGATTTCCCTAATTAACTCATCAATAAATCCAAAGAAAATTAGGGGAGATAGTGGTCATCCCACTAAATATACCAAAGAAATTTGAAATGAATTAATAAAATAATTAGGGAGTAATTAGAATTATTAAATTTTCATTAAAACCTAATTGAGGAAAACACTATATTCAAAATCCATTGAAACATTTTTAGATTATTCTCCTTGTATTTTTATGATTTTTCTAAAATTAGTTATATTATTATGAAGGTTCAGCCATTAAGGATAATTAATTAAATCTCTAATTAAATAGCTAATCTCGTCAGTGCCACGTGGAGGCTGATGCGGTGTGTGCTTTCCACATAGCGCGATGGGAGAGGCTACTTAAATTGTCACATCGTAGCATTGCATCAGCGGCAGCGCTATGCACTTTCTCCTCATCAGTCCGATCAAGGATCGGACGGCTGAGATCAAGCCCGCAGTTCTTAAGGGATTAAATAAGGGATCCTACATGTCTTGATCATGTCCGTCCATCCAAAACGCGCGGATGGACGACCCATGATCCCCCGAGCTCGAGAAAGGGGAACCGTTCACCTTCCATGGCAAGATCCGAGCTCGATTGAGCTCGGATTGAGCCCAAACTCAACCCACACCATCATCATTAAAGGGAGAAGACATCCAACGGCTAATTTTACATGAAGTGAAAATTCCTTTCACAAAAGACCACACACTCTCTAGTTTAAGCTCGGTTTTGATCCATACCTCGTCGGAGGCTATCACCGGCGCTCGAATCCGATGAGTTAGCTTCGTCTAGTGGAGACGAAGCCCTGTGGTGAAAGTTTCAAGCCTTGGGGTTGAGTAGATCTCTCTATGAACCAAGCTCACCTTCAAATCCTTGCAACCTTGGTCTAGACACCACCTCCCTTGCCTTTGGAACTTGGGAGAAGCTTTGGATCAACTCAATTAACTCCTCTGAAGAAGCTTGCAAGAGGAATTGAGTTAATTTTGTGTATTGAGTAAGTTGAAAATTTGAAGGAGCTCCCCTATTTTCAGTCTAAGAGAAACCGAAAATGGAGAATTGAAGATCACTCTAAGAAGCTTGGGGAGACTTGCAAATGCTTGCTCTGAGTCTCCTAAGCTCAATCGAGTGTGTGTGTTGTGGAATGAAGTGAAATTAGGGGGAGTATATCTACCCCTAGGTGAATCGGACGGCTGTGAAGAACTTTGTCATTTTGATCCAATACACCCTATTCAATGGGTTGTTTTGGCCGTTTTGAGTGGCATGGAATTCGATTTTGGCCAGAGAAGGTAGTGGGGAAGTTTGTCATGTGCAAAACAAGGTGGAGGAAGGATTCCCATGTGCTTATGTCCATGGGGGTGGTCGATTTTAGCCTTAGGTTGGGTTGGGCTGACCCAAACCCATTGGGTCATGTGCCCCATGTCCATTAGTGACCATTTGGTCCACTAAGAGGATGAGAAGTGTCCATGAAAAAGAATTGACCAAATTCTAACTGGTTTTGATTTTAGGTTACCCTATGGCCCAGGGATAAAATGATCATTTGGCTTGGATTCAATTTGAATATGTTTAGTATGATTAAAAAATGGATTGGGCCAAATTTCAATGAATTTGGAATTAGTTTGATATGATTTGGCTCATGTTGACCCATTTAGGTCAAAATGGTCAACTTGGATTAAGTTGACCAATTGGTCAAATTGGGTCAAACCAAGAGTTGGGTAAAGTTTATATGATTATTTGAAATGGATTGGCATCATTGGTTTGGTTCAATTTGAATTATATTTGGATTTGGTTCATTTGATTTCATTTAGGTCAAATGGGTCAAGTTGATCAATTTGACCCATTTGACCTATTTGAGTTAAGTCATAGGTTGGTTTAGGCTTCATTGATCATTTGAAATGGATTGATATCTTCGTTTTCAATCAATTTGATTTATATTTGGATTTGACTCAATTTGACCTTTTAGGTCAAGTTAGGTTTAAAGTCAATTGGGTTAGGTTGGGTCTAGTTGGTCAATTGGGACTTTGGTCAAGTTCAACAAGTGGTTTGGAATGAACTTGACCCATTAGTTTCAATCAATTTGGCTTGGATTAAGTTTTGACACATTTTGACTTTTTAGGTCAAGTTGGGTCAAGTGGCCAATTGGGCTAGGTTAGGCTCAAATGATGACTTTGTCAGGTTCAAACATTGATCATGAATGAGTTTTGATCAATGATTTCAATCAATTTAGCCTATGATAGATTTTGGCTAGTTTATGTTTCATTTTGGCTAAGTGTTGACTTGGTCAACACTTAAATTTGACTTGATTTGACCAAATTTGAGTGATTAATCATCTCATGATGATTGTTGATATGAGCATTAGGTGGGCTTAGTTCAATCCAATTTGGGTAGGATTAGAATTTGACTCAAAAGAGGTACTTTAGGTCACTTTATGTCAAGTGAGTCTAAGTAAGTCAATTAACTTGATCAAGGCTTGAATCAAGTTTAGTTGAACTCACATATGAACTTATTATTGAGATATAAATCCATTTGCAAGTGATTTGAAGTCAAATGGGTTTTGATTCATTTGACAATTTCAAATTCAAAAAGATGAACATGAGTTTGACTTGGGTTTGACTTTTTAATTTAGTTTTAGTTTGAGATTGAAGTTTATGTTTATATTTGGATTCATAATTGAAGGATTGATTGAATCATGAAGAAAAATCAAGGATTTGACTTGATTTGAAATTGATTTGGCTAAATTCAAGAATTTGATTTGAAAGGCTTATGTTGAATTTTGATTGAATTTGTGTTTGAGTTTTGAATTGATTTTTGGTTTGATGTTTAAAGTTTATGTTTATATTTGGATTTATGATTGTAGGATTGATTGAATCATGAAAAAAAAAAAAATCGTTTGACTTGATTTGAATTTGATTTGGCTAAGTTCAAGAATTTGACTTGAAAGGTTTAAGTTGAATTTTGATTGAATTTGAGTTTGATTTTTGAATTTATTTTTGGATATTTGAATTTATATTTCATTTATATTTGTGAAACAAAAAAAAAGGAGTTTTACATACATAACATAATTTTTATAGATTTATATATCTAATATTTAAACTTTCATATTTACATAAATAACAGCCAAATTTTTAATATTACATCAAAAATAATACAATCATTATTTTTTTTTTAAATGAAATGCATATTTTCATGTATAGAAAAAATGCTATATTTGTTTAAAAAAAGAATATCTAATGCACTTACATGTGCCTTCATTGAACCCTTATGCATAAGCTCAATTTTACTCGACTAATATACTGCATTCTAGAACATCGAGTTTGTACAGCAGTACCTTCTGACAGATCTTCATGCTTTGGTAGAGCCAAGAGAACCTGATAATCTCCACATCTTTTTCTCCATGATCTTCTCAAATTTACTGTCAGAACTGGACAGCATTTGATTCAAAATTAACCTTACATTGCATTCTTTCATCCGAAAGTGCCTAGGTTTTATCCTTACATCTAAGCTATAACCGAAGTAATGAGGAAATTTGACCAGCTCTGATCGTGGATAATCCATTGTGAGAAAGTAGTTCCACTTTGGCATTATGTTTCCGGACAAACTAAAGGTATACAATGCTCCGTATCTGGATACCATGGTTGCAATTTCCTGCACGCTGTAACCTCTCTCAAGGAAGAACTCATTGACAGGTCTGAGGTTCCCATCAATACTTAAGCCAAAGGTCTGTGGACATCTGTAAATAAGAGAGGCAGGATCAATGCCCAATGACAGGAAGTATTCAGCAGTGGGACGTAGTTTTTCATCCACACTATAGCTTGTTATATGGGGACACCGAGTCAAAATCTTCCCTATTTTTTTCTCTGAAACACCTATCTCACTGAGAAAGTCCACTGAAGCTTTGTTTGCTATAGGTGAGAAGTGCAGGGAAGCGGTATATCACCTTAGCCCACCTGCTTTTGTCCAAGCCCAAAGTCATCAAGGTAAGTCATGGGCTTCAAGTTTTCTGAGAGGCTGATCCCACATAACTGAGGTCTTTGTGAAGGATATCTGATCTATCAATACCAAGCTCAAGGAGGAACTCTACAAGAGGCTTGATCCTTCGGTCCAAAGTATAGTAAGCAAAAGCAGGAAATCGACTTACAATGCCCTTAATTTGTTCGAGTTCCATACCAAGGTCCATAAGGTATAGGACATTAGGAGGTAGGAGCCCATCAGGATTCTCCTGAGAAACTCGTGCAACAGCCCTATCTTTCTTGTCAAGGTTAGAGCTTGCTGTTAGAGTAGCTGGAGTAGCTTTTTCCCTACCAGGATGATTCGGGTAGCTCACCACCAGATCAACTAGAAGATCACCATTCTTTTCATGGAGGGATTCTAGGTAAGGGATGAGGGCGTTTCTGATTTCAATTGTGGTGTGCTCCCTTCCTACAGTTTAAAGCCTGTAAAATTAATTGTGTGGTTCTGAATATATTTAGAAGTGAAGAATTTCAATCAATTATTAAAGCTCAAACCTACAAGAAACCAAGATTTATAAAAACTTTGTAGTTTTGACATAAGATGATCAATAAAAAGCTCCGACTTTTTGACAATCCTTAAATCCACCGCATTGCTGAAACCTTGTTTTCTAAGGAATAATGAAAGAACAGCTTTTGCTTCCTCCCTCTCTGCAGCCAACAGGCTAAACGGAACTGTGGCAAAACTGTGATCATCAGCTCCTGATTCATCTGAGAAAAAAAATGTAAAATAGTTAAGAACCTCGTATGTACGGACGTACCAGCAAATCTACAATTATTTGGAGTACATATAACTGATAAATGTTACTAGAAACAGATGATGAATAATTTAGAACTCACATGTTCTTGCTTTGCCAACTAGACAAGCTTGGGAACTTCTAATTCGAACCCTATACAAGTAAAAACATCAAAAAGAAGAAGCATACCAATGAATACAATCATGATAGCAGATGGTTTAGAGACAAAACCGTTCATTTTACATTAAACTGGTTGCTGCTAAATTTATATTTTGTCTGACTTGACTATATGTTAAAAGATACATGGTCAGAAGAAATATTACTTCAAGGAGTTATGAAATAACATACTAGAACAAAATTACTTGTAGATATATGTCCATGCATCTAGGAAAAAAAAGGTGAAATATCAGGCACTTAGTATTAAGATTCATATAAGAGTGGGAATTAGACCCACATAAAAAATTAAATAGCAAATGAGTTCTTAATATGCTAGTGATTCTACCAATTGTTTTATGCTTTTAGGTTGCTAGGTGTCCATCATAATTATGTTAAGGATAATTTGGGTCTTCACATGTTTACTCTTATATTGCAAATATTAGATAATAAAAATTTCCACCTGTTAAATAAAGCCTAATATTGGTAAAAATAATGGAAGGGATGGAAGCTATCTAACTAGATATCCAAACATTTTTGTCCATATCAAGCACTTAGTACAAAAATTCATAATAGTGTGGGAATTAGCTCCACATAAAAAATGAAACAAAAATTGAGTTCTTATTATACAATTCATGGTTCTACCAATTGTCTTAAGCTTTTAGGCTAATAGGTGTCGATCATAAAAATATTATGTTGCACAGTCTGTTTCTACCTTTGAATCAACAAAATTGTGAATTGACGAATAACGAATGCATAATCATATGAATTGAATCACAGTATTTTGATTGTAATTAAAATTATTCAAAGCATTGTCACTCATGGAACACATGAATTGGACTCAAGATACTTTGAAAGCTGTCAAAATTGCTCAGATGATCCCAATGCGCAAAATAAATCATTCGAACATGTTTGATGTGGCAAAATGTACAAACGAAAAACCCTTTGTGATTGAATTTATGAAGAAAGTTGAATCGACCAGTTACAAACGAGCATCATATGAATCAAATCAAAGTCACTTTGATTGTCCTCGAGGCCACTCGAACAACATCTGTTCGCAGAATGGACTACGTCAGCATGTTCAAAACATCAAAAGAACTCAAGAAAGGCATCCATATCACATGCGCTGATATACAAATGTGCAACACAAAGCTACCTATGAGTGTGAGGTGGCATGCGACTTGAGACATGACAAAATATGCAAATATCTATATACACACACACATAGTATAATTAAATTTAATTTAATTGAAGTTAACTTGAATTAATATAAATACATAAAAAAGGAAAAATCAAGGTTGCTAGTAGCATTCATGTTAAATTAATTTTAATTTAATTTTTTAAAAAATGGAATTAATGTATAAACACAAAAAAATATTCATGAAGTTATTTACTTGATTAATTAGTATAAGTTTAAAAATAAATTAGATTAAAAGATTTATAGATATATGTCATTCATGTGATCAATATACACACACACACACTAAAATTTAAATATTATTAGTACCTTGATTAAATTAAGTTTAATGTCAATAAAAAAAATCTCTTCATTTCTCATCATTAATATTAATATTAAGCTAACTAAAAGCATTAATAAACACATTAAGAATAATCTCAATTAATTAAATCCTATGTACCTAAAAAAGGGGAGCAGTAAATATTAATTAATATTAAAATTTTATTTCCTATTAAAACAAAAGAGACCATTATTCTATTTTATATATGCATAATGTGTGTGCCTACCATCATGTTGCCTTTCAATAAAAAGAGAAAAAAAATTTGTTGCCTTGAATAACATTATACATATATTAAATATATAATACATATCCTATATATAAAAAACCGAGATGTCCCTTAAATTTTTCTCACAAAATCCTATAAAGTTTTGTTTCCCACTGGACAATAAATTAAGTTTCTATCCTTAACTCTGACAATTTAAGAAAAAAATAGATAGTAATAAAATTGAATGAAAAATAATCTTAACACAAAATAACCACAGGATCATTTTCACAAAAATGGTGAAGCCCTCTTGCACATAACCTTCATGTGTCTAATCTCCCGGCTCCTGATTATCACAAGACATTTCTCATTTTCTCCCTATCTCCCTTCCTTGTCTCTCCACTATAGTAGACGCCACGCACAGGGGAAAATATTACGTCCGGAGTCCGCACGCTTTTACGTGCGGACTCCAATCGGATGACGACGCGTGGCACAGATATATTGAATAAACGGCGCCAAAAAATGACGCCGTAAGACGGAAATGGCGCTATTTTCCGCGGCCGCCCGACCAACGACCACCTTCTAAATCTGCGGAACAAAATATTCAAGGTCTGCTCGGTATTCTTAATACTCATGTGGCTGAAGAGAATTTCCGAGCTCCCCGGCCTACCACCTCGTTCGATCACCTGCCAGGCTTCTAGAATTTCAAACCGAGGTATTCGTTGGTTACAAGAGGTATTTCCACATGCATTGAACTTGAAAGATTTTAGGGTTTTCTCGTTTTGTCCATTACAATCCATCAAGATGTGTTTCTAGGTTTATTTATGCCCCTTTGATTTTATGGCTACTTTTGTTGATTTTGGTGCACTCTCAGAATTTCATTCTACCCTCCTCGAGATGAGATGATTTTGGGCTATTGTTGATTGTTATCGGTTATTGAGACAATGATCGCTTTTCTCCTGGAAGTAGAGGTTGTTTGTAAATTTTGATTGTTGCAAATGTACTCTCCAACCCCCCTCTATACTTTCTTGAGATTTTACATTTTTTCATTTTGTCCGTTTGAGGGCATACTATGGCTAGAACTGCTATGAATAACTGGAAGGTGTGTTTTGCCGCTTGGATGTGTTCTATGGAGAAAATGAATTGCATCTTATGTACCTCTTGCACTTCTCCTCTGCACTCGCACTGCACTCTCCCGACATTAGAGACGATTTGCTATTTTTGTTGATTGTCGGCCTGTTATGAGACAATGCTCTCTCAAGTAGATTAGTTGTTTTTGATGCTTGTTGCAAATGTACTCTCAACCCCTGTCTCTATACTTTCGAGATTTTGCATTTTTTCTCCATTTTGTCCCTTTGGAGGGCATACTATGGCTAGAATGCTATGAATAACCTGGAAGGTGTTTTTGCCGGATGTGTGGAAAATGAATGCATCTTCTGCATTCTCCTGTACCCATGTAATGCACTGCACTCTATACCTCCCCGACATTAGAGATTATTTTGGGCTATTTTTGTTGATTGTTGGGCCTAGTTATTGAGACAATATTTATTGCTTTTCTTTGGAAGTAGATTAGAGGTTGTTTGGAAGCTAATTTTGATGCTTGTTTGTAAATGTACTCTCAAACCCCTGCATTCTATACTTTCTTGAGATTTTGTATTTTTTCAATCCATTTTGTCCCGCTTGGAGGGCATACTATGGCTAACTGCTATGAATAATGGAATGTGTGTTTGTTTGGATGTGTTCTCGGAAAAATGAATCATCTTCGTACTCCTACCCTGCACTGCATTCCTGCACTCTATACCTGCACCTCCTGACATTAGAGATGATTTTGGGCTATTTTTGTTGATTGTTTGCTTATTGAGACAATGCATCGCTTTTCTCCGGAAGTAGAAGAGGTTATTTGGATTTAATTGATGCTTGTTTGCAAATGTATCTCAACCCCTGCATCTCTATACTTTCTTGAGATTTTGCATTTTTTTCATTCCATTTTGTCCGTTTGGAGGCATACATGGCTAGAACTGCTATGAATAAGGGTGTGTTTTGCCGCTTGGATGTGTGGAGAAAATGAATTGCATTTCGCACTGCACTTCTATACCCCGCACTGCACTCTATACCCTTGATATTAAGGTGCTGCAAATCCATTATGTTAATATTCTCGATTACTTATTTTATTTCAAGATGTCGCAAAGGATAACGCCAAGATGCGTGCCGAAAGCCATCGTAACATTATTTGATAATATTCCTCGCTTCACTAGTGAAGTGACCGAAATATTGAAGCTTCACCAACCAATTCCGATTCGATCGCAGAAGACTGCTGCCATAACCTCTATCCTATCTTCGACATCTGACAAAGCCTTTTTTTCGGGCAATGCATTTCTTTCACCCCGGATGAAGTATGATGCGGGATGCCAAACAAAGGAAAAAGTTTTATGGCGTAAATCCCCATTGTCACAAGATAGTTGATTATAAGAATAAGCTCGAGCAATCGGATATTTGTTTGACGCAGACAGCTTGCAAGTACACATTTTCTTATTTCAAATTTATTTTTGTATATCACAACTAGTAATTTCTAATTTAATTTTACTGATAATACAATACGAATACAGCCATTTTATCGGCCTTCTAGTCACATTCAATGACATTACATCAAAGATACACACACACGCTACATGAGTGGCTCTTTCTCTTCTTATGTGTATGTTCGCCCATGTTATGTTTATGATGTGAGCAAGTTGTATAAATATTTCATGTATCTGACGAGCACATTATTAAGATTAGTCGCCATTTCCGCCGCACACACGATGTTGCGGCCTAAAATAAAGTGACGCTTGCCGGGTTTGAAAGGAGACCGAGACAAAGAAGTTATGTCGCTCATTTCGCCATGAATGCATTTGTATGCCGTCATATCTATCGGCTTAACACAGTCCTCCCTTACACGAGGACTTATCGTAAGAGGAGACCTGCTCCTTGAATCATCCTCTCCTCCATGAAACTTCCCTAGAGTTCGACATCGCCCATCCCAGCCCATATTCGCCCCTGACTCTATATCTCTCTCGTGATATTCCCCAACCAAGGTGCCTTGCCCTCGCTACTACCCCAATCAAGGATCGCAAGATGAAGGTTATTTCGATTTGAGGTTGAGGAAGTTGTGGCATCCTTCCATGCAAAGACGACAGAGTGATGGCATGCATCGCTATCGGTGGTACCCTTGTCGCACAAGAGTGCTTCCATCCCCAGCGGGGTGGAAGCTCCTACGGAGGAGACCACCGGGGTATCTTCTCATGAGGTTGTCATTGGGGCTTCAACTTCTCCTTTGGAGGCTACCACCACGACTGTCGTAGTGGAGACCTATAGAAGCCCTCCCGGAGTCTGCCAAAGAAGTCAGTCGAGTTGGGGGAGGCTCCCAGCATACACTTGTCGCCAACCCCTTCATTGGCTGACGGGGTGAAGGCACTAGATGAGGAAGAGGAAAGTGCGGTTCTCTCCCTTCACGCTCACCACTATACTGCTAAGATCTGCTCGATTTGCCCTCCACCCACTGAATGGCCTGTGTATTACGTTAATTTCATGAATAATGTGATACAATAGACCTTGTTCGGTTTCACCCTTCAATTGCAGACGGCCGATGAGCCGATTTCCTCGATGAGCCATCAAAGGCTATCGAAGTAGTGGAGGAACACCACCGGTATTTCACGATTCTCGAGCTTTAGACAATGGATATAGTTTTTTGACAAAGCCTAAATAATTATATTACCGAGAAGACAGCTGCACTTCCCATCCAGAGATGCATGCCCGATGCTCCACCTCATGACCGCGTGCTCGATTCCGTGACAAGTAAGTCACCCAAGATCTTTCTCCTTTTCACATAGATTCAAATGTCATATCATTCTAACTACTACTATTAATTTCTCTGCTCAATAAATTATAAGAACAACTATTTCTGATAATGCAGGGAGATACAAGATCAGCTGGAAATATTATATTTCATCAGGCAGATTGACGATTATCACCGACGGATCAAGATTCCGCCGATGCACACGCCGACGCGCTCGATATCCTTACCGGTACCTCGCCCGTGATTGTATGTCCCATTCCTATACATTTCATGCTTACATGGGTGAGTTACTCCTCCAAATTTAGTGGTTTTGCAATTCATTCATGATATCCATGTGCCATGACTTATGATGTTATCTTACATCCTCGCAATTACGCTAAAGATGGCTAAAGAAAGCAAGATGTATATCCAAAGATGTCATCAGATAGGCATCTGTCGAAAGCTTCTTACTCCCGCTTATCCATAATCAAGACTCCACTTTCGTTTAAAAATATCAAGTTTGGCATGCACATGACACATAAAACCGGACACATAAATAAAGCCATTCTGGAGATGGTATGCACTCTTCTTGTTCTCACGGGGATCTAACAAATATCTTGCCCATCTTCTGCGATCAAATTCACCTCGGATATCGGACATTATTTCGACGACAAGTAAAATGGCCGGTTGAAGCGGTGGCGGGTTGCCGTCCGATCCAATGTCATTGCGGCATGTTCATTTGCAAATACATGGAGGTAGCTATCGAAAGCAATTAACGGGCTCGAACGGGGCGGACAAAAGATGAATAGATTTAGGACTTTATTTATGCGATTTTTTGCTTGGCCTCAAAAACACTTAAATCAAATTTGGATGCTTGAGTTGTTCTTCGACATTACATTTAGTAGGGATAATTCATTATTATTTGATTGGGTTGATTTGTTCTATTAATTTAGTTTTTATGTGTTTCTCTGGATATGGGAGGCATGGTTGAATTGTCCCAAATTGGTCTATGTTTAGCATTTTTTTTGGGATCACAGTTTTGTTGAGTCGTCGGTTTTTTAAGGGGCTGGCAGATTGGGTGTGCATATTCATTCGTTATTTTAGTTTTCTGCTCTTGCGTGGGTTTGAGGCGGTGTTGAATTGTCGAAATTTGTCTTTTCCACCGTACTCTCACGTACTCTTTGTGCCTCTTATTTGCCCTCCGTGCCCTTACAGCCTCTAGATCGGTGACCTCTTGCATCTCCTCACTGCATCTCTGCACTCTCAGTATACTGTACCTCTGCCTTTGTACTGTACCTCAGATTCTCCATACCCTTCATCCGCTCCACTGTGTACTCTAAACCGCTATACGACTCTATACCTTCTCTGTACTCTATACTCTATCGTTCTCATACCTTGTACTCTATACCCTCACTCTCTGTGCTCTCAGACTTATACCTTTCGCTCTATACCCTCATTCTATACCTCTATACCTCTATACCTTCTACCTCAGACTCTTCTATACCTTCACTTCTATACCCTCTGCATCTCAGATCTCTGCACTCCTTGTAATGAATATATACCTTTTGTACCTTAAATCGCATAGCTTTGTGAAATTGACAGAAGGATGGCTGGTTTGCACTACGGCTTGTTTCGGTAAATTTAATAAATTAATTTATAATTTTTAAACTTAAAATCAACTTATTAGGTGATGATAAATTTTATTATTAGTAAGGTCTTACTGTTTTATTTATTATTAGGTGATGATAAATTTTATTGAAGCGTAACCGATAATTAGCTTTAAAAGACAAAATGAACATAATGTTGACGTTATTAAAATAAATAAATTATTAAATTATCAATCTCTAAAATGAGAGAACTTTCTCTCATATGCGCTCTTATACGATCATTTTACATGATCAAAAATAAATCATAGAACAAAATGCCATATATAAGCCTAATGTTAATTTTGAGAATTTGAATAGATATTGACTATTTGTATTAATCAAATTAGTATTTTTATTGTAGCATTTTAGTAGTACAAGTCAAAAATTTTTTAAATTTATCTGATCATGTTGAATTTTTATTATTATAAGCGTCTTAATAATTTTGTTATCAGACAACATAAAATTATCAAATTTATCTTATGTAGATACTCGATCTATCCATAGAAATATAATAATTGAAAATTATATAATACTTTCATCAAAATTTTCAAGAGATCTCATGTGAACTGAAATTAAACAAATTTAATGCTATTAAATTTAGCTTATTTAAATATTAAATTTGACTATATATTTAATAAAATCAAAATTGATGATTCTAAATTTATTAAAACTTTAATTGAAGATATGCATGATTTTTATTTAATTGGATTTATTTTTTTAATTACATACCAATATTTATTTTAAAATTTTAAAAATTTTAAGTAACTTTTGGTTAAATTTTTCACCTAAAATAACCATTTATGTGTTTTGGAAGCTTCTATTTTCTGATTCCTCCAAATCATCTTTTATTGACAAGGGTTTAGTGGATCAAGATATCTCTTGAGTTGTCTGGTATTTTCAATGCTTTAATTTGATAAAGCTTCTTACGTGGAGACGATGAGTTGATTATAATTTTAATTATGCTTTGACTTGTGTTTCCGGGCATATAGAAAGAGGTTCTTTAGGTTTTCTTCAATGTATTTGGCACCTAAATGAAAAACAAAATTTCCAGGGCAACTGCTAATATTTTTGTCATGATTCCTACTATGTGTGCACTGTAAATGCTTATTGTGTTAGTTTTGCCTGGAGTTATCAAGGGCAAAAGTCCTACTGCTGTGAACATTGCTGCTGTTTTGACTTATGACTTACCATAGGTAGGTTGCATGTTATTCAAGATGTTAATTGGACAAGAAAATTCTTGATGAGACATGGCTAACTGTTCAAGGAGGATTCAAATTGTAGTGCTTTTATTGGTGCAGGGGTTTCAAGACTTTACTAAAGTTATGAAATGAACAAAAAAATTGCAAGCATAATGACTAAAACGAGAAAAAAAATGAAATTAAAAAATGCCTTCTTATAATATCATGCATCAAAATGTCTTGTAATAATATCCATCATCACTTAGTGTACCCTTGATATTGGTTGATTGATGAGGTCGAATCAATTCTGTGGTACAACATCGTAGTAATGGTACAACATCTTAGTAATGGATGAATGTTTGATGACATCAATGTGAAATATTCTAGGCTTACCTGTGAAAAGCACTGGGGCATAACAGATAGCGGAGCTGCAACCGGTGACGCATCCCGTTCTACAGCACTCTCGGACTTCACTTTGGTTTCTAAGACAAGAAAATAGAATGAATTAAATATTTACAAGAACCTATAAGTAATAGCAACTTCAGAGGCAAGTAGGGTAAGTACTTGTGGATTTTGGACTTCTCCCAATAAGCCTTGAGCCTTGCTTGGAAACACCCTTTGGGCGCCTCTTGATTGGATCCTTCAAGCTCCTTAGGCGATGATGTGGTCGCCTTCTTCCTCTTAATCACCATCAAGCGGTGGAGAATTTCCACTTATTACGGAGTCCACTTCATCAGATAGTTGCTTAAGAGATGCAAGCATGTAATCCTTAGCAATCTTATTACCCTGTGCTCGGGAGCTAATTTGATATGCATATCGACTTATATGGTTCCTGAAAATAATGCCAGTTCCATCTCTGCTTTCCACATGTACTAACCTTTTGTATGAACCATCGATGTAGATGTCCCTCTTGCTCGGTAGACCACGATGAGGAGGTACTTATCCTGAATGCAGACATCATTCGCTAAGAACTCTAATGTAGTGTGAACAAAGTATGCCCATCATTTCAAATTTCTGGCAACTACAAGAAATATCTACAGTAGACACATCAAAGTGGACAATCCAGGTTTTGGATGCATTCTTCTTCTCTAAGTTCCTCACCAAGTACTCCATGGGGCTATCATCTGACAAAGTAATAGATAATCCCCCAATTCCATGCAGAAATTCTTCTTCGAACATAGAGTAAAGCTTATCAGATAAAACAAAGCGACTTGCTTAAGAATTGGACTACTCTAACAATAGAACAATTATTTGGATGATACACTTGAAGTCTTCATCATGTTCATTCCGGCGCCATGTTTCCATCACCTTCTCCAATCCCAAGAAACAATCTGTCAGCGAACTTGTTGGTTTCGAAATACCATGACACACGCTATTTGTGGCCTCACTACACTGAGTTGACAAGATGCCCATACAAGATTTATCTTTGTTGAATCGTGGACCATTTAATTTTGTAAAGTTCGGATAGCCAAGCATGATCATGCAAATTGCCTTCCTCTAGCATGGCGTAGCATCCTCAAACTCATCCTCTGTGTCACATTTGCCCATGCATGTATAGAATAGCCCTTGAACTCTCTTGTTACTACTAAAATAATGGACCTTGGAGGGGGCTTTCTTTGAGATATGCCATTGGCACAACCTATGACGCGCAGATAGTACATTCTCGATAGCTCGCCATAGCTGATCCGATCAAGAATATCATTATAGGATGCCTACCACCCATCAACCAAGAAATGTCGGAATAACCATGTGAATGACTCGATGGTCTTTTAGACAAAAAAGGCTACTCCGAATAAGACGTTTGCCAATGATGATTCACTCCAACGAGGCAGACAAGATTATATTTATTGAGCCGATAGCTAGTATCAAAAATTATCACATCCCCAAAATAATCAAATTCAACCCTAGACATACCATTGCTCCAAAAAACTCACCAAGCAATCGATGCATCAACTGAACATCTCATGCAAACATCGTCCGCTTGCTTCTTTCCTTGAACAATCAGATTAATTCGTTGCTATCACCACTTGCAATCGACCTTCGCTCTTTCACGGATGAAATTGAAAGCATCTCTTTTGTGAATCCAATATTCTACCCCGCCCAACTTTCGTTAGATAGTAACGGTCTTAATGCCGCTCATCATCTAAAATCGATGCCTTCTCATCGCGAACGATCGCGATCTGAGAAGATGAAGATCACCAGTCTTTGCCAATGAATGATTATGGCTCTCTATATATTTTTTAACCAACCAATTCCCTTCCAAATCCACGCAGAATCGAATCATCGCCGGACAACCGCCCTCGACGTTTTACGGAATTTTGTTATATGGTTTATATTGAGTTTTTCAATTGCCGCATAGAAAATCTTTTGATTTCAATTAGAGTTTGGCCAAATAACTTGTATGTTCTTTTCTAACAGGCTAGTTTGATGTGCATAATCACGATGTGCATAAGCTTGGTTTCTATGCACAACTACAGATTCCCCAAATTTGGGTCATTAGATAAAACAACTTCATCATCGCATTGCTCATTCACCACATTCATCGCGAAAACATAGAGTCCGCATAGTATAGATAATAGAGTGATGAAACAGAGAGTACAGAGAGCATGAGGGTACGCTTAGTTCGAGAGTACAGACACAAAAAATACCCAAAAAATCATTCGAACAGCCACCAAATTGCAACCATTAAATTTTAATTACCATGATCTGAACAACCGGCTACAGAAAATGAACCTAAACTGGACAAAATCATCTGTGGGGTACAGAGGGTACAGAGGGTACAAAGGTACAGAGGGTACAGAGGTACGGAGAGTATAGAAGGTACAGAAAGTATAGATTCATTCTGAGGGTACAGAGAGACATGTGAGGGTATAGAGGAAGGTATGAGAGAGGTATAAAGAGTATAGCGATAGATGATATAGGTATAGAAGGTATAGCCTGGCCTAGAGGGTACAACAAGGTATAGAGACACAGAGGAAGGGAGCAGAGGTACAGAGGTACAGAGGTACAGAGGTACAGAGGTACCAAAAATCTCCTTAAATTCGTCAGAACAGCCACCTCATTACTTCGATTGGGATTTAGTTACCATGATCTGAACAACCAGGCTACAGAAAGTGAAACAAAATTGAAAAAAAATCATCTATACGAAAGACGAAGAATACATATGTAAATAAGCCAAAAAATTAATCAAATAGCCACCAATTTTCTCCCGAAGGATTACAGAATATGTTTTCTCAACGACAAAAAATCATGAAAAATAAATATGAAACTGGTCGACATGAGAGTAGTAAAGCAGTTCACGCGACATGCAAAGTCTGCGGAAAGAACTCCAAACAGTGTAGGAAATCTAACTTAAATAAATAAATTACAAACTATCGCTGTCATTTTACATATACAACTCCTTAAAAAGATTACCGATCCATTTTTATTTATGACATCATCAGCTATTTTCTCAACGCCTCCATTTCCAGATTCATTCTCCTTCTTCATAGCTCTTTTGTAATGCTCTCACAAATAAAAAAATACATCCCTAAATGAAGATATTTATTTCTTTTAAATTTCTCCCGCGCATATACTCATTCCCCGCAGTTTCGGGTCAGGCCGGGCGCTAAACCGCGGAAAATAGTGTCGTTTCCATCTTACGGCATCATTTTTTGGCACCGTTTATTCAATATATCTGTTAATGCGTCATCCGATTGAGTCCGACGAAGCTACGTGGACTGACGTAATATTTTCCCTACGCACAGAGCTCTCCCATCCCTACTCTTCCATGCAAGCACTTCGTCCCACTTCCCTCTCATACACATCAACCACCTGCTCCAACCTCCCGAATCCGTTGTTGGCCCTCTTCTCTCCACCTCCCTCACTCTCTCCACATTTACACGAGAAAACCTACTGCCCTCTTCGACGACCACACAAACTTGAGTCTAAGCTATGACCACCTCAGAAAGTCACCTTCCAACATCCCAAGCAGCTCCATGCTTTTTTCACCCAAGTAACACAGAAGACATCGTCGAACTTCCTCTAGGGATCCAGATGCCCAACCACGCCAACTGTCTTTCTCTCATCCTCGCACTATTAGCCTCCCACAGCTATCATAGGTCCAACCAACACGAGCACTAGCACTCAACTCCCACTCTCTCTCTACAAAGAAGAAAAAAGCTCAAAAAAAAATCTACAAACTCTCCTTTCTCTTTATCGGCAGCCTATCCATCCTCACCTCTTCTCCCTATTGTTTCCCCCTAAACTGAAAGGCCAAATCTCCAATCTCTCTCTAACTTCTTTCCTCACCTATTTTCTCTCTCTAATAGATAAAACAACCATAACAAATATTTCTTATTAAAAAATCACTCCAAAAATTTACATTCATTGTCTCAATGTCATCACTTACATTTGAAGGTATACCATGACGAGTCTTAAGTACCTATTCATGTTACTTCAACACGATCGAGAAATTTGTTAGATGTCAAGTACTCATATGTGTTGTTTCAATGCAAGGTGAAAAATTAGGGTGCTTCGTCTTGCAAGTTTTGAAGGCACCATGTGATGCTACTAATAAGACCCCTCAACCATAGAATTGTAAGACATCTATCATGCACGCTTCTCATAAGCATGATGAGAAGATCCTAATACTCCCGATGCAGCCACCTATGTGAGGACAATGCCGAAAAATCATCGAATTATAAATTGAAGTGACCTCAGCGAGCAAAATTAAATGACGCTCATAATTGATTGAACACTTTTAAATTGAATGAAAAAATTGATTAAGTGAGACTAAAAACTACAATGAGTATCTTAAAAAGCTTGATGCAAAATTAAAACTATAAGATGAAGCAGAGGCTAAGGAATGTACCTAAAATCAAATGCTTAAGTAGAGCCTTTAAACCAATAAGACTTAACACCCAACTTAAGTAATTGGGTGTGATGGGAGTGATCAACTTATTCTTATTTGTAAGAGAAGAAGAAGCTTTTATGGAGGTCATTGCATTTAATGGTCATTCATGAAAAAAAGTCTATTAAATGATCAAGCATGAGGATGTGAAAATATGAATGAATTTTGTTTATATTATAAAGCACACTTCTCATCCAATTTGAATGCATTAAAATCCTTGCAAACATATAAACGAAACAAACCTCTTATTTTTCATTTTAAAATAATTCTCTATTTAAAAAAAACATCATATTGAGATATGTGCTAATGATTTAAAAAGATATATTGTGCACGCTATAATCATGTTTAAATTTGTCACATCAAAGCTACTGAAATTTTCAAATGTTGATTATAGGCACATCTCAAGATAATTTCATGTTCAAAATCATTGTGTTTAGATGCATGCAATCACTCAATATTTTTAACTGTTAAACATGCATGCATCACGAGGCAATTATAAACTTGAGACTCATATTTCGATATACATGCAAATAATAAGAAGAATTAGTGCATGTATTAGAAGTAATGCTAATTCAAATCTAACACATTGAGCTGTATGCAAATGCTCTTAAACAACTTACATGCTTTACGAGGAATCCCTCAAAGCTCATTTTCAAATGTCTTGAAAAACGTGCAAGTCCCTTAAAATTAGACAAATTTATTGAGTTAAATTGTTCACATGTGCTCTGACATGTACTAAACTCCTAACTCAATATTTGAAAATGTTACGGGGCTAAAAGTGTCAATTAACTTGGACTTGCCAGACTTTAAAAAGTGTGCGGATATTTTATAAATCAAATAATTATCTTGAAAATATATGCACCTCTATAATCAAAATATCAAAATTAAAGCACATTTATGCTATTGAATGGGCTACTTTGCATATAAGGTGAAGTCGTAGGTCCTACTTAATTAGTCTGATTTTTCTTATTCTAATAGGAACAGGAGTTGACAAAGTTGGTTGGAAACTAAGAGTTGAAAATTTTGATTTTGCACTTGCATATGGCTATAACAGACCTTAATGTGGGCTCCGAAAATTCACCACCGACCTCTCGGCAATGGAAGTGAAGAGAGTATTGATTTAAAATATTGGTGTAATTTTCAGAAGGCAGATATAATAGTAGATAAGACACTACCCAGAAATTTCATCCTCATTTTGTGAGGACTTTAGATCTGGTTCCAGGTTTCCTATAGGCGCAACCCTTAGAGTTAATTACCCTCTCAATGCTAAGAGAGAACTTTCAATTAAGGCCAGTCGTTAGATCGCTTAATGCATAGTGATTAGTAGTAGCATGTAGAGTTTTAGAATTTAGAATTTATGAAATTCATCATCATTAGCTTAAAGCAGATGGTTTGGGGAATGATGATGTGCCCGATCTAGATCTCATGATTCTGTCATCCCGGGCTATCGCGGTCCCTAGTCTACTTAGTCAGAGGAGGTAGTCGACCCAACTTGACAGAAGGATCCTTATCAGCAACACATGGGTTACATCGTCCAAGAAATCCTTATAGACCTAGGGTGGTATTTGTCTAAAGAGACATGCTTAAGTCTACTTTAGGTGACAGAGGATTTTTTGCCCTATCAAGTGTATCCTATGATTCACAAATCAAAGGGAAAAGCCATTAGGGAACATACGGACTACAATCTTGATCATAATATAATGGAGCATTACTGGCCAAGCCACCCGATCAGAGGACTCTAGTCGTAACTGCATCATCTGTGGAGTCTACCGGCCAAGCCACACAATCAGAGGACACGTGCCACATCCTTATTGGCATGAAATTGATTGAGAGTGAACATAGTAGAATACTTGATTTGACATTGGCTCATTTGTGAGCTAGAATTTTCTTAATTTGTCACATCCGACAAACAGTTGCAGAAAATGGATAGATTCAGTTTTGCTTTAAGCTTTTAATGATTGAATTTCATTTAAACAGTTTTTTTAGATTGATATTTAATTTGAGTTAATTTTATTTTAAATTAGAATCACATGTTGATGGAAGTAACCCCTCCGGTTGAAATCACCATTCAACATAGCCATCATCGGGATAGTTAATTGATTGAATCCAATATATTTGAGAACTTTAGATCCTGTCACCTCTGTTCAGCTCCTAACAAAGGATCAGATCTACTGTCACATGACAGAATTAGCTTCTCAAATATTATAAAAGTTGAAATTCTTATCATAATTAGATTTTTAAATTTTGTTAACCCGGACCCGGCCCTAAGACCAAACCGGGAAGGATCTATCATATGAAAAAGAGCACTTATAAGAGATGTCTTTCCACTTTCAGTTCGTCCAACAACTCCAATCTCATTTTCAGCTGAAAATGTACAGGTGATTCCTTTAAGAACAAAGGGAGCTAAATGCTTATATTTAATCTTAAGATTTTGCAAGTCAATTCTTCCTTCATGGGGCCATGAAGGTGGTGGTCTACTTTCATCAATCATAGCAGGTGGTTCTGGTGGGATATGCATGGACTGCTTGATTCGCTCTACTGATATGATGTAGTTTTCCATGAAGGAATAGAAACGAGTAGCAAACACTTGAGCTGAAGAAAGACTAAGAGCATAGGAAAGACAAAGGCCTGAAAACCCTGGTGAAATGGATCCCTCTCAGTCATCGCAAAAGCCCTTATTGTTACAACTCCAAGATATGATTCAGTTACATAATTCATAACTGGAGCCTTTGTTGTCCCATTGATCCTCACCAGCTCCCTCGCTGCTGATAGATAGTATTTCTGAAGATATGTTATAATGATGAGAACTGGAAATGCTACCACTAACACTTGCCATGTTACAGTAGCCATGATTAATATTATGGACAAAACTTCGACAAAACCTGCTAGGAAAAAGACAAGGGAGTATGAAACATCAAAATCCAGTGTAAATAAATCTGAAGATGCCCTGGTCAAAATCCTTCCCACCGGTGTAGAATCGAAGAAAGACATTGGAGCCTTGAACACTGAATCCATGAGAGTAGTAAAGAAACACCTTGAAGCTTTTAGTCCAAGATCTGCTGCCAGTGAAGTTCTGACATATGCAAAGACACAGCTAAGGACTGAAATCATTGCATAGACTCCAACTAAAAGGTTGTTGCTAATTTGATTCATTTGAATGGCAAATGCCATCCAATAGGTTGATAAAGTCTGCAAACCAACAAAGATGAACTGAGTGGAGATAACCAAAGTGAAAAGTAGAGAACCTTTTGACTCATGGAAATAATCTTTGTATGGCTTCCACCCGAGATTGCTTATTTCCTTTTCTTCATGTTCTGTTAATTGCACACCCGAAAGATCTTTGCTTGAGATCTCACTCTCACTGTTTCGTTTCATGGAGTTCAAGCCAGTAACTATAAGGTGATCTTCTTTACTGTGTCTATTTATTCCATTCTTCTGGAATGAAGAATCTAATGTGATCAAGGAAGATTGATGAGCTTTAACAAGCTTCTCAAATGCTGTTCCCAATGTTAGAAGTTCCTCATAGGTTCCTGTTTGTGTAATTTCTCCATCTTCTATTACCAGAATTCCATCAACTTCAGCTAGGAACTCAACTTGATGAGTTACAAGAATAACCGTTTTATTTTCTAAAGCGGTCATCACATAATCATGAAAGAGAATAGATGCAGTATGTGCATCTACTGCACTGAAAGGATCATCGAGGAGGTAATTATCTGCATCACTGTATGCTGCTCTCGCTAACTGAATCCTTTGTTTCTGTCCTCCACTCATGTTCAGACCTCTCTGACCAATCTCTGTAAGGTCTCCGTGAACAAAATTCTCAGTATCCTTATCTAGTGCGCAGCATTTGATAGCCATGTCGTACCGTTCCTTGTCCATCGGCTTCCCAAATAGTATGTTATCCTGAATCATTCCACTTTGAATCCATGATGTTTGTGAAACATAAACAATTGTGCCAAATACAGTTACAGATCCTGAAATTTTGGGTATCTCTCCAAGTATTGCATATGTAAGTGATGACTTTCCTGCACCAACTGGTCCACAAATAGCAATCTTCTCCCTTTTGATGTCCAAATTAATGTTTTTAAGAGTTGGAATAGCTGCATCTAAACCCCAACTGAAGCAACCATTTTGCAGTTGAATGCTTTGGTTAAAATTATTGAACCTACTCCTTTGTACGCTCTATTCTTTGACCTCATCTACTAATAAGAAAACATGGATTCGATCTAAAGAAACTTTTACTTGGATGAGCACTGAAATAGCTTCTAGCAATATCCTGACTGGCTCTGACATAACTCGTAAGGTTGCCAGAACTATAAAAATTGTGCTAGCATTGAGAGAAGCACTCTTGAGCTACAGCCCCAAAAAAATTACAGGAAACAGTTGGTGCCATCAAATACAGTGCACTTCCATATGATTTTCTGATTTGGATATCTTTTAAGCATTTGAACTTCACATCTCTTAGAGATTCAACCATTCTTCTAAACTTCTCTTCCCATGATTGTAGCTTGATAATCTTCATGTTGTTCAGTACTTCTGATGTAGCTCTCAATCTTTCATCCTGGGAGTGCTCCTCCTACTCCTACAGTTATGATAAGTACAATAATTGAGAGTAGTATTTGAAGAGGACAACTCCATGCCAAATGAAACCACTGCTCTTTGTTGATAAGCATGCTAATCTCTCCATCTCCAAAAAGTCATTCATAAGTTCCAAATGATTTGAGTTCTCACCCATGTGAATCCTGTCAATGAGTTTTTCTTTCTTCAAGTGCGAGGGCTCTGAGATTAATGCAGTCGACAAAGACCCAGAATAATTTCCTTCTTCATTAAAACCATCTTCAGATATGGAGGTCAAGCTAGGTGGGCTACTTTCATTTTCAAAATGAAAATCAATATGAGGTTTGAAAGTTGATTTTTGTTGGTTTAGAAGTAGCATCTATGATTCGATGCTACGAAGTTTATTTGCTTGTTTAGCGCTCATATTTTTTTTATATTTGATTACTTTTAATTTGAATTTAGCTTTATATTTCTTTATTTAGTGCTTTTAAGTCAGTTTTTTTATTCCTCCTTTATTTTCTAATTCCAAAGATTTGATGAAATTTCGGTAGCATTTCAACTAGGGAGGCGACATCTAACAATTTTGGAGGTCTTCCGTCACGCCATGATGAGCATGACGGTTGGTGTTTTGCAACACCTCGGCCGATTTTCATCTCGTCATGCCCTGATGAGCATGACGAGGCCTTCAAACCTGCAAAGAAACACATAGCATACAATCCATACACATAATATTTCCTCTTTTACACATTCAAACTCAAATCTATTGCACATTCACCAAAGCTGAGGGAGAAGAGAAGGGAGATGCCAAAAATCAAAAGAAGGACCCGCCTGATGATGGTGTTCCTCTCCGGCTGCGGCAAAGGAAATTGGAAGGGTAATTCAGCGACTATGCTCTTGATTAGAGCATGAAGAGAGGAGGTATACTAAGAGGAACCCGTTGATGACCGAGTTGCCTCTCGGCTACCCTCGCTTGTAAAAGAAAGGAGGTCGGCTAAGGGTGGATTCGGCAAAGGGGCATAAGAGAAGGAGGGAGTTCGACCAAGTGAAATTGAGGGAAAATGGAGAAGGTGAATTTTCGGATTGGGAGGAAATGAGAAAAATGGAGAAGAGGATTTTTGGTTTGGGGGAAAAATGAGAGAACTGGAGAAGAGGATTTTCAGTTCGAGAGGAAAATGAGAGAAGTGGAGAAGAGGATTTTCGGTTCGGGAGGAAAATGAGAGAAATGGAGAAGAGGATTTTCGGTTTGGGAGGAAAATGAGAGAAGTGGAGAAGAGGATTTTCGGTTTGGGAGGAAATGAGAGAAATGGAAAAGAGGATTTTCGGTTTGGCGGGGAAATGAGAGAAATAGAGAAGATGAAAAAGAGAAGAAGAAGAGGGAAGAAGAAAATGGAAAGCTTATTTCTCGTTCAAGGGAGAAACGAAAGAGGGATTCAGCTTTTTCAGGGCTGAAGAGAAAACGAGGAGAAGATGAGGGCAACCGTTGAGAGGGAAGAAGTAGTGATGAAAGAAAGGGGGGAACAATTGGAGGAGGAGATCGAGCGGGAACAGTTGAAGAGCTTCCGTGCGGGGGAGATCGAAGCCGAACGAAGAGGGAGGAGGCTTCAGTTTTGCGTGGAGCGTGTGGTTTGGAGGGGGAGATCGAACAAAAGAGGGATTCGATCGAGTGAAGGGCGAGATCATGCGTTCGGCCGGGCTAAGCCGAGGGAAAAGAGGGGATTTAGGGATTTAGGTTATTTAGGATTAAATTGAGGGTTTATTATTAATTTTTTAAATATCTAATCAGTCTTAATATAAATTTCACGCTAACAAAATATATATATATATATATATATATATATATATATATATATATATATATATATTTATTCTGAGCAACGCATACGTCCGTTTCCATCGGAGGCCATTTGATTCAAGTCGGCATCAAATCGGATAGATTTCAGCTTAAAAATGCACGTCGCCGCTTCCAATTGCTGGACATTCACGTAGACTCGTCCGAATTGAGTGTGAACAGTCTCAATTGATAGATTTCAACGTTTCAAAACTAACGCGGAATTAATTTCGCGAACGGAGGTCGTTTGGTTTAAGTCGGCGCCTCCTAACCTCGATATGCGCGTAGGCGCATTGACCACTCGATTGTTTGATCGGTTGATCATTAGGCTATGCAATATTTATATTACGGTGACGCTCAATGCAATGGTGAAATCCGTTCGCCAATCAGAGATCATTTCAACTAATTTCGACAATGTTTGGCGCATCTCAGCTCCGATTTGTGCTCTAAAACATCCGAAGTCGATCAAATTCACCTTATAAGCTCGATTCGGCTTGTGTAGCATATGTGAAGGTCAACACTTAATCAAGAAATTCTACATTCAAAACTACAAACTCTTTATTTTAATATTGAAAATAAGATCATAAATTCTAACAACAAACCTAATCCTATGAAGATAGAGTTGACAGGGTTTATAACATGATGAGTATCTAAACTAATTCAAGTAATATTCAAACAAACATTATAGACCCGATCCTCAACTAATAAACAGACCGAATTGATAAGATCTACCCTGATGATGGTCGTGTCAACTAAGACTCTCAACCAGAGGGGATATCACTATCAAGTTATATTTGAAATCTCTGAGTAGTGTCATATCTGCAATCTCATCTGCCTTCAGAAAATTTTATCAACACTAATCTAAACTTTCTACATTGAGAGGTCGAACATGAATTTTTGGTGCCCACATATTGAACGCCATATTTTCCTTCCTCTCACATTATAGATATTAGAAAATGAAAATTTATGCATCCTATCAGAAAAAAGCATGATTTTTTTGTGAACATAATGGGAGAAATAAAAAGTATTAATCTAGATATTTAAACTCACTTGTCCATACCAAGCACTTAGTTGTAAGATTCACATGAAAGTGATAATTATTCTCACATAAAAAATAAAACAAAAAGTGAGTTCTTAATATACAAGTAGTGGTTCTACCAATTATCCTATGCCTTTAGGTTGATAGGTCCATTATAACTCTACCGAGTTCTATTTGATCTTTATGTTTTTCCTTTCTCTCGCATTGCGTATATTAGAAGAGGAGTTATTCATAGAAGAGATATTTGTAAACACAATAGAAGTGATAGAAGCTATCCATCTAAATATCAAAGCTCCTTTATCCATATCAGGCTATTAGTATTAAGATTCAAATAAGAGTAGGAGTTAGTCACACATAAATATGAAACAACAACCGAGTTATTAATATACGAGTGGTGGTTCTACCAATTGTTTTAAGTTTTTAGGCTGATAGATGTCCATTATAAGTATACTAAGTTCAATTGGATCTTCATAGTTTTCTTTCCTAACACATTACAAATATTAAACAATGGAAAGTTCCATCTTTTGTTGGATAAAGCTTGATGTTTATATACGTAAGGAATGAGATAGAAGCTATCATCTAGATATCAAACTTTCTTGACCATACCAGGTAGTTAATATTAAGATTTGCATGGGTGTAGAAATTAGGCCCAAATAAAAAAATGAAACAAATTGAGTTCTTAAGACACAAATAGTGGTTCTATCAATTATCCTAAGCTTTTAGGTCACTAGGTGTCAATCTTAGGTATATTGAGTTTAATTTGGGTCTTCATCTTTTTCCTTCCTCTCCCATTGCAGATATTGACAATGGAAAGTTCCGGTACTTGTTGGATGAAGCATGATGTTTTGCAAGCAATAATGGAAGGAATAGAAGATATCTATCTAGATATAAAAACTCCTTTATCCATATCCAGTACTTAGTATTAAGATTCACATGAGAGTGGGAATTAATCCCACATAAAAAATGAAACAATAATTGAGTTATCAACATAAAAGTAGTGGTTCTACCAATTGTCTTAAGCTTTGGGGTCAATAGATGTCTATCATAAGTATATTGAGTTCAATTTGGGACTTCATGTTTTTTTCCTTTACCATTGCAGATAATAGACAACGGAAAGTTCCACCTCTTAATAGATAAAGCATGATGCTTGCAAGTATAATGGATGCAATAGAAGCTATCTATCTAGATATCAATATTTTTTTGTTCATATCAGGCTCTTAGTATTAAGAGTCAAATGAGATTGAAATTGGTCTCAGCATAAAAATAAAACAACAATTGAGTTCTTAATATATTAATATTTTGCCAGTTGTCTTAAGCCTTTAGGTTGATAGGTGTCAATCATAAATATATTCAATTCAATTTTGGTCTTCATACTTTCCTTCCTCTCATATTGCAAATATTAGACAATGGAAGGTTTCACCTCTTCTTGGATAAAACATGATGTTTGAAAATATAATGAAGGGATGGAAACCATCTATCTAGATATTAAAACCATGTTTGTCGAAGTCAGACACTAAATATTAAGATTCACATGAGTAGGAATTAGTTCAACATAAAAAATGAAACAACAATTAAGTTCTTAATATACAAGTCATGGGTTCTACCAAATAACAATTGTCTTGAGCTGTTAGGCTAATAGATAGTCATCATGAGTATATTGAGTTCAAACCGAAGTTTTCATAATTTTCCTTCCTAATGCATTGTATATTAAATAATGAAAAGTTCCACCTTTGGGTGGAAAAAGCATGATGTTTGTAAATATAATTGAAGGTATAAAAGCTATCCATTTAAATATCAAAATTTTATCGTCCATACCAGGCACTTAAGATTGTGATTCACAAAAGAGTGGGAATTAGTTCCACAATTGAGTATTCAATATATAAGTAGTGGTTCTACCAATTATTCTAGGCTTAAGGTTGATAGGTTTCCATCATAAGTATATTTAGTTAAATTTAGTTCTTTGTATTTTTCATTTCTCTCGCTTTGCAGATATTAGACGGGAAAGTTCAGCCTCTTAGTAGATCAAGCATGTTGTTTGTAAACATAATAGAAGTGATAGAAGCTATTTGTCTAGATATCAAAACTCCCTTGTCCATATCAAACACTTATTAAGATTCACATGAGAACGGGAATTAGTCCCACATAAAAAATGAAATAATAATTGAATTATTAACATATAAGTAGTGGTTCTACTAATTATATTAAAGCTTTTAAGTTGATAGATGTCCATCATAAATATAGTGAGTTCAATTTGGAATTTGGGTTCCCATTTTTCTTTCTTCTTGCATTATAAATATTAGACAATGGAAAGTTTCACCTCTTGTTAAATAAAGCATGATGTTTGCATTATCAAAACTTTTTTCTTCATATTAGACACTTAGTAAGAATTACTCCCACATAAAAAATGGAACAATAATTGAGTTCTTAATATTCTAGTAGTTCTACAAATTGTCTTAAGCTTTTAAGTTGAAAGGTGTCCATCATAAATATATTGAGTTCAAGTTTGGTCTTCATATTTTTCTTACCACTCAAATTGCAGATATAGACAATAGAAAGTTCTACCTCATGTTGGATAAAGCATGATGTTTGTAAAGATAACAGAAGAAAAGGAAGTTGTCTATCTATGCAATAAAACTCCCTTGTCCATATCAGGCACCTAGTCTTAGGATTCACATGAGAATCAGAATTAGTCCCACATAAAAAATGAATCAACAATTGAATTTAAATATCAATTAATGATTCTCTTAAGCTTTAATGTTGATAATTGTCCAACATAAGTATATTGAGTTCAATTTTTGTCTTCATTTTTTTGCTTCCTTTTGATTGCAGAATATAAAGAATGGAATGTTCCACCTCCTGGGGGATAAACATGATGTTTGTAAACATAGTGGAAGGATAGAAGTTATCTATCCAAATATCAAAACTTCTTTGAACATTTTTTCCTACTAAGAGAGCTCTAAACCCTTGAGCACTTCTCTAAAAATCTCTTACACGCTCTAGTGATAACCACTCAGAATGGAAAGAAAGCTTTATCAAATCTTCATACAATTATTCATACAAAACAGGAAAGCAAACATGGAACTAATGATAGTGATATGGTCTGTTTCTTTTCTTGAGTCTAGTTCAATGCTAATTGAGTCTGGTTCAGTGAGTTAACTCACTCTGAGTGGAATGAACCCGGCTGAGTGGAGTAGCTACAGTGGAAATTATCGAGTTCTTTCTAGACCGTTGGATCGTTCCTATTCCCCTTGGCCATTGGATCTAGCACTCGGATTATGTTTTTTCCTGAATCTTGATTTGAGCCATCGGATTGGTTTGATTTCTTCTCTGCCCTTGGATCTGTGCTTCGATGGCGGTTCTTGATCTCCTGTTTTACGGTAGTGGATTCCACGTGCCTTTCTGCGCGGTTCGATCTCTTTCCTTGATCTTAGTTCCCGGGAAGTAATCTTGGCCCTTAATGCGAGTTCCTCCGGTTGTTCTGGGCCATGTGATGATGCTTTTAGATGCAACTTATCTTAATTCTTTCTTTGCTTTATTTTGTTTCGACAGTTCGAGCCGTCGTCGCTCCAGAGAAGGAAAGGGGCTGAGAGCGAAGGAGAAACCCTAAGGTTTTCCAAGCGGGGATGAGAGGCGGATTCCGGCGATGGAAACCAGAGAAGGGTTTCAGGAGAAGAGGGAAAAGAAAGGATACAGAGAGAGGAGTTGATTTCAGAATATTTGATTACCCTTGTTTGGTTTCTTTACCCCAATTTATACATTCTGTTTTCTTCTATAGCCTAGATCTATGCTTTTTTTTTACAAGTTTGGAAGTTCTGTACACTTGTAACTGATTTCTGTTATCATTGGCTGAGTTTCTTGCTGTCTTTGATCTTGCTCGTTCTCTGGACGGTTGGGTGGTTATTCTGTTAGCTGAGCTATTCCTATTTCTTCTTGGTTTCTTGATTGCTTCTTTATTTATTCTTTGTCATCTGAAGTTCTCTATTTTATGTGTTGATGCAGGGTTCTTTTTGGAAGTTGATTTGGCTTCACTCTTGTTATACTTTCTGTTGCTCCTTCTTGGTTCTGATGTGTATTACTTCTCTGTAATTGCTTCTGTTCCTGTGTATTACTTGCAGGAGGGCTCTGGAATGCTTCTGTTGATTTAGCCATGCTGTTGTTATTTTTTTTTTGTTCTGTAATGTCCTATAATTCTTGTATCTTTGTAGTTTGTTAATTTCTCTTGTTTACAGTGAGTGTGATCTTGTAATTTTCTGTGTAATTGGATATTCTGTGTCACTGATTATTACTGAGTTCCTCCTCCTGTTATTCTAAGTATTTTGGGTCATATCATTACTTCCTCCCCCACTTGTGACCTTGTCAAGGTCACAACCATGAATTGTCATCTGTGATTCCTCAATTTATACCTAAGAATCCTCTGTGGATGGTATTCCCTTCCACTGGACTACTAGTTCTGGTGTGGCTGCTAGGATTGATTTCTTATTTGCCACTATGCCCTATGGTATTCTATGTAGTTGGGCTATATCTGAATTAAAATATAAGCTATGTAATTGGTTATAACTAGCTGGAAGGCTGATAATTATGCATACTTTAAATAATCTTTCTTAGCCTGGATTGAATGGCTGATAATTGAAGCTTATTTTTGATAGTTCTTCTTGTACCCACTATTTTTCTGGTTGAGTATCTTGCTGTAGTTGATACTCTTGTTCATCATTTACCATCATTAAAGCAAACAATTTGGATTGACATATATGTGCTCTATGATATTTTCATCACAGTTGAAGCACAATCCTTTCTTTCTTCTTTCTTCCTATGTAAAATTAAATTCGAATTGGTATTGTCTGTTTTGTTGGTTATATTATTGTTGTGTTGAGTGTAGAATAGCGTGGTGGTGGTTGATATATATGTTGTTGTTATCTTCGAAATTGATTGACTCGATCATTTACCATCATTAAAACAAACAATTTATTGCATATATGTGCTCTATGATATTTTCATCATTGAAGCAAATCCTTTCTTTCTCTTAATATGTAGTCAATTGATTTAAATTTGTTGTTATATTGTGTTGTGTTGTCTTGTGGAATAAATTAGTGGTGGTTGATATATATATTTGTTTATGCGAAATTGATTGACTGGAAGTTGTCATGAAACTTCATGTTATTCTATCTTCATTTGTTTGGTAAGCTCTTACTTCCCTCTTAATATCATGTCTCATTCCTGATTTAAAACAGCTTTGTAGAAATTCAGGTGGAATACTTGAAATTTGATTAGCTAGTTCTTCAAATTCATTGTAGAGTGTTTCTGTTGTTTTATTTGCTAATTCTCCTCTTAGATCTCGAAGGTCCAAATCCAATGTTCTTTAAATCCATGCAATTGTTTATTTAGGTGCATCCATTGATCGACTTATTGCGTCCATCCATGTATCGAGGCAATTAGAATTTCTAGTCCTCGATAAGCTATAATATTGAAAGAAACTTGACAACCTTTGGGATTTTCTCCATTAAACCTTGGCATATCTACCTTAACAGGTCTAATATTTTGCTGTGTGTTTTGTTTATTTGGAATAGGGATTTTTGTATGATCAGAAGTACATACTTGTGATTGTTGTTGGTTTTGATAATTGCTATCCAATTTTTCTTCTATGGCCGATAATCTTCTGGAATCTTCATTTAATATTATAGTGATGGAAGACATTTGCTCATCTGTTTTGTTGAGTCTTGTCACACATTCTTCTAATTTCTTTGATGTATGCCTTGCGTCTTCTGCCATTGTTGGTTGTAGTAGTCAACGAGAGCACCAATGATATAGTCTGTTTCTTTGCTTGAGTCTAGTTCAATGCTAATTGAGTTTGGTTTAGTGAGTTAACTCACTCTGAGTGGAATGAACTCGGCTGAGTGGAGTAGCTACAGTGGGAATTATCGGGTGCTTTCTGGACCGTTGGATCGTGCCTATTCCCCTTGGCCATTGGATCTAGCACTCGGATTGTGTTTTTTCCTGAATCTTGATTTGAGCCGTCGGATTGGTTTGATTTCTTCTCGACCCTTGGATCTGTGCTTCGATGGCGGTTCTTGATCTCCTATTTTACGGTAGTGGATTCCACGCGTGCCTTTCTGCGCGGTTTGATCTCTTTCCTTGATCTTAGTTCCCGGGAAGTAATCTTGGCCCTTGATGTGAGTTCCTCCGGTTGTTCTGGGCCGTGTGATGATGCTTCTAGATGCAACTTACCTTAATTCTTTCTTTGCTTTGTTTTGTTTTGACAGTTCGAGCCGTCGTCGCTCCAGAGAAGGAAAGGGGCTGAGAGCGGAGGAGAAACCCTAGGGTTTTCCAAGCGAGGATGAGAGGCGGATTCCGGCGATGGAAACCAGAGAAGGGTTTCAGGAGAAGAGGGAAAAGAAAGAATACAGAGAGAGGAGTTGATTTCAGAATATTTGATTACCCCTGTTTGGTTTCTTTACCCCTATTTATACATTATGTTTTCTTCTATAGCTGATCATGCTTTTCTTTTGGTTTGTTCGTACACTTATGGCATTTATCGTTGGTAGTTTCTTGTCTTTGATCTTGCTCACTGGGTTGGGTTGGTTAGATCGAGTTGTTCCTATTTCTTCTTGGTTTCTTGATTGCTTCTTTATTTATTCTTTGTCATTTGAAGTTCTCTGTTTTAGGTGTTGATGCAGGGTTCTTTCTGGAAGTTGATTTGGCTTCACTCTTGTTATACTTTCTGTTGCTCCTTCTTGGTTCTGATGTGTATTACTTCTCTGTAATTGCTTCTGTTCCTGTATATTACTTGCAGGAGGGCTCTGGAATGCTTCTGTTGATTTAGCCATGTTGTTGTTTTTTTTTTTTTTTTTTGTTCTGTAATGTCCTATAATTCTTGTATCTTTGTAGTTTGTTAATTTCTCTTGTTTACAGTGAGTGTGATCTTGTAATTTCCTGTGTAATTGGATATTCTGTGTCACTGATTATTACTGAGTTCCTCCTCCTGTTATTCTAAGTATTTTGGGTCATATCAGATAGCATTACAAAGCAGTGAAAACGAAGAATCTGTCTAAAATGGAGAATCCTAATGAGATTTGAAATTTCCAATTAGACTTAAATGATTTCAACGACTTTCAATTTTCACAGCAAGACAATATTTTTTATACAAGTGTGAAGAAACAGGGCGAGATACCTCGAAACTGAGAGGGCAGAGACTTTCAGAAACTGGGTGATTCCGATGACATTGAATCCAGTGTTATCTTGGCGGTGTAAACTTCGAACCAGCTGTGTTGTCTTCCCAGAGCCAGTTTCTCCACTGGCGGCAAACAACGGATTCTTCTCCATGGTCTCCAGTATCTTGAACTCCAACCGATAGCAGAAATTTTTAATTTTTTAAGTAAAGAATTGAGTTTAAATGCCTGTGATAATACTAGTTTAAAATAAAATTTTGAATATTAAATGAGTAAAATAAATAGTTTAAGGTGATATGTATGTAAAAACTCCTTCTATAAAATATACCATTAAATAGGTTCTATTTAATTTTATTTTATTTAAATAATATAGAAATTATCATTATGCTTAATATCAAGTATTTAATAAATTATTTATTAAATAAAAAAAATTATTTGTAAATATAAATAAATAAGTTAGATCATATTCAAATTTAATTCATTTAAATTTTAAACTTTGAGTTTTTAAAAAATCGATCAAACTTATTTATTTACAAATTTAAACAAGGGGTTTTTACATATATGCTATCTATTTTCTTTTTTTAATAAACTTTATTATTACATGTATCTAAAATAAGCGAACTCATTTTATCATTCGTAACGGTGGGAGTTTCGCTTGTTTTTCGTGGTATCTGAGTAATAATAAAGTTTTGGGTGTTAAATGAGTAAAATAGGTAGTTTGAGGTGGTATGTATGTAAAAACCCCTTTATAAAAATATATAATAATTTAATATAAATAATATCATTTCACTAATATTTATTCATTAATCAATTTATTAACTAACTCATCAAATCTATTTCTTTATTATTATTATTATTATTATTTAGAAAATTTTAAATTTCACACCCTCTATATATGGTTCATTCAATTAAAAAAATAAAATAAAATCTAAATAAAAAATCAATTTGAATCTTTATCCCTAAAAGCCACGAACCATCTTTCTCTTCAGCTCTTTCTGCTCATCTCCCTCTCACTCCTAGTCTCCCATTAAAGTCAGGGCTACTACCAATTCGTATTGTTGCACAAGATCATGATGAGTGAAGAGGGATTTGAAATTTCTGAAAGGACAATGTTCAATTTCTAAAAGACTTTATTTATTTATTTTCATTGAAGTAGCTTGTTAGTACTTATTTATGTTACTTAATTGCAAGAAAACTTGCTTGTAATTTATAAGATATCTTAATTGGTGTGAAGTAGTTAGAAACTAATTCCAAATTTGTTCAATTACTTATTTGTTTAGTTGTATAAAATTATTTGTTGATAACTTAGCATTAAAAGCCAAGTACACATTTGAATATTTAGCTTGCTAATTAAGTTTACTTTATTGTTTAATGCCTTTAATCATATAAAGAATTTATATTATTAATCTTTTAGGCAAATTCTCTGTCGTGTATTTTACCTATTGATTTATTAACATCCATATCAAAATAAATTGAGTTTGTTTTATCATATTTCTTTTCTTGAATACAAAATCAATTTAGACTTCATGATAAATAAATTTTATTACTGGTTATATACAATAGTTATCTACATATTTTATATTTAACTTCACTATGTATGCTTACTAAAGGTATTTTTATTCTTTCTTTAGTTTGATATGATTTTAAATATTTTGATTAATTTTTTAGAACATGTTATAGCTTCTTTTGATCAATTATTATACACATTTCTCAAATAATGTACAACTGTTGTATGTGTATTTGGTTAATTTCATTCCATGTTTTAGTTCTAAATTATATTTAACTTGATTAGCTCATTTAAAGAACATATCATAACCTTATGTAGAGTTTATTTTTGGAGACCTAATAATGCATATAATTGATATGATCTAATGAGTCTTCTTCATTAATTAGCTCTTAATTCTAATGTATAAAGATCTTTATCAAATTAAATAAAGATATATTAGGTGATCATTACCCTGAAAAAAAGTTAAAGTTAGATTATGTCATTTTTTTTTGTGTGTGTTGTAGCATAATTAAGGAAGATTTACATTTTTCATGATAATAATTTTTTGTGTGATACAATCAATTACTTATTAAGTGTCTTATATATTAAATATATTTTAGCTAAATAATAGAGATAAAAACTTATTCCACTTGGCATTAGGGTGTTCATAATTCAAGGAAGAGCTATAAATGGTGAATCAAGATACTTCCAAAAAATAAAATATATAAGGTGCGTTTGAGATAGTTTTATATTTCTTTTTTAGAAAGCAACACAATATTTTACCTTTTGCTACTTTTCAAAAAAATTTATAGTGAAAAACTATTTTTGAGAACCAGAGCAAAGTACGGTGACTATCCGAAAGTTGCTATTTGAATTTTTCAAAAAAAAATAGAATATTTATAATACAACAGTTTTTCAAAAAATTATTTTCCCAACAATAATTTTATAATCATTTTTTTCAAAAAACTACATCTATCACTAACAAACCCATAATCTATAAAATAGTTAATTGTGTATATGTTTATATAATTCAATATATTATTTAATCTAAACTATGTCAAAGATGGTTCTTAAAAATAATTTAAATTATATTTTTATATTATTCAAGATTTATTATAACATTTATTTAATTTATTAGTTTAATTCTTATAAATTACAATAATTAGTAATCATATGCTAATAATTAATTTCATCACATAATTGATAATTAATTTTATTATAAAATATATATAAGTTTAAATTTTATAATTAAAATATTAATTTTTATATGATCATTATGTTAAATATATTAATCAAAGATTGTTAGTTTACATCTTATAAATTTTTAAATAGATTTTTATTTTTTTATTTTCCTCGAAATTTAAATGGTATGTTGTTAATATAATTATATTCTTGCACAAAAAGTGTACTTTTTTAAAGCTTATTTAATATATTTTAAATTTATGTAATTATAAAATAATTAATATTAATTAAGAAACTATGTTATACTTAGTGATATTAGGCTTTATTCCAATTACATTTGATTTATTAAAGTTTTTTTAATATCATTTAACATATTATATGACCTATTTTCTATTAGAAAAAAAATTATTTATTTATTTATAAAACATTATTATCTTTTTTTTTGTGCTACTAAAATAAGTAGTTGAATAAAATTATTGAGAAATTAATTTTAGTTGAATGCTATTTGGGAGTTTGTTCGGAAATATTTATTGATTCTTTGGATATATATATATATATATATATATGCAATACTAGATTGATAATTTTGTTTATCTATCGCAACAAAAATATGAGAGTATTTAAAACCTTTAGTTCTATCATATCTAAGAAGAAAAGCCCTAAGTGTTTATCCTTCCAATCTTTCAAGATCATATTTTAGAGTAAAATCTCTTTCAATATTATATCCTTATTTTATTATTTTCATTTAAACTCATCTTGTAACTATTTAAAACCTTTAGTTCTGTCATATCTAAGAAGAAAAGCCTAAGTGTTTATCCTTCCAATCTTTCTAGATCATATTTTAGAGTAAAATCTCTTTCAATATTATATCCTTATTTTATTATTTTTATTTAAACTCATCTTGTAACTATTTGTAATAAGATTGCATCAAATTTTATAATAGATGATGATAGCTTTAGTCACCACCAAAACGTTTGATTACTTTGAAAAAAAAAGTATCTTTGTTAGAGGTTCATTTGTTAAACAAATTTTTAGATTAATTTGAATCCTATCACATCCTTGCCTTGACCTAACTTTCCTAGTGCATTTGAGTCTTAGATAGACCCCAACCACATCTTACCTGACTAATCTTAATCTCTAAAATCTCAAATTAAGTTTCCTTAATTCAATGAAACATACTAGATCCATTAGACATTAGATGAATCCTAACTAACCTAATAGATTTTATGTAGTGGTCTCCCCTAAACAATTCTATTCAAGCCTCTAGCCATAATTAATCGTAATCAATCCTAAATGGACTCTAAACCAATAATATAAATTCTTAACCCCATTACTAGGACTTTAGACAACTTAAATGGCTCACCCTAGATAGTCCATATCCATGCAAACCTACCATATAAAAGACTTGAACCTATTAAGTTAACTTTAGTAAACTACGGACCCTAAGTCATTTTCTACCCTTCTTTTTTTGTATGTTTTGTATAATATAGCTTATTTATTAATTTTGAGCGAGAGATATTTTGAATTTTTTGCTAGAATATTTTATATTTGTATAAATAATAAATATTCTATCCTTCTCCATGTTATAAAGGTGACCTTACAATCCCAACCTTGGCAAACCCGATTGCCTTTTTAGGCCAGCATTAGTTTAGGTAGCCAATTTATTGTTGGAGGTGACGACCTGATGATGATTCAATTGAAGTCACCTTTAGATCGAAATATCAAAGATATGATTAGCCTAAATAATTTTAAAATGATTAATGAATCAAATTTAGAGATAAGTTGATAAATTGGCTGTCATTTTTATATTGTATTGGTTGTCTCTTTGAAAGAGCTCATTCGCCATAATGGCTTGTGAAACATACTTTATGAAATCCAACCATCTTGAGGATGATCAAACTTGATGAATGTGTCATTCACGGGGAGAGGATCCACGAGGGCTTGGATAGCTCGACAGTTGGCAAATGCTACCCCAAGGGAACTCATGAGACGTTGGCCTTGCATGAGAGGATGGATAGTCATTTAACCCCAAACATTCTAGGATTTAAATATTTTTTATCGATGATAATTTTCTAAGGATAATTTGTTATAAATTCAGTTCTTTATGAGCTTTCAAATTTGAGTTTAGCATCAAAATTTGTGTCTGGTAAATGATGATGATGATAATGCATTATAATGCAGTCATTTGTGTTTAATAATGCTAATTGAAGGCCATTGTAGGTGTGCATTAGTTGTGCAATCAAAAAACTGAATCAAATCGGGCTTATTTGGTTAATCTGGTTCGATTTTTAAGAGCATTATTTGGTTTTCAGTTGAATTTTTGTGTTTGTTCGATTTTTGGTTTTTGGTTCAATTTTAATTAAAAAAAGTTCGGTTTAATCGAAAAAATGATTAATTGGTAAAAACTAAAAATGATTGAGCCTCGAATGACTCAACCCGTCCGCGTTCCGAACTTCTGCATGAGTCGTGAATCGTGACCCCGTCTCCATCTCGTGTAAAAAAAGGGTTTAGTACTTGAACTACTTCGACTCTTTGATCTTTTGACCGACGTTTCGTTCCTTAGGGCATTAGGCATTCTGCATTCGGTCTTCCTATCTTTTTTTTCCCTAGCCGCTCACGGAATGAAGTGGTGTAGATCTCTTATTCTCTGTGCTCTCGACTTCGAGTCTGATTCCAACTCTTTGAGAGGTAAGAACTCAATCTCATCTCTTCTCAGTCACACCATAGTCGATGGTCATTCTTTGTTGTCTTGTTGATGCTATGTCGTGGCCTTTATGGCTTTATCTTTGAGGTAATTGTTGTAGACCCGTAATCAAGAAAGAATCGAAGAAGAGGAAGCTTTTGTGGGAGTAATTATTGCGTTAAGGTTATCTTAGGCTTCCTTTTTTTGTCAGTATTCGATTTTGATGGAGCTAGGGTTTGAAGGTGATGTTGATGTTTCTAATGATTGAATGACCTACTATTTGTATATAATTCCTCTAAAGTTATGACCACTACTCAACAAGTTCAAGTTACAGGAGATGTGAGTGTCAGCAATGAGAAGCCACCAATTTCAAAGAAAAAAAAGAAAAACTCCTAAACCTAGATCTGAAGTTTGGGATCACTTTGTAAGATATACTAATGAGAATGAGAAAAATTAAGCAAATAATTATTGTGGAAAGTCTTATCACAGTGTTCCAAAGATTAATGACACTTAAAACTTAATGACCCATCTTTCTTTGTGTCAAAAAAATCTTCTTAATAATGCATCAAATTAAACTAAACTAGCATTATAATTTGGTGTTAAAGGTGAAGAGGTTTGTGCAAACCTCAAGACATGGAGATTTGATCAAAAAAGTATAAGGAAATCTTTAGTAATGATGATTATTGTCGATAAATTGCCTTTCAAACATGTAGAAAGTTTGGGGTTTAAACATTTCATGTTTCAATGTTGTTCAATGTTAACAAAAGATACATATATTCTTTATTCTTGCAAGTTTGAAGGTTTCAAGGAGAAATGCTTGGAATGCGCTCAACATAAGTGATACTTCTATAATTTACTCAAATTTATTTACTTAAATATTGTCACTTATCAACAAATATGAATCATGATATACTCATCTTTTTTTCTCTTTTTTGTTAGTAAGTTTTTTTTCTTATTTGGTGTAAATTAAATTGCACTAATATGAAATCCTTTTTACAATATGTATATATTTAATTTAGTTAATAATTTTTTTTTTTACTTGTACATTTGAAATCTTTATTTTTTAAAATTTGCTCATGTTATTCAATTTATTAAAAACCGAACTGAATAAATCGAAGAATTATTCAATTTATTTGGATCGATTTATACAATTTTTTGTACTAATTTGATCGATTGATTTTTTAAATTTTATTTGGTTTATTTGATTTGACCAAAACACCAATCAAATTAACAAAATCAATGGAATACACACCCCTATCTGTTAGTCATTTAATGGTTTTGTTTGTTAATTATTTTGTATTTTAAAATCATTTATAACCTTAAGTTATGGACCTATGGTGACGCCAGCTTCTCTTGGCAGTGTTTAGGTTGAAACTTAGACCTAATCTGTAATGTGTAAATTGACTATTATTGAAATATCGTCGTTGATAGCTGATCAAGAATGTCGGCCATCAAATCCTTCTGATTTATTCGAAAAGACAAATAGTGGCATTGATGCCGTCTAGCTTTTGATTTTTTTTACGTCATTCAGAGTTAAATTATAGAGATGTGAGCCACCACCCTAAACTAGTGGTTGAAAGTTTATAAGGCTTCAACTAAGGTCTTATATTATTGATCTTCACATATGTGTCATAAATTAAGACAAGCCCATAAGTCAAATTCGACGGACTTCGAAAGTGACAGTGCGCAAATTGAGGTTCAAAATACACTGGACATTCCTGAAAGTAGTAGAAATGACCTCTGATCGACGAACGAACTTTGTCATCGCGTTCAGAATGTCAAAATTGATCAGAATATATATATTGCAAAATCTAACGAGCAATTGATTAAGCGCACGAGCTATCAATGTGTCGGCGTGCATGTCAGTCGGAAGGCTGATGGCCAAACTCCGTTTATGAAATTGATTATATCGTTAGCTTCAAAACATCCAAATCTATTAAATGAGACTGTCTGCACTCAATTCAGACGAGTTTGTGCAAATGTCGAGTGATTTGAAGTGGCAGCACACAAATCGAGGCTAAAATGCACAGGACTTCACCGAAATAAACTCAAATGACCTCCGATCGACAAACGGACTTTGCCATCACGTTCAGAACATCAAAATTGGTTAGGATATAAATATTGCATGACTTGATGATCAACGATCGCTTCAGTCGTCACTTCAACACATATCAGGCGGAGAAGAGGATCAAGCGACCGTTAATACATATCATTAGCTTTGAAACATCAAAATCTATCAATTGAGACTATTCACTCAATTCGGATGAGTTTGAGCGAAAATTGAGCAGTCGAAAGCGATGACGCGCATTTTAAGCTGAGATGAACTCAATTTGGCGCCGACTCAAACCAAATGTCCCTCGATCGTGAAACGGACTGCGTCATTGCGTTCAGAACAATAAAATTATCTTAAATTGATATATATACTGATTATGTGCGTTTATCGACGTGAAATTCGCATTAAAACTGTTTAATAAATTTAAAATTATTTAAAAAATTCTTAAATTACCTCCCAACTCAACCATTCCCCCCTATTTTCAAATTTATGAAAAAATTTCCAAAAAAATAATAAAAAGAAAAAAAAAAAGAAAACTGAAAACCACTCCCTCCTGTTTTCATTCACGTTTCTCCCTCCCACATCCATCCTCTCTCTCGCCGAAAAAAAAACAGGTTAGTCTCCTCCCCGCTCTTGGTTTCCGTCCGAGCTGCCGCCGGCGCCTTCTGGCGCAATCCACACGTCCCGCGGCATGGCCACCGCCGGCGCATCTCCCGCAACTGCTCTGTTCCGGTCCGAAACCGCCAAACCCGACCCGCTCCACCCAAGCGCGCCTAGCGTCCCGCAACCCAGCCCGTGACCCGCCGTCGTCTTGACCAGCACGACCCGCCGCACCCACGGTCCAGCCCGCACACTCGTACCCACGGGACCCGCGACCCGCTGCCGGTGCACGCGTACCCGTCGACACACCCGCGCCGTCCCACCATTTCCGCTCCGCCGCTTCTCCGGCCCTCCAACCAAGCGCACGCGCCAAACTGCCCCGGACCGCGCGTGCTTTTTGGCTCGCCGTCGTGCCTTCCGTTCAGCCCGCAAACTGCAAACCGCCTAGCCCAATTTCACCGCCCGCTCCGCTGTCCGACCCACTGCGCGCGTCCCACTAGCCCGCTACATTCCTACAGCCCGCAGCCCTTCCCGCAAGCCCACAATCCATCCAAATTTTGCCATTTTTCGCACGTCGTCGATAAATTCTTCGTTCGACGTCGCCTTCTGGCGTCCGTTTTTTTGCTTGATGTGTCGGAAGAACGTCGTCGATGTGAATTCTTCTTCCGCATCCGCCGCTTTATTCGTTTTTCACGCGGTGGGAAGAATATCGTCAATAATTCTTATTCTTCGGTTTTCGTCGCTTTTTTTCGCTACGTTATCATCTTTTTCGGCCATTGCGGTCTTAAAAATGCATTAGAGCGTGTGGGATCTGTGAATGTATATATATATATATATATATATATATATATATATATATATATATATATATATATATATATATATACTTATATTTCTTTTCTTGAGGTTTGATAGTCATTGTGCACAAGTAGCGATGAGATGAAAAATAGTGTCATGAAAACCACTGCTACACTCAACAGTCAGTGTAACAATTGTTAGATGTCATTCCCCCTGGACGAAATGTTGCCGAAATTTTGTCTAATTTTTATACTTAGAAAAAAAAAGGGGAGAAATATATATTGCACTGTATGTCTTCTTTCAAGTTTAAAGGCCTCATCGTGCTCAATTGGGCGTGACGAGATGAAAAATCATGCGGTGTCGCACCACTGCTCACCAGGCATACCAAGTAAGCAAAATACGATCGACCCTACATGGGGATGATCGAGAGGCTCAAATCGTCAAATCTTTTGACATAAAAAAAATAAAATGAACTAACTTAAGAAGCATTAGGAAAATCTGACTAATTCTAAAACAACAAGAAAAAAGGGGGAGCCTTTAAAGCAAATTTTAGAAAGAATAGAATATTCATTTAAAATGTAAGTGAAATTTGAGGGAGGCTAATATTAAACTCACAAACTCTAATTGTGATTCTCTATAGCTTAAATTGAAGTAATGAGTGAGTTCTCATTTCTTGTAAATTCATCAAATTAAACAAGCTTTAATTGAAATTTGAGGAGACTAATACTAGACTCATAACAAACTTGCAATAAACTTAAAGTCTAAGGATGAATCTAAATTGGGTTTAATAACTCTTATACGAATATGGAGGTGATTGTTATGCTATCTAATAAGCATGAGTAGGGCTAAAGTAATAAACACTGAAATCAGCATAACTTATCAAAAGTGATGTAAATTGAACATAATCAAGTTAGGAGAATTACAAAAACTCAATAAGTAAACTAAGTGTAAGTAATGTGTTAAACTATAATCTAAATCAAAACACATTCTTGCAGGATGACTCATGCATTAAAAGCGGTGATACTAAATCAAAATCTACAAAATCAGCTTCCTTCAATACAAAATTAAGAATTTCATTCTAATTATGCTTTTCAAAATCAATGAAATCACTAATTAGATGAAATTATCTAAACACTCTATGTGCTGGACATAGAGATTTGAAGTAAATTTTAATGTCTAAAAAAACGTAGGCTAAAGTTAAAATTAAATGAAAAAAATATGAAATCAATCTCATAATTCAAACATAAAATTACCTAAAATTACTATACACCAGCATGGTCCCCGACACTATGCTGAATGCTAAAATTCAAATGTCTGAGGATGTTATGCAGATTGCTTCCCAGTTTAGTCTTAGGACTGGGTCCAGGTTAACGAAACTTAAAAACCTATAGTAAGAGTTTCAAATCAGTGAAATATCAGGAAAAAATTGATTCTGTTAGGTGACAGTAGATCTAATTTTCTATTAGTAGCTAAACAGAGTTGACAGGATTTAAAGCTCTTAAACATATTCAAATTAATCAATTTTTTAACTCAAATCAAATATAAATCTGAAACTGCTTAAATGAAACTCTATCATTAAAAAATTTAAATCAAAATCAATCCATCCACCTTGCTTATTTGTTTGTCGAGTGATAACTTTCTATCACATGAGATATCAAATCAAGTGTTATGCTATGTTCAATCTCAATCAATCTCTTGCTAGTAAGGACGTGACCCATGTCCTCTAACCGCGTGGCTTGGCTAGTAGGCTCCATAGATGAAGCAGTTACGACTAGAGTCCTTTGATCGAGTGGTTTGGCAAGTCCGGCTCCATTATATTACGATCATGAGCAGTATGCTAATGGCTCATGCTTTGAGTTGTGAATCATAGGGTATCTTTGATGGGGCATCTCTCATGTTAAGGTAGACTTAAGATTGTATCCATAGACAAACATCTCCCAAAGTCTACAAGGATTTCTTGGACGACGTAATCCATGTGTTGCTGATGAGGATCATCCGGGTTGGGTCGATTACCTCCTCATTAGTAGTAGGGACCATTTTGAGATGAGGAATCATGGGATATAGATCGGGCACATCATCATTCTCTCAACCATCCGATTTAAGCTAAAATGATAAATTTCATATCTTAAATTCTAAAACTTTACATCTTTATTCTTATCTTCGTACTCAATCCCAATGACTAGCTTAATCAAAGTTCTCTCTTACTTTCGAGAGGGGTAATTAACTATAGGGGCTTCTTTAAACACAGGCTAGATCTAAAGTTCTCACCAAATGAGGATGAAATCTCTAGGTAGTGTCTTATCTAATATTTCATCTACCTTCTGAAAATTACACCGACACTTTCAATCACTCTCTTCAATTCATATTTTTCGAGAGGTTGGTTTTGAATTCGGAGCCCACAGATTTCTGGCGACTCCGCTGGGGACAAGATTCTCTTTCCATCTTTGGCTAGTCATATATGTGTTATAGTAGCAATAAAATCTTTAAAAATTCAAAATAATAAAATGGTGATTTCAGTGTGTAATAAATTCAATATGAGGCTCTATGTAGAATGAATCATTCCGTAGAATATATCTTTATTACACCATTACTTTGTTTTGTAGTACCTCTACATTTTGAAAGTATGGGGTGAAATAATAATTGTTAATTGCTAATCTCCATCTTTCACTTTTGCAGAAATGAATCTACAAAGTACTCCTTTCACCATTCGCCAGTCGTAACATCCGCTTAGCCAACACCACATCGACAGTGTGATGTCTGGCTACCATTCAATTTGATAGCTTGAATTTCCCGGCTATTGTAGCTACAACTCCTGAAGTACCCACCCATGGTATATTCGTCTGAGGCCATACTGGAAGGCCTCAAGTTACAGAAATTTCTACTAGCCATGTGCGCCAAACTACCAATGTTAAGGGAGTTCTCCGATAGAGAACTTCGCCAAAAGGCTAGTCAATAAGCTCCCCGTGAAAAGAACCATCAGTGGGAAAACTGTGTCTTTAATTCCATGTGGTACAGATGCTGCACCGACTGAACCTTTTGTACCCGGAAAGCATGATCATGAAGCTTCCTTATCAGAAAGCAAATTAACCAGAAGACAGAGAAGAAAGAGAAACGCATAGCTGAGGGCTCAACAGATCCCTTCTGAATGACCTAGTGAATAAGCAATACTGCCACAGAAAGAGAGTATTCCTACCCACAATAACTTTGACAATCTAAAGTGGGTAAAAAGGAATAACATAATTGGCGAAATAAAGCAATCCTTTTGGAACCAACCACGTTAAGCTCCACCAACACAGAGGAGATAGCTTGAAACACTGTCTGCCAGGATATATAAAGTTCTCAAAGTAGCTAAGAACAAAGGTCTAATGAAAAGAAAATTTCAGAGACTTATGGTGAGGGAAAATTTCAAAGTAGCTACTTGGTGTAACGCAGAAGGGAATGATGCACTACTTTCCCATCAATTCGCCAATAGTCTGACCTCAGCCGCTTTCGAATGGTATGTAGAATTGTCAAATGATTCAGTTAAAACCTTTGTTGAATTAGAGACTATATTCGTGAGGAGGTTCGTCAATGCAACCGAGAAAATCACAATCACTAACATTGCTTTGCTGAAAAGGAGGTAGATAAGACAAAATTGTAAGTCGCTGGCAACCTAAGTGTGTGAGTAAGAAGAACACATGCAATCCAATTGCTAATGGACAACATAGATGATAAAATGGCACCATTTCTATGCATGGCGTCGATTGCGACATTCCAAGACTTGCTCGATAGGGTGGCTAAATTCATAAAGTTGAATCGCCCTAAGTCTGAAGTCCATGCAGATAAAACAAAGAGAAACAAACCTTCAGACTCAAGAAGAAATGAAACTCACGCCGCTTCTTATAGCTCAAATGGCAAAAAATGGGTGATATACAATGTGGATAAAGGAAAGCAGCCAGTGTACAATGATGATAATGGTAAAAAGCCTGTTTATTCTAATTCACAGCCAAAATTGGTATTAGGAGGTAATGACAAATCTCAAACTTTTCCAAGGCATCCAAAATAAGCAACAAGAGATGATGATAAATGCGACCATCTCTAAGGAAAAGATGAACAAAGAATATTCCTTCGAAGAGTAGCTAAATTATTTCAAGCAAATAAAGTTTCTATAGTTACTAGAAATTAAAAGGTCTGAAGAAGCTGATCAAGTTAATAATCCAAACTACTATCTCTATCATCAGATGATCAGTCATCCTATTGAAGATTGTTATGTCCTCAAAGATTGGGTAAAAAGGAAGTATCGGCGAGGTGAATTTACACTATATGACAATGTTCTAGTCAACCCAAAAAGAGAGTCTACAAGGAAGATTACGTCTTCTTCCGTATCATCCAACAAAGACAAATAGAAGGAGAAATGTTAAAGAATGGCAAACAATAGTCTCCAAAAGAGCGGAAAATGTCAAGAAATAAAAGACGCCCCTAGTGTTAAGTAGAAATCACCACTTGAACTTATATTGGACTTAAGAGAGATGTCTAAACCAAGTATTTGGTCTTCTCAAGAAGATTTTAATAAGTGCTACTGGCTAACACATGAGAAGGCCTACTTACTAAACCCGTGTCTCATAAATCAAAAAAAATTGCTAAGAAAAGAAGATCAAGAAGAGAACTACAACTCAAAAGATCATTATCAATTTAGAGGAGTATCGCTAGCCGGCAAGATAGCCATTTAGGTTTGCAGACTTCATGCCTAAACTTTGCATTGCTGAATCAGATGAAGAAGGTAATGGTGAATCTTGTCCAATAGAGATATGCCGAATCATTTGTGTGATGTCAGATATTCTTCAACATCAGTTACTCCAAAATGATAAGGGTAATCAGACAAACTCGACCAACCGGTCAAAATTTTTATCAGGAAAGTAAGAAGAGTCCGCGGAGCTAATGTCTAAATTTTATTTAATGACTCAACAAGACAATAACAGTTCAGATGAAGATCTGTATTTTCCTAATGGAGAAGAGTCAGACTCATCGATATCATCACATATGAAATGTATGACATTGAAAAATGAGTCTAGCCCTTTTGGCCAATCTTCCAGAATAAGAAGGGAACTTGAAGAAATTACTTCTTCAGATGAATCTGAGCAAGATAAGGTGATTCAAATTCAGTTGAGAAGTAGTAAAGTCTTACCACCTTCATCAAAGAAGGGATATAAAAATAAAGATAAAGGCAAACAAATTGAAGTTAATGAAGACATCATTCCCAGGAATCCTAGAATAAAGTTTAAATTGAGTGAGAGGATATATTATAATATTCTATCACACTTGAGAAAGATCTCTGCACAACTAAATGTGTACGAGGCTTTCTTAATGTCAAAAGACCTCCGAGAAACTTTGATACAGGCTCTCAAAGATTCGTAGAGTTATGAAGCTTACTTTGCTGAGAAATGCATGATCGAAGCATTGCAAACTCAAGATCTCCCAGTAATCACATTTTCTAAGGAAGACCTTATGTTGGGGATAACAGATCACAATAGTCCTCTTTATGTTACTGCAGAGAGTGATGGCATCTCGATCAGTCGAATATTGATTGATCCCGATTATTCTATCAATCTTATGAGTCTAAAGGTATTATGAGGGTTATCACTTGATATCTAACATCTTGGGAGAGATAAGTTGATAGTTCATAGTTTTAATGAAAAGGGGTATAAAACTCTGGGTTCTTTTATTCTTCTGCTCAAGTTTAGGGAGTTATATACAGAAGCCAAGTTTCATGTAATCGATACTGATACATCATTTAGAACTCTCTTGGGCCGGCCGTGGCTACATGAGTATGTCATGGTCCTATCAACTATGCATCAATATATGAAGTATCTGAAAGATGGAGAAGAATTCAAAATTTTTGGTAACCTACAACCATTCTCCGTCAATGAAGCAAAGATTTATGAAGATGCAAAGTACTTCATCCTCAAAGAGCCTAAGCTAATAGAGCCTCTTGAAGTGGTAATATCCACTTCAGGAACTAAAAAACAATTTCACCAAGTGAAAGAGCAGAAGCAAGGAAGAAGAAAGAAGGCAATGTTGACTCTCCCTAAAGCACTAGATTCTGCACCTAAGTCAAGGAAATCAATTCCTCATTTGGGAAGTGACACGAAAGAAGAAGAAGATATTCCTGTCAAACCTAATGAAACTTATAAGCTCTCAAGAAAAGTAGAGTATGAAATAACTGATTCTGATTCAGACTATGATTTTAAATCTACTTATAGAAATAGAGTTCAAATTGCTGCATCAAGGAGGATAGCTTCACTTGACAGAGTCAAATGACTCACTCAAAATTATACACATCCCTCAAGAGTGCTACAAAGAAATCACTCCACTAGAGGTTCATAATATTGAAGAATTAATAATATTCTATGTGTCTCCGTTGAGTGAGAGTGGCATAACAAGAACTCTATTTTACAAATCTAAAGAATCTCAGCCTAAAGAATTTGAACAACCTGCTCAACATGAAAATTATGATGAGGTAGTGCCAATAAGAATACCAGTATACTATCCTCAGAAGTTGCGAAGAATGATGCATAAGCTTGGAATTCATATTGAAACTACTAAACATAGGATTCAAATATTTAACAAGATGTGGAGCTAAAGAAGACCTCAAGCATCGTGAAGAAGTGATAAGTTTACCACTAAAGGTCTGGGGTTCATCTACAAATCTCATCAAGATAGAGCTTGTTATAATATAATAGAAGCTGAGATAGAAACTCTTAGTGATGAAGAAGATGATTCCCATGAATTTCTTCTTAAAAATGATGAAGAAGTGGAAGCCAAGCCCGCACCTGAAGAACTTAAAGATAGTGGGAAAATAACTACTATGGATGAACTTAAAGAAGTCAACCTAGGAGCTGAGGATGGTCCCCATCCAATTTTCACTAATAACCTTCTACCATATGAAAGTTGAAGAGCTAAAAATGCTACTTTGTGAATTCAGGTATTGCTTTGCCTGGACATATTCTGAAATGCCAGGCTTATCCTCTGATGTAACAGTTCACAAATGAGTTATTAAACCAGATACAATGCCTATTAAGCAAGCTCCTAGACAAATGAGATTGAAGATTGAAGAATAGGTAATTGCAGAAACTAAAAAGTTAATCGAAGCAGGCTTCATCCGGGAGGAGAAGTATGCAGATTGGACAGCAAACATTATTTCAGTTAGAAAGAAGAATGACCAAATCCGTCTCTGCATTGACTTCTGGGATTTAAATAAGGCATGCCCAAAAGATGACTTTTCGCTTCCAACATCAAAACTACTAGTGGACAACACTTCCAACTATGACATGTTCTCATTTATGACGGATCGTCATGATGCAACCAAATCAAAATGGCACCTGAAGATGAAAAATATACATCATGCCCTTTGGCCTGAAAAATGCCGGAGCTACATACCAAAGAGCCACGATGCATATTTTTGATGAGTTGATTCATCAAAAGGTAGAATATTATGTCGACGATTTGGTAGTAAAGAGTTTGAATGGTGAAAATCACTTTGAAGACTTGAGAATCGTACTGAAGAGAATCAGAAAATATGATATCAAGATGAATCCTCTAAAATATGCATTTGGGGTATCCTCTAGAAAATTCCTTGGGTACATTGTACGTCAGAGGTATTGAAATTGATCCGGCTAAAATCAAGACAATTGTGGAGATGCCTCTACCGAAGAGTTTGCGTCAGCTCTGTTCTTTATAAGGATAGCTCGCATTCATCCGTTGATTTATATCAAACTTATCAGGACGCTGTTAATCATTTGCAAAGTTAATGAAGAAGGATGCTCCATTCAAGTGGGACAAAGAGTGTCAAGAAGCTTTCAATAGCATTAAAAGCTACTTGTTAAATCCACCAATCCTGACAGCGCCTATTCCTAGGAAACCTCTCATTCTATATACAGCTACGTTAGAAGAGTCTCTCGGGGCATTGTTGGCATACCACAATGAAGAAAGCAAAGAGAATATTCTTTATTATATTAGTTGGAGGCTGATTGGAGCAGAAATGAGATACTCTCTGATAGAGAAGCACTGTTTGACACTAATCTTTGCAGTCCAAAAGTTTCGTCATTATATGTTATCTCACAAGATTACCCTAAAATCAATGATCGATCCACTGAAGTACTTGATGGCAAGACCAGCGTTGACAGGTCGCTTGGCAAGATGGGTAGTATTACTTCTACAATTTGATATCACATATGTTTCGTAGAAAGCAGTGAAGGGATAAGTCTTAGCAGATTTTCTAGTTATACCTCCTATCCTTGCGGACTCTTCTCTTAATGATGATTTGTCCGATGAGCAAATTATGCTCATTCATGAAAGAGAAAAATCACAAATTTGAGAAATGTACTTTGATGGAGCCTCATCGATCAAATAAGTCCAACATCTAAATTTCCCAAGAGCAAGAGCAGGAATCAGCATCGACTTCATAACACTAGAAGGAGAGATAATGAGACGATCATATGGATTGACCGAGCCAAGAACTAATAATGAAGCTGAATATGAAGCATTATTGGTAGGTCTTGAAGAAGCTATTTTCATAGGCATTTAGGCGATTCTCAGCTTATTATAAATCAAGTACTTAACATTTATAGAATTAACAAGCTTGAGTTAGCTTTCTATCACAAGCAAGTTCTTGAGCTTATGAAGCATATACCAAATATCACACTAACTCGAGTCTCTCGGTCTGAGAATAACAAAGCCGACTGCTTAACAAAATTAACTAAGAAAATGACAAGTATGAATGGTGATTATGTCATGATCGACATATTTACTCAACGAGTTCTAGAGCCAATAAACTATCAATCCCCGTAGGTAGAGGGGTTATCAACTTTGACCCAGCAGGATGCGACTTAGGTTGCTCCTCATACTCTCCAAAATCAACAAGAAGTTGCTCCAAGAAGAGCTAAGAATGACATTAGCTCAGAAAAGTAGTGTGAAGCCTTTGTTGTAGAAGAATCACATGATTGGAGGAAAGACTTCATCGACTACTTTAAAGAAGGCAAATTACCAAGTAATAAATCACTAGCAGCTAAAATTAAAAAGAAAATGCTACACTATGCTTTCGTCAACAACACTTTATATCGATAGGTCAAGGCAATTTGAGGAAGTGCTCAATTCAGGGCTACCTCAAATTAATCTTCATATTACCTGCAAGGTGATATCTCAATCTATCCTCAAATGATCTGATCAAGCTCAAAGTACAGATTAAAGCCTATATTCTTATCAAGTTCGTCAAAGCAGAAAGCACAGGACCGAGGAAGTAATTCCATAGTTTATACAAAGCCAATGGCCGAACTAAAGGAATTTTCTGGTTATTCAGTCTGTTAAAGCACACATTGTTAGACTAATAATTCAATATTGACCTTATATAAGACGAAAGGTTGGATCATCTGCTTGTATCCTTCAACGAATCTATTGAAGCAGCAAGCACAGGGTTCATAGAATGCATACACTTCTTAACAAGTCAATAGGGAAAAATCAGGTCAATCTTTCATCAAGTCCGTCAAGTTCAAAGCTAAGACAAAAGGAATTTCAAATTCGATCAAGCATGGATAAATCGATTTCCTAGAGGAGTCTTTCATCAAAATAAGCAGACCAATTCCTCCATCAAACCCAATCAAACATGAAGCTAGGGTCAGAGGGAGCTCAAATCTGTAAGGACATAAAAGAAAAAGATCTTCAATAAAGCCATTAAAGCAGATAGTAGATGGTGTAAGAACTCTTATCAATCCGATAAGTCAATCCTAACAAATCAATCAAGCTCGTCACTTAGCATACCTTGAATAAGGCAGCATACTAATGACAAATCCTGTCAAAGCTCCGTAATATATTGTAAGCAAAGCTGAAATGACCTCGTTCTGTGGCCAGCACAAATGGTCAACTAGTTTTCAATAAACGTGTCTCACTCCATGCATGAATCACATTTGTTGGGGGGCATTTGTTGACCTCCATATATGTAAATCAAGACAAGTCAAATTCGACGGACTTCGGAGGTGACAGTGGGCAAATTGAGACTCAAAATGCACTGGACGTCCCTAAAAATAGTCAAAATGACCTCTGATCGATGAACAGACTTCTCCTTCGCGATCAGAACATCGAAATTGATCATAATATAGATATTGCAAAATCTAACGAGCAATTGATTAAGCGCTCAAGCTATCAATGTGTCGACACATATCAGAGTTAGAAAGTTGTGGCGATAACTAAATAATCTCCGTTCATGAAATTGATCACACTGTTAGCTTCAAAATATCAAAATCTATCAAATAAGACTATCCGCACTCAATTTGGACGAGTCTATGCAAATGTCGAGTGATTTGAAGTGACAATGCGCAAATCGAGGTTGAAATGCATAGGACGTCATCGAAATCAACTCAAATGACCTATGATCGATGAACGGACTTCGCCATCATGTTCAGAATGTTAAAATTGGTAGGATATAAATATTGTACGACTTGATGATCAACTGATCAAGCGCTCGAGTCGTCGCGCCACGCATATGTCGAGATCGAGTCGGCGGGGACCACCTCCATTGAAATTGATTGTGTCATTAGCTTTGAAACATCGAAATCTATCAAGTGAGACTATTATACTCAATTGGGACGGATTGATGAAGCGCACATTTTGAAAAATTTCAATTTGGTGCCAACTCGAACCAAATGATCTCTGATCGTGAAACGAACAACGTCATTACGTTTAGAACAACAGAATTATCTTGAATTGATATATATATATATATATATATATATATATATATATATATATATATATATATATATATATATATATATATATGTGCATTTATCGTATAAATCCATTCGCTTAATAAATTTCAAATTAAAAATTTCTAAATTATCCCAACGTTTCTATTTTCGCTTTTCTGCGCCAAAAAATAATTAAAGAAAAAAAAGAAAACTGAAAACCACTCCCTCTTTTGATTCACTTTTCTCCCTCCCATGTCCATCCTCTCTCTCATCGAAAAAAAAAGGTAAATCTCCTCGTCTCGGTTTCGTCGATTATGACGGCGGCTGGCCGATGCCATCGAGCAATCCACCCATCCCGCGACGGCCATGTGTCTCCCACTACCGCTTATTCCGAATCGCCAAACAGACCAGCCTGCTGAGCGCCGTCGTTCCGACCAGCCGCTTCTCGAAGGACTTGCCCACTGAATGGTCCGGCCTCATTGTGCACCCGGGACTCACTATCAGCTCCACTCCTCAGCCGCTCGCTGCTACGCATTGCACTCGTCCATTTGCTCCACCGCTTCTCTGGCCCTCTAACTGTGCACATGCTCCAAACTACGACCAGCATTCTCGCCCGCTTGCCTTCTGTTCATTCAGAATCCAACCCATTGATTTCCGCTCGTTCTGCGCATCGAATTCCACTCAGTTCCCCTCAGTCGACCCTGTATCATCAGTGACCCGCGACCCTTCCCGCAAGCGAACCCATCAAATTTCACCGTTTTTTGCTTTTGGAAGAACATGTCACGAATTCTTCTTCGATTTCCATGTCACACTGCTTTTCGTCCTTTCAGTGGAAGAACATTATCAACAAGCAAATTCTTTTTTTCGATTTTTTTGCACCACTCGCTTTCGTCTGTTTTTTTCTCCGGAAGAACATCAGGTGAATTCTTTTTTTTCACGACTCCTTGCCTTATATTCCCAATTGCATCACGTTCATCTTAACGCCGAAAAATCGTTAGAACATGTGAGATCGTGAATGTAAATATATATATATATATATATATATATATATATATATATATATATATATATATATATATATATATATATATATATATATATATATATATATCTCAGCAGGCCTGTTCAACAGACGTGATAAGATAAAAAATAAGTTGTGGTGTCGCAAGACACCGCTTGCTGCCCTTAACAGGGCGTACCGAGTAAGCCAACAATTGTTAGATGTTGCTCCTCCTAGACGAAATGCTGCTGAAATTTTGTCTAATTTCCAAACTTAGAAAAAAAATGGGGGAGAAACTTATATTGCATTGTATGTCTTCTTTCAGGTTTAAAGGCCTCGTCGTACTCAACAGGGTGCGACGAGATGAAAAAATTGATTGCGGTGTCACAAGATACCACTCGTTGTGCTTAACAGGAGGTGCCAAAACACCCCCCGATACAGCCCCCTACATGGGGATGATGCCGGGAGGTTGCCGAAATTGTGTCAAATCTTTTGACTTAGAAAAAAGAGAAGATAAAATGAACTGACTTAAGAACACTAAGTTGGGAAACCTGCAGTTAATTCTAAACTAAAGCGTCAAACAAGAAAAAAAGGCACCCTTTAAAGCAAATTTTGGAAAGAATAGAATATTTATTTAAAATTTAAGTGAAATTTAAGGGAGGCTAATATTAAACTCAAAAACTCTAATTGTGATTCTCTATGGCTTAAATTGAAGTAATAAGTGAGTTCTATTTTCTTATATATTTCTCAAAATTAAATAAACTTTAATTAGAATTTGGAGAGACTAATACTATACTCATAACAAACTTGCATTAAACTTAAAATCTAAGGATAAATCCAAATTGGGTTTAATAACTCTTATACGAATATGGAGGTGATTACTATGCGAGCTAATAAGCATGAGTAGGGCTAAAATAATAAACACTGAAATCGACATAACTTATCAAAAGTGATGTAAATTGAATATAATCAAATTAGGAGAATTACAAAAACTCAACAAGTAAACTAAGTGCATGTAATGTGTTAAACTACAATCTAAATCAAAATGCCTTCTTCGCCACTAGATCTGCAACTCGTCGTACAAGCAGACAGAAAGCGATATTAAATCAAAATCTACAAAAATCATAGGGCTTCCTTCAATACAAAAATCAAAGAATTTTATTCTAATTATGATTTTCTAAAGCAATGAAATCACTAATTAGGTGAAATTATCTAAACACCTGCATGTTCTAACATAGATATTTGAAGTGCAAATTTTAATGTCTGAAAGGCTGTGCAGGCTAAAGTTGAAATTAAATGAAAAAAAAATCTGAAATCAATCTCATAATTCAAACATAAAATTACCTAAAATTATATATACGCGTAGATATTATGTTGAATGCTGAAATTTAAGTGTCTGAGGATGTTGCGCATGTTGCTTCCGGGTTTAGTCTTAGGATTGGGTCCGGGTTAACAAAACCTAAAAACTTATAATAAGAGTTTCAAATTAGTGAAATATCTGAAAAAAATTGATTTTGTCAGGTGACAGTAGATCTAATCCTCTATTAGCAGCTAAACAGAGTTGACATGATCTAAAGCTCTTAAACATATTCAAATTAATCAATTTTGTAACTCAAATCAAATATCAATATGAAACTGCTTAAATGAAACTCTATCATTAAAAAACTTAAATAAAATTCAATCAATCCACCTTCTGCAACTGTTTGTCGGGGGTGACAATTAAGAAAACTCTAACTCACAAAGGAGCTAATGTTAAATCAAGTGTTCTGCTATGTTCACTCTCAATCAATTTCCAAGTAAGGGTGTCCTCAACGCTGGCCAATGGCCCACAAAAACATTTTACTAGAGTCCGACGTGGTTTGGCCACTCCATTATACGATCACAACTACTGTATGCTCCCCAATGGATCTGCCCTTTGAGTTATAAATCATAGGGTATACTTGATAGGACAAACAACTCTTTGTCAACTAAGTTAGACTTAAGATTGTATCCTTAGACAAACATCACCCCAGGTCTACAAGGATTTCTTGGACGATGTAACCATGTTCGATGAGGATCCTTCGTCAGTCGACACCTCCTCCTCGACTAGTAGACTGGTGACCGCACGCCCGGATGATAACTATGAGATCTAGATCGGGCATGTTATCATTCCTCCAACTATCTGGTTTAAGCTAACATGATAAATTTCATATCTTTAATTCTAAAACTCTATATGCTGCTACTATACGCTACGTATTCAGCGATCTAATGACTAGCCTTAATCAAAAGTTCTCTCTCACCTACTGGGAGGGATAATTAACTATAAGGGCTTGCGCCTATAGGAAACCTGAAATTAGATGTAAAATTCTCACCAAATGAGGATGAAATCTCTGGGTAGTGTCTTATCTACTATTCCATCGGCCTTCTGAAAATTACACCGACACTTTCAATCACTATCTTCAATTCATATTTGTCGAGAGGTTGGTAGCGAATTTTTGGAGCCCACATATATTCAAAGTTTTATGTGTAATTTTGACATTAAATTCTCTCAAATATCTCAAAAAAAATTAAATTATAGAGGAGTTTAGACTTTTCTTGTGCAGTGAATTACTTTTCACATAGCCATATGAATTTATGATTTGTTTGAGAGAACTATGTACGGCAAGCAACCATTGTTAAATGAATATTTGCATTGTTGTTACTAGGAAAAAGCACTATTTTTGAGTAAAAATGAGAAGGTTTTTTGTGATTTTTGCAATTCAGGCAGGTGGAGGGGATACACAACAGCAAGTTATTATGCCCTTGTTCTGCTGTCATTAGGAAGATATTAGTATCCTAATGGGTCTTCCACCAATTGTATTCTAGCCGGGACTGGGGAGAAGACATTGCATGTGCTGCCAATTCCCTTCTCAAGATCTTTCCTGCTGCAGTCTTCGGTATAGAATTGACAAAAGAAACTTTGCGTATTTTCTTATACGGTGCAACCTGCGTAAAGCATACAGAGACATCGCACGTTATTTATTTTTTTATCTTTACTACTTGATAGGAACAAAAGATAGATATATATATATATATGCAGTTTCTGTCATAATATACCTTCTCTGCCACATAATTCATGACCTCCACTTCACTAATCTTGCTTCCTGGTTGCCTAACCACAAATGCCATAGGTATCTGTCCTACGTCTTCTTGTGGATATCTATACTTGGGCGAAAAGTTTAATAAATAAATAAATACACTGAATGCATTTGAGAAAATGATATGAAGGTAATAATTCAAAAAATAAAAGACTTACGGGATAACAGCAGCATCAATAATCTCCGGCGAAGAACATAGAATTTGTTCCAATTCAGCTGGTGGAACCTAGGAAGCCATTGATACTACTTAATGAAAGTTGCAGAGGATCTCTTTTTTCTTATAATTTGTTTACCTTTTTTTTACGGAGCGTGGAGTTTTTTTAATTTCTAACACGCCATGATAATTATTATTATTTTTAAATCTGACTAAATATTAAGTACAAGTAACATATTTTTTTAAATGAAGAAAAATTGAGTCAGTCAAATGATCTTAGGAATAATTTTGGAGTTTAAGCAGCAGTTAAGACAATCTTTAAGCACAAACCAAACAGTCTTTTTGGGTGCGTTTTCAAACATAAAATACCTGATAAGCTTTGTAATTAATCATCTCCTTCAACCTGTCAACAATGTAAACGTATCCATTCTCATCAATGTAGCACAGGTCTCCAGTCTTCAACCAGCCTTGGGCATCAAATGTCTTCGCATTTGCCTCCTCATCACCAATGTAACCTGAAAACCCAGAAGCTAACCTTAGTATCAATGGTTATAATTGAAAGGGCGAGTCTTCTGTTTTTTCTTTTAATGAATATTACGTAAATTAGTTAATCTTTATGTCACTACTCATCCACCATCATCAATGAGATATGACCTGCAATATTTAAAATTATTAAATTTATTTTAGATTAGTACAATACAAACTTTTTAATATAATCTTAAACAAATATAATGAAATTTAAAACTCACCTGAATACTATTTGTATGAGAATATCTAACACAATTTTTTTTTCTAATTTTATATGCATATATAAGTATTTTAGAGGCTCTCGAATAAGATTTAAGCAACAGGAAAGTCGTTTCCTTCATCGTTTTGGCATGAAATCCATTTTTTTTTTCTTAAGTTGTTCTTGAGTTCTCAAATTGAGTTTGGCTTTGTGCATACTTCCAACTGGTCATGCTATGATAGAAGTGAGAGATCATTTTATCTAAGGGTAAAGTTATTCTTAATTTTTTAAAAGTGTTTAATTAAACTTACTCAAATCTGCTATGTACTATATTTTGTTGTGCAAATATCTTATTTTCGACAATTACAACAAAATTTATTTGTGATCATTTGTTTATAATTTTATTTTTCAGACAACTGTCATATATCTATTTGATTACAAAATTTTTGTTATTATTTAGTAATCTTCATAGCATATATCTCTGAGAAATCATATATATTAGAAAAATTATTAGGTGTGAAATTAAGATATTGCTTCTATATCCGAACTTAATAACATAATATTATGTGACACTTAGTCAATACACAATTGCTGTGTATTGATAGTTATATATTAGCTATAAAATATTGTGTATTAAGTGTGAAGTGTTGTATATATAAATATTATGTATTATTGTGTAGTTAATATTATATCAATACATAATAATAAAAAATACTTTAAAGCCAATACATAACAGTTGTATATTGGCTGAACATTACATGATATTATGATATTAGAATCTGAATTTAAAGTTACATCCAACTATTTTTGAACTCCACATGTAATAATCTCACAATATATTAAAGTAAGATAGCTGTTAAAAAATTATTGTTCAACATTTTTGAGAAGAAAATGATTTATGATTTCTGCAGTAAATAACTATTTTTTACAGATAACTCCAGCCCGCAAGTTGAATGTTACAGTTTCATGCACATCTTATTTTTCATTTACGAAATATTTATTTTCTATTCGCCAAAAAAATTTTCAACAAAAATCTCATGAATAAACGATAATTTAAATAGAAGCCGTACTAATCAATAGTGCTTAGATATAGTGGCACTCATGAGACTTTTACACACCTTTCATGATTGCAGGGCCTCTTACCCACGCCATGTCAGTGTGAATTGCCGGTGAGAGGATCGATTTTGGCCTCAACGTTCACTAGGCCAATGACCTTGCCGGCATTCCTCTTCATAAATCATCCTGGAAATCACTCCTCCCTCCGTCGAGCCATATCCCTACATGAAATTAAATAAAATTATGTCCTCACTGTGCTCAACACTTTATCGCCACATTTGCATGGGCCGGGTCTAAGTTCAAATTTGCAGACCGTTGCAAGTTTTTTTTTTCCTTATATCAAACTCATGGCCATGAATGAACAAGTAACCCTTCACTTTTCATATCTTGGTTGGAATAATGATAGGGTCTAAATTATAAAGCACGGGGGACTGTAGCAAATAGTAACCGGGGGCTTATATCAACCGAGGGAACTCTAACAATCGAGATGTTATAGCAATTGAAGTAATACATCAATTGAAAAGGGCAAAGAAAAGTTTCATTCTTATCGGGAAAAGTACTCTTAAGTGAGGAGGTGTTTGTCATTTTAACATGAATAAAAAAATTGGATGTTGATGGTGGTTATTTTTCTTTTGCAAAATAGTGGACTTGTTGGGCATTTATATTTTTTTTTTTTGGGATATTTAAGCGAATTTAATCTTAAACTCACACATTCAATGCATGAAAACCAAAATTCTCAACCAATAGACTAAAACGCCTTGCACAGACATTTAACTTATGAGAAAAAGAAGGTAGCAATTTACTTTTTTCCACCTCTAATGAAGTACAATCTGTTCCTTATAATCTTATGGTTGATATATTTTTCATTTTTTTAATCGGTTTACATTTTTGATCATCTAAATGTGATAATTAACATAGAATAGAACAATCATAAACATTAGATTTGTCTTATAAATCCTTGATTTTACTATAAATATTTAAAATTTGGACAACATTTGATCCCTCAAATAATCTCAAGAGATATTCAATTATACTTCCAAATTACTAATTTAAGTTTAGCTGGACTCCAATTTATGTTATTTTATTCCCATTGAACTCCTAAATCACATTGTCTTGAGCATAAATGTATTAAAAATGAAATTCATATGATCTTAAAATTATTAAAATTTTGGCTCAAATACTTAAATACTTCATGATTTAATTTTTTCTTTTGTCAAATTTTATACTTTTTCGGATTAATTTTATGAACATTTTAAAAACAAGTAATTTTTATGTCACAAAATGATAAAAAATATCATATATATATATATATATATATATATATATATATATATATATATATATATATATATATATATATATATATATTAAAATGGTGACTTATATTTTAAAAGAATATTTTATACATCATGGATTCTATGATCAGTCAATATTTTAAACATAAAAGTATCACGTGCCCCACATGTAGCTGCCATGTGTTGCTATCAGAAAAAAATAATTAAAAAACTAAAATTTAATGTGTTTAATAATTGCCTGAGCACGGATTTAAGTGAAATAATGATGCAAAGAGTGATAAAATGAGTCATTTAATTTAAAAGAAACAATCAAATATAGATGTAATAATTAATTTATTTGGATTGTTTTTTTATTAATTTTTATTTATAAATTCTTTAAAAGATTAAAATATATAACTATATATAAATTGAATTTTATGTATATAAAATTATTTAGTTTATAAAATTACAAATTTATTTATTTACACCTCCAAAAAAAAGATGCATGGATTTGAAAATTTTTAAATTTATTTTGAAATAAGCATTATACATATTTAAATAATTAATCAATTAAATATTTTAAAATCTACTTTAAGTATATTTTAAACTCCAACCACGCAGAATTTATTGCCCAATGACTATTGGTTGTCAACTAATCTTAGCATTGCACATTTTATATTTCCTCTTTTTTTTCGGTTTTATTCAAATGCTCATTTCGATTTGAAATTAATAGTATTTTTTTACTTATCGTCTTTAAAAATTATAAATAAAGTATTAAAAAAACCTGATAAAGACGTATAAAGATATAATATTTTCGTAAGAATTGAAACTAATATTAAATAATTGAATATTATATATGTAATGCTCTTGATCATTTTTTAAATGCATACATAATTTCACATCAATTTTTTTTAAAAGTTGAGGGTAAACAATTAAATTATATGCTAATATTTTTATATATATATATATATATATATATATATATATAATTCTTATATATTTATATACCGAATATTTAAATTTTAATATTTATCTAAATAAATTTAAATCTTTAATATCACATAAAAATATCACTATAATTAACATTTTTAGAAAAAAAACATTATATTTTTATTTATAAAAAAATATTATACAAAAAAATATCATATAGATAAATGAAAATTTTGAAATATGTATATAAACCTTCTTATGAACACAAATAAAGAAGAGGGAGGATCTCTCCGGAACATACATCTCCCCGATGCATGAATTATAGGAACATATATATATATATATATATATGCTATATATAATATACTCAAATGAAAAAAAAAAAAAAATTGTGTCGATCAAGATTTCAACGAGATGATATCTACGCGAAAAATGGCTAACAGTAAACCATTACTAAACGCACCTGGATAAGCAAGACCCCTGGGAATCGCGACGAGAATCGCTCCGCTGCTTCCTCCGGCAGTGGCGCGCCACCGCAAGTTATCCGTTTAAGCGCTGAAAGATCGTGCTGCATCACCTCCTCCGACCTAGCCATCGCCACAACTACCGGCGGCGACGCAGTCATCTGCGTAGCGCCGTGCATCTCCGCAGCCCGTATCATATCTGGAAAAGTCATCCTATCCATCACCACCAACGTCTCTCCGAGCACTAACGCCCTCAGTGCAAAAATGAATCCCATCGAAAGGAACATCGGCGAAGAAAGTAGAGTCACGCCCAGCCCATCAGTCCGGGCGTGGAACCCCGCCGTCATTGCGATGAAGCTGCGATGCATGCAACCGCTCATGTGGCCCGTCGTTCCTGAAGAGTATGGTTGCGACATCATTGTTCGATGGCTGGCGAGGCGTCGAGAATGTGACGTCGGCTTCGAGGAAGGAGCGGAAGGTCGGAGAGTCGAAGGATAGGTTCAAAGCTTGGAGGCGACAGGAGACAGCGAATGCCAGGGATGGTTTGGTGAGGTCGACGAGACGGAGATTCTCGGCAGTGGCAGCATTCAGGAGAACAGCGACACTAGGAGAGAGGGCAAATGAAACAGGAACGTCAAAGTAGGGGAAAGGATGAAGCGACGACCAGGAGAACTAGCGTGGGCGTGGAGTGCAGAAGCAGAAATCGACACAGGATAAAACTGGGAAGGATACAGAGGTTTGGCAGCATCGATGAGGGCAGATGGGAGGGAGACAGGAGGATGGAAAGGGCGAAAGCTGAAGGAGAGTGGGAGGAAGGCGGAGAGGGAGAGGATAGCCAGACCTGAACTATGGAAGGTTTGTCTCAGGACAGTAGCCACTGCCGGTCGATGGAAAACATCAGCGGCAGCGAAGAAGAGGATTACTGTTCCATGAGCAGGTTATCAACCAGAGATACAAAAAAGAATAGAGTCCATATGTACAAGACAAATTGGCTATTTATAAAGCTATTGTTCAGTAGAAAACGGATTAGTAAATTCTAGTAAATTAGTAAAGTAAGGCTAACAAAACAAATGTAAACCCAGAGAATAAAAAACATAAGCAAACTTCAGAATCGTTTATTGAAACTTTATGAAGGCGGAATAATTCATCGTACAATAAATTTGAAACCATCAAAGTTAGGTTCGGCGTGCTTTAACTTAAATATAATTTAATTTGACTAATCAGTAAATTATACAGTTTTTCATATAATAAAATATATAATTTTTTAAAAATGTCTAAACAATTAAAAAATGCGAATTAATTCACTCTACTTTTATATAAATGTGTTTGCGAGATAATTTTTTATACAGTCAAAAATTTTAATACTGTAAGTAAGTCTCAAAATTTTAAACATAGCAGCCAAAAATATTAATCATTGAAGAGGTTAGTAAGTCTCAAAATTTTAAACATGCCAAAATATAATCATTGAAGAGGTTAAGTAAGTCTCAAAATTTTAAACATAGCAGCCAAAAATATTAATCATTGAAGAGGAACATGCTATTTTACATAATTATTGATATTGGGCATTCTATAAAAAGCAAGACCACATATATTATAATACTATAGAAATAGGGACATCACAACTCACAATAATTTTGAATGATCAAATATATTTTGATGAATAAATAATTTATGGTTCATAAATTATTGAAATATAAATGAGCCAAATGTTGATGAACGTTTGAATAGTGATGTTAAGTAGCATCCAAATAGTGAGGTTTATCAATTATATGTTTTATAAAATTCAACACAATCACTTTTAAGGTCTGAATGTAGAAATCATTTTGAATTATTTGTTGTGATAAGAAATAGTAAGTCAAATTATAATGTATCTTAAGAAGATTTTAATCAGTTTATTGATCCATAAGATGACTAATCAATTTAAAAATTTGCTTCTGTTAGTTATTATAGATTAAAAATAGTCTATAAATTAAATTTAACTAAAAAATTAATTATTATATTAATGATGATTAATCTAGTATTGGAAAGATATAATAGGATTATGGGACTATAAATTTTATGTTTCAAAATAAAATAAATCATAAAATAAAAGGCCGCTAAAGATGTTTCTTGGAAAAAATTGTAATATTTCTTAATACTAAGACTTAAATAGAAATCTTGAGTCTCAATTTTGCATGAAAATTTATCGTAAACATAGATAATTATAGAGTATGGAGAACAGTAGAGCTTTAACGTAAAAATCACAGAATAGAGAAAAAAATCACGGGGCATTGTACGGTGGCAGGTTCACTATATAATTTAAATTACAAGATTTCACTCTTCTTATTAGAAAAGGGATTACAAATTGGACATGCAACAATAACCTGAAAAAAAAATAAGCATATAATAATAATTGGAAGTGGTTGAAGTAACGGGTGGTGGTGGTGATGATAGTTATCGAGGTGGATGATGGTTGATCTGGTGGAAGAAGCAGCTCTTTACATCTCTTCAAGCTTCATTTGGATCTCTCCGCTTTCTCTCTTAGTGGTGAGAATGAGGTTATTTATAAGATTTTGAGATGAGCATTTTAATAATTATAACTAAAATCAAAAACACTCAGCGAACTTATTATAATTTTTGATGTAGATGATTTCTTGATAATTTAAGTGTCTTAATGACACGGTTTGATGATCTTAAACATTGAATTACTCTCGTCAATTTTCATTAAGCATGTCTTTATTTAGAGATTGATTGACTATTCAATTAATATCTCAAAGTGTTTAACTATGCTTTTAAAATGTATTCATTTAGAAGATTAACTCATCCTTGATGTAGGTGGGCTCATCACATCGAGATGTTCAATTTACTTATAAATAAAAATTTAGATTGTTCATAGCTATATGATATATGATAATATTTTATTTGATATTTGTGCTTGATTTGATAAATAATAATATGCTATATCATAGCTATATGCTTGAACACACAAGATAATATACATGTCATCGTCATCAATCATTTGTTGCGTCTCACCTTTTGACGATGAAGCATGGACGCATCAACTAAATTTATCTCAATTTTATAGTTGTGTCATAAAATGTTAGACTACATCTTTGGGCAGATGGTTTGATAGCATGCAACCAGATTGCAACTTGATGTTCATGTTGGTCAATTATTAAAAATCTATATAATTTACAATCTTAGTTGTGTACATAACTTCTTATAATTAATTTATAACACTAAATTTTCTTTGACCTCATAATTTAAAGAGTAAAATATATTTATTTACAAAACTAATTAATGATTTAAATTTTTTTAATGAAATGGCGATATGATTATATATGACATTTTTTTAAAAATAAATTTTTTAGATGATAGTAGCTATAATATAGATAATTAAATACTTTATTGTATATGATATATTATTTGAGTGTAGCACAATTGATTAATTAGTCTTGGCTTATTATGTTGAGTTAACAAAAAATTTACCTTATAAAATCATTAAACATACTTAGTTTGATTATGACATATAATTGTTGAAACTATTTTTTAGTGTTCTCATCACATTTAGGTTAAATGTATTCTATAAATTCTTTTTTAAGTTTGTCTAAGAGATGTTTTTAGACATATTTATATTTAGTTCTTCTATTATGATGCACATATATAATAGAAAACTTTCTTAGAATAGTCAATATATTAATGCTCTAGCTTTTCTCCATTCCTCCAATTCTTGCTCTCAATGATTCATTCAATCTCTAACACATTAGGATTGTTTTCCAATCTCACTTGATCTAGTTATTCTCATTTGATTAACTCGCTGAAATCTCACTCCATATATTGGACATTTTCCACTAGGTTAAACTTTTTTGTATGTGACTTAGCTCGTATTTGATCAATTTAATGACCAAATTAGCATACTCTATCCATTTAGTCAACTAATGCATTATGCCTATTTGTTAGATTCAACTAAGTGTCCTTTTCCCATAATTAGATCCTTCATCTAATCTATTCATCTCTAATATATTGACACAAGTACATTAAATTTGACATAGCTGTATCGCACATTAGAAAGCTAACTTAGCTAGTCTCTAAGATGCTCTAATCATTCTAGTCTAGACCATCCCAATCACCTTGTGATGAACATGATGTAACTAGAAGACCATTCACATAGGTCTTTGATCCCAATTGTTGCTTATATCTACCTTTGCCCCAATGGTCATTGTTGGCTATGTAAACAAAGAGCTTTAACTCTTGTTATGTTATCATTTTAATTTGTTTTGTTAGGTGTTACATGTTTATATGTCAGAAATGTTTGACTAAATGACACATATTACAACGAAATTTTTTGACAAATATGAGGAAGATTGAATGCATCTGCATAAATTTAAATAAAATTTATCTTTGCATTTGTGATATGTAAATGTGTTCATATGTATATATAATAATAATAATAATAATAGTAATAAATAATTGTAATAAATAAAAATAATAGTAATAAAATAATAATAATAATAATAATAGTAATAAATAAAAATAATAGTAATAAAATAATAATGTAATAATAATATAATATTTTATTTTTTAATAAATCAGCGAAATAACATATATTCGTGTTGATTTGTTATATATCGAGCTTGAAATATCTTAGTGTTCATTTCGTTTAGTTAACAGAATTAGATACATCTTAAAAATCTGAAATTATGACAACGAGACATATTTTGTATTTGAACTTTGTGAGTTGCATTGAGCTTATCATCACAAGTGGTAATTTATGTGACAAATGAAACATCAAATCAATGGTTATCTTATTTTTGCTTATGTGAATATTTTATTATATTTCTAACTTCAACTCAAAAGACTTTCTGTCATCACCACCTTGTCGAATTAAACTGATTGCACATTCACATTCAAATTATCCAAATGACTCTTATTGCGTGCCAGAAAATTAATTGCGATTGAATAAAACTTTGCTCCTTAACTTTGTTGAGAAATTTAACATATAAACAAATAGTTGAAAAAAAGAATAAGAAACTCTAGAATTTTTATGTGAAAATTTCCAAAAAACAAGAAAAAAAAAACATGGGACATAACAGTAAAAATGCTCCATTATATATCTGCTTTAAGTAAAGTTTAAATCTTGACAACGATTCAATTATATGTAAAATTCGATAATGAAAATTCCAATCAGTCACAGATATCACTAGTTGAATTTGAACGGTTGTTGGTGGCTCGGCAAGAGATAATAAGCGACAACTGGATTGAAGTTTGAGCTTACTCTCAATTTTCTAAATTCTTCTCTCCTTCTACCATGTGAGAATGAGATCCATTTATAGGAATCTAGAGCATTTTGTAATTATAGCCAAAATACACACAGAGCGATTCATTGATTAATTTGATCATAGATATTTTTTTGGTAATTTGACCATTCAAATGACCATTTATTTGAGTGATCTTGGAATCGTTGAATTAGCGTCGGCCTCGAGATTATAAGAATTCAATTTGGAAGTCGTTTGATAATTCGGTCGTTATTTGAAGTTTTATATATACTTTGGGTTAAATTTATTTCATTTGTCGATATATGATTCATTGTTAATTAGATATCAATGTTTAATTTGATTGTATCTATAACTTGAGATTATGCTTAATTTATAAATTTTAAATAGATATATCATTTAACTCCTTATTTTTGGATGATAAAACTTATCTTATCTAAAAATATATTAAATTTTAAAAATAAAATAACTTTAGCTAAAAATTATTATGATTTATAATTATATACGCTGTGTATCAATTTATTATATATATATATATATATATATATATTATTTTATTTATTAATTGATTATTAATATTTATTTATTTCATTTTATTATATATATATATATATATAATTTTCATAAATATATAAATTATTTTATTATTTTATATATAATATATATATTTATTTATATATTGGTGACGTTTAGTTTGAAAGATAAGGGGTCGCGGGCCCCCAAATAATTATTATTTTTCCTTTGACGTGAGTGAGTGTGAGAGAGAGAGAGAGAGAGGAAGAGAAAAAAATGGGGATAGAGAGGGACGTAGAGAGAGAGAGAGAGAGAAGGAATCTTTTTAATTATTAAATGACTAGTGTTTTGCCAGCTATTATGAGAAGATGGGGGCAGCCCTTCTTAATAATAATTTAATTAAGTTTTTTTAAAATTTAAAAATATCTTTTTCTTAAGTATAAATATCCCCAAAAGGTAAAAGAAAACTTACACATTACTTTCTTCCTTCTTCACTGAAAAAACTCCACTCGTAGCTCCATTTCTTCTCATTCTTTTGACTAAGGTGCAGCGTCAATTTACTGGTATCTTAGTTTCTTTTAATTCTTGGCTCCCACTTATCCATACCCTCGTGGCTCTTCTCCGATCTCAAGATTTGTGACTTGCGTGCATCCAAATTTAGCTTGCAGTGTGATTCCAAACTTGAAAAATATAGAGTATTTTCATGGTGATCCACAGATATCCCTAAAAGATTCGAGCAAATCTTGCACAAGTTGATGGGTTGTGAAAATATCAGATGATGAGATCCAATGATGTAACTATCAATAGTGATACTTTGATAATATTTAGAAATAAGTTTTATTTTCTAAATGATTTGGTGGCTATTCCTCTAAAGATTCAGCGAGCTTATTCTCCTCCGTCGGGATACCTTACTATTTATGAGATGAGCTTACTTGTGGGTCTTCGATTTCCTTTATCTCATGAGCTAATCATCATTTTATCAGCATTAGAGATTAATTTATCTCAATTTTCTTCTCGAGCTATGACAATCATTATTGGGTTGATTGTTTTCTTTAGAATGTGTTGTGCGATGCTTACTCCAGAGGTTTTGGCAAAGATGTGTAAATTCACTTGTGATGTGCATGATTGAATATCTTGTAGGAGTAAATTATTGAATTTTCACACAAAAGATCCTCCAAGAAATTGAGTCAATAGATTTTTCTTTATAAAAATGAATGGGGGATTATTGAAAAGTGGAGAAAATTGAAAGAAATATGCTCCTCTCAAGTGATTGAAGAGGATATATTGAAGGCTCTTAACTTTGTGAAAGTCAAAGATCTTTGATATGAGACCCACTATATTAATCAATATGTGAAGGAAGAATCCTTATTCAAAGTTAGTCTTTCAAATCAATCTAGGAGATCCCATGCTCTTATGCTAAAGAAGTCTAATAAGGGTAAGGAAAGATCTAATCTCATTCCCCAATATCCTCCAAATGACCAATAAAATGTTCCAATTCTATCCAGAGAAAAATTCAAGCGACCTATAGATCCTTTGATAAGAAGCGTGGAATGAGCCCATAAAAAAATTTCCATTCTAAAGAGTGTTAAATCATATATGCAATGATAGCGTCTTTAAGAGTTGGTAAGAAATCTTCATTCTTTTAAATTTTCTTCTCTTTTTCTTTTCTCCACATCTCCCTTTTTTTAATATATATGTGTTTTTTTTATATTGAAGAAGGTGAGTATCGAGCTTGAATTAAATGCTACCTTGAAAATATGAAATGCTGAGTTTGTGAAGATCAAATATCTCCATAGTGAATATAAGCGATGATACGAGTCTAAGGTTAAAGAAGTTATAGCCTTAGAGGATTAGTTGACCAAGTGTAGGACTGAACTATTGACTATGGTGACTTCCCTTTCATTTCAACATTAGGGGGTTTATAGGACTCGGGATGAGCTAGTGAATGCACCAGAAAAAATAAATCAGACTATGAAGACCATATAAGGGGCCAATGCTAAGATACAAACTTTAGAGGCAGAGAACAAGGCATTACTAGCACAGATCTCAGAAAAAGAGAATATAGAAGTTGACACCAACTTGAAGATTATAGAGAACTTCAAAAATTCTCTAGCCTTCAAGAGTATAATTCGATTGGGTTCAAAAGCTAGATCATATTTACGATATTGAGGGAAGGATGCGGAATGTCGACTTATTGAAGAAGGTTTTATTCGTGATTTTTTGGAAAGGATCCATCTAGTTCATCGCAAGATAGGTGCAGATATTGAAGGCCTTTCACCGAGTCAAGTTTGTGAAGATTCATCTCTAGGGGATGACGTAAAGAAAACTTCTTCCTCTTTTTTTGGTGATAATAGTGAAGATGTGGATGTCATTTTATTATATTTTTATTTTATTTGTATTTCAATTTGAGATATCATCATATAATCATGTTTATGTATATGTCATAGTACTTTAGATTTTTACTTTAAAATAAAATGGTTGATGTTTAAAGTGATTTGTTACTGACTTATACTGTATGTTAGAAAGTTATTCAGTGACGTTAGCCTATATATTTTAAGAGAAAATCTAATAAGGATTTCTAACTCATCCGAGGTTGTTTGTCAAAGTTTCACTCTTTGACATTAATGTGTGAAGTATGTATAAAGTTTTGACTTATTCGAGATTGTTTGTCAGAGTTTCGCTCGATGACGTTAACCTGTGTGAAGTAAGTACAAAGTTTTGACCTATCCAAAGTTGTTTGTCAGAGTTTCGCTCGATGATGTTAACCTGTGTGGAGTAGGTCCAATTGAAACCACTTGGGATTGATTTTTATCTCTTATTGTTATTATTTTTTAATATATCATTTTTTAAATAAAAATATAAAACATCAAAATATAGAGTTCAATTCAAATGTTACATCATAAATTCATTGATAATATCTTCGTAGGTTCTCGGCATTCCAAGTGCACGGAAGGATTTTTCCCTCTGCATCTTTGAGCTTGAAAGTTCCTGGTTTAACCATAGCAACCACCACATAAGTTCCTTCCTAAAGAGGTGAAAGTTTGTTACATTGTGGTTCTTTTCTCGCAGATACCAAACTTTGTAGAATTAGATCTCCAACACTGATAGCCATGAGCTTCACTCTCCGATTAAAGTGGTGTGCGATCCGTTGATTATAGGAAGCATTTTTGATTGAAGCTACTTCTCTTATTTCAGGCAATAAATCAAAATGGTATCAGAGATTTTTTTCATTATTTGGTGCATAAAAAATTTGGGCCTTAGAACTAAAAGATACCGATGTTAACTAAAATAATCGCCTCCACACCAAAACACAAACTAAAAGGTGTATCACCAGTTGGTGTTCTTATAATTGTATGGTAAGCCCATAATACATTAGGGAGTTTTTTCATACATTGTCCCCCCAGCTTTATCGAAACGTGACTTCAAGCCTTTTAGAATAATCCGATTCGTAAACTCAATTTGACCATTTGTTTGGGGGTGTACTACAGTTGTATGACCAATTGAATGTGTAAATCTTTGTATAAGGAAGTGAATTGTGTTTTCGTAAATTGAGTCTCATTATCTGTTATGATTTTACTAAGAATTCCAAAATGACAAATAATATTTTTTTCAAATAAATTGTTTAGCATTGGCTTTTGTGATTTTTACTAATAGTTCTGCCTCAACCCATTTAGTGAAATAATATATTGCCATAATGATGAATTTTTATTGTCTAGTTTTAATAGGGAATGGCCCCATAATATCTATTCCCAATTGAGCAAAAGGCCAAGGGATCTAGAAAGATGAAAGTTCGGTTGGTGGAATGTGGTTGAGATTAAAATGCATCTAATAATTATTACACTTTTTTTATAAAATCTAATCCATCATTTTTTATTGTAGGCCAGTAAGACCCTTGTCTTAAGATTTTATGGGCAAGTGCTCTGCCTCCCAAGTGTTTTCCACAAATACTTGAATGGACTTCTCAAAGTGCATACTCTGGTCCAGATGGTGGAAGACATTTGATATATGGTCCTATAAATGATCTATTATATAATTCATCACCGATAATATTGAAGTTTACAGCTTTTCTTCAAATACAGATGGTGACAACTGGATCTTCTAGTAGAGCTCCATCACGTAAAAAGGTCAATATTAGATCTATCCAAGAAACTTGCCTTGATTCATCAATGGACTGTATTTCCTAAGGTCTTTATATGCTGGGAAAATGAATGTCTTCTATATACTTTCTCTTATAAATGTCAAAGGATGTTGAAGTGGCAGGTTTCAAAAGAACATCAGCTCTAGCATTTTGATTTCTTGGAATGTGAATGATTTGATATTTACTTATTCAAGAGAGAAGAGATTTTACTATATGAAAGTATTGCATCAGATGATGATTGTGAGTGTTGAAATCTCCTTCAACTTGAGAAACTATAAGTTACGATTTAGTATAAATTATAAGAATTTGAACTTCATAATCAATAGCCAATTTTAATCCCGCTTCTATGGCTTTATATTCTACAACATTATTAGTAGCTGGGAACTTTAAATTTAATCCATACTCAAGGACATCCTATTGAGGAGAAATGAGTAGAATTTCTGCTCCAGCACCAAAGTTTCCAGATGCTCCATCAACAAATAAAATCTAATGTTGTGATATTGAATGAGAAGAATTTATTTCAATAGAATCTAGGATGGTGCATTCAATAATAAAATCTGATAATACCTCAGATTTAATATCTAGCTTGGGCAAAAAGTGAATATCAAATTCTCCCAATTCAACTAACCATTTAACTAATTTGCCAGAAGCTTCTTATTTTTGGAGGATAGTTTTGAGTGGAAGTTGTGTGTAAACGTCGATAGAATGAGCTCAGTATGTGCATAACTTTCTTTACAGAGAAACACCAATGCCAAAGTTTATCTTCTAAAGGATAACATCCTTCTATGCCATATAAATTTTACTAGTGTAATAAATTGGTGTTACCTTCCTCATAGACCAACAAGCTTATTGCATGAGATGAGATAGAGATATAAATAGCATTTCTCCCATTGGATTTGATAACAATGGTAGGACAAATATTTTTTGAGCTACTTTCGAATGCGGTTTGACATTCATCATCATTGAAAATTATTATTTTAAGCACTCTTGAGTATTCTAAGAATGGGTATTTGTATTCCATTCGAGCTATGAATCGTGATAAGACCACATCCTCATGTTTAGGCTTTGCACCTCCTTTATGCTCTTTGGGGGTATCATATCTTGTATAGCCTTAATCTTTTTTAGGTTAGCCTCGATCCCTCGATGAGTGAACATAAACCCTATTTTTTTTCTAACTCACAAATTTGGTGGGATTTAAGTGTATATTATACTATCAAAGAAGCTTGAAACATTGCTCAAGGTTATTGAGATGTTTTATCTATTCAGTACTTTTAACCAACATATCATCCACATATACTTCCATTGTATGACCAAGAAGAGTTTTGAAAACTTTATTCATTAAGCGTTGATACGTGGCTCTTGCATTTTTCAATCCAAATTGCATTACTCGATAACATGTGATGTTTATTTTTGGTATGTATATGGGGGACACCATGTAGATCTGAGGGTGTACTTATTAAATGGTATGACATTGAGTATAATGTACTATCTTGAAAGATAGATCATCTTCAATGAACTAATCACAATAAAGACTCTAGACATAATGGGTCTTTGAATATACCATAGATTTTCCTCTTATGGATGAATAAAGAAGGGTTTATTTAGATCGGGTTCTAAAGTTTCTTATAAGCCCCTATAATTAATTACATAAGAAAGGTGAGTTCTTGAATACTCGATTAAAGTAGGTAATTATTATCTCCAAAGATTTTAATGATAAGACTATCAATAAATTGTGTTAGAAAATCAAATATGATAGATAAAAAGGAGAGGCTTATTATTGAAGCTAAAGAAGATGAGTACAGAATGCTCATGATACTAAAAACTTAGTGAGCATTCCAATCTATTATGGTTGGACTTTATATGTTTGAAAGGAATTATTTTATTTGAGTTGAATTTTTTAGATTGTTAGGGCTTATAATCTCACAATACAAGATTATAAAATGCTAAGGTGAGGATTTATGCTTATAGCTTGAAAGAAATAGCCATCTTAGATCCTAAATCTAAGGAGCTTTGGAATAAGCTAAATGACTAAATCTAAGCAAAATGAGTATATAGTTTACCTCCACAAGAGTAAATCACATTTGAACTTATAGCACGGGTGGCGGCCGACTAACTCCTCCTCTTTAAAACCATGTAGAGTCATATGATTTTGAAAGATGGTTAGATTGTTATTATTTACAAAGAAACTAAGGTCCTTAAACCTCCACTTGACTAGAGCATAAGTAGTATGAGTAATGACTTAGTCTAATGCAAATCTTATCAATTTTTATTTGATTTTTGACTCTTCATTTTGATAAAGGCTATAGGATTTTTATATGTCTAAATGGATGTTGAAATGAGGTTATTGGCTAAATTAGAGAGAGAGAGAGAGATTTTCCACCATAGAGACTCTCAAAGGTCAAGTCTTCTCCTATTGTGCAAGGATGAAAATCCCCTCTTAACAAGAGTGGAGCAATATGGATGCATGATATTAAGCATACAACATTCAGCTAAGGAATTGCTAAATCTTTTAATTATTTGGTTTAATGCCTAAGCTTTGTGTAAGGTTATGAGTTATTTTAAAACTTTAGTTATGAGTTGTAGTTGGGGTAGAAAGTTTATTTTTTTTTAAGAGCCTAATCGGATACATGCCACACATTAAATCACCATTCATAAAGAAACTAGAAAAAGGCATGCCATTTCTATTGAGCAATTGTAAACAAAACATCAAATGATTTTATAAATCTAGCATTAAAAGAATAATAGTTTTGGTGAATCTTCAACAAAATATAAATAGTAGGGAAACTTACTTATACAATATATGAAATAATAATTACAAATTATACAAATGAATAAATGCTATGGGGGGTCTTCTTATCTTAATATCTCATTCATTTCTTTATTTGGATTTGTTTGCTTCGAAGGCATCATAGGGTCTCCAAGGACAAAATCTTCTAGCCACTGCTCATCATAATCTCCCATAATATTAATCCTAATTGCTAATGTAAAATTATATTAAAAATAAGAAAAGTAAATCTAACTATACCTATAACATAAGTGTTAGCTAAGTACACCATACAACCCAAGTAGTTATATAGATAATTTGGACTTAACATCTTGCACATAATAAAACTCACACTAATTTAGATTATGCTTAGGGGTTAAGTACAAAGAGAGCATTTATATTTATTTTAAGCATCCCTTTAAGCATAATCTCCTACAAAAAATATGGTTGGGCTAATCACGACCTAACATCTAGTCTACGAAGCATACACCTTAACATCCAGTCTAAAATAATACATCATAAAATAAGACATTCATCACACCATGCACTGCCCTAACATAAAGTTATAAATGGTGATTTAATTATAAAGTGTGTGTATTAAGGCTTGTGTGGTATGCCTTAACTAGGTTTTTTTATAATTTTTTAAGCATGAAAGGGTGTTTAATCATAAGAGGTTGATTTCACTTTAAATGATTTAGTTAATTTGAGAAAGTCTTACTTAATGTTTTCTTTTGTTTCACTTGACTTACTCTTAACAACTAAGTGTTATAAAGAGAAGAAAAGAGAATCCTCTCTTTTATATCTACCTTAAGTCACTTATAGAGCATATTAGTTGAATGAATTCTCTTTGGTGAATGGCTTATTATATGTTTTAATTAATCCTAAGTTTGGGCTCACTTTAAATAATCTCATTCAATAAGAAAGACATCTTAAGATTAATTGGAATTAGTTATTATAACATAACACATGTTATTCATTTCTTTCCATCATATGTAACATGAATATGACTAAGTCCTAAACATATCTATACATGCAATATGTGTTGGCACACTTAAATGATGAATATGAATAAGTATATTTAAAGTTTATATTTTTTTTCTTTTGATTGAATTATTCTATGATATTAATTTAAAGCTATATCTAGATTATTATATAGAAACACATAGGAGTGAAATTAAATAGGTACATGTTATTGTTAATTAGGGAAGTGAGGTAATCAAATGACCTCCTTGGGCTACTTAAAGCCTCGTATTCTCGGGATGTCTAGACTAAATACCATTTGTATTCACACATATGTAAGTTTGCATACATGAATGTAAGAAAGAGAGCTTCCAATCATATGATTAATTAATTTTATCATTTAAACAATTGCATATGAATGTATTTTGGTAAAAAAAGAGGGGTTTTAACTCCATAATTAAATACACACACACACATGTAAAAGAGACATAAACTAGTACATGCCATTATTAACAAGGGAAGTGAGGTAATCAAATGACCTTCTTGGGCTTAAAACCTCATATTCTCGAGATGTCTAGACTAACTATTTGTTTTCTCAAATACATATGGATGTATACATAAATAAAGAAGAGAAAACCATGCAAAAGTTATATTTTGATTTGATTGAAAAGATTTATACATATGGAGTAAAGTCTTATTTAAATTCTAATATTGAAATATGTAAGAATGAAATCAAATGATGTACGTGCCATTGTTAAACCAGGGAAGTGAGGTAATCAAATGTCCTCCTTAGGGTTACTTAAAGCCTTGTATTCCCAGGATGTCTAGACTAAATACCCATTAACATTCTTACTTACAAATCAATATATGAATGAAAGAAAAGGGACTTTACTTCATACACTTAAGATATAATCATTTGAATTTCTTACATATTTATAATTAAGATTCATAGTATATGAAATCATTTGTTTATAAGAGTTGGAAAATAGAATTGGATTTAATAATGATAGTAGCCACACATATATTAATTTAAATCAACACATACAAACTTGACATAAAGGAAATCATTTATTTTTAATTAATTTTAGAAGAAATAAATGCATGAATCAACTAGAATACAACATTTTAATATGATTAGAAAGAAATAAAAAAAACATAAGCACATAATTTCATTCAATCCAACTAATTCCTAAGGACAATCATATTAATTAAGCTTATTTAAAATAAGCCAAAGTTTCTTAATGTCACTTTTGATCTTATGTTTAACTTGATTTAAGAGATATGAGAAAGGTTTGCTAAACATAATCTCATTCCCTTATGTGTGAGTTAATTTGATTTAATAAGAAGCAAATTAGATTGATTTTATGGATTGATTAAGTTAAGCATGAATTAAATTAATTAACTAAACCTTTACCTATGTTATCTTAAAGGTAATTGATTAAATGATTATGAGCTAATGTAATATGCAAATGAATTGAAAAGTAAATAGCAATGCTCCTATGAAATGAAAGCGGTCTAATGCAATTAGCTCATAATCATTTATTAATTAGGCTTAAGAAACTCACTTAATTATTTTCATGATTTTCTCACACATGTGAGTTAATCAAGATTTCATTAAACCTCTTTAGGTTATTGAGCACCTAAAACTCTATCCATGGATCAATTAAAAAAATCAGATTTAATTATATTTTTAATTTAATTAATCAAATGATTAATCCATTAACTCATTCTCTTTTCTTAATTATTAAACTTAGTTGGTTATCTTTTGAAATGACATGGTTTTAAGGGAAAAGGTAGGGAAAGAGGTCCCAACCTAATTCCATAAACCCTAACTTAATCAAGCATGATTTAATGTGATTTGGGTTTCAATTTAGCCAATTAAGTCATTAATTAATTAATTAATTAATCATTAATTAACATTTTGGTTGAAAAGAGGGAAACTTAAGAAAAATATTAGGAGGGCCATATCCAATTCCTAAGTCTCTTTTGTTCAACATTAATTAGGAGTCCAAATAGTTAATTAAATACTATTCATGTGTTTAATTATCCATTAATTAAGTTAAGAAGATAATTAGGGCTTAAATAATCAATTCTCTCAGCAAATAATAAATCCCAAGAAAATTAGAAGAGGCATAGATCATTCTCTCAAATAATCTTAAATTACCTGAATGATTAGAGAGTGATTAAGTTAATTAAGTTTTAACTAAATCCTAATTAAGCTCTATTTACTATTTAAAATCAAATAAACATATTTTTTTATTAATTTCTCTTCCAAAATACCTTTAAAATGAGCTATTATTTGTATTTTTGGATTTTTTTTTATAATTAGTTATTATTTATGAAAGTTTCATCGTTTAAGATGATTTTCATAAAGTCTATTAATTTATTTTATTAAAATAAACTATTTGAGCTCCAAAATTCAATATCTTCCACTCTAGAAGTCATTTTAACTTGAAAATTTTATGGTAGATTTATTTTAAATTCAATTTCAATTCACGAGTTTCAATATATATATATTTTATAATAATTGATAAAATTTAATTTTCACTAAAACTTAAATTAAGCTCAAAGTATTCAGTGAAATATAGGGATTTTGGGTTTGTTGGATTCTTCTCGGAAAGATGAATCCAATGAGCCATTGTTTGTAATTTTTCATTAAATATTTTATTTTCTATGAATTTTTGAAGCTTCAAGCAATTTAAATAATTTTTAAAATAAAAAATAGGATTTTTCCACATAAACAAATTGACTCCACGTGGCGACGATCTTTGCGTGTTCGGTGCGATTGTGCATCATGCGATGTCGTCGCGATTAGCATAACGTGGTGCCACGTGTCACCCTTTTTGTGAGTGGGAAGAGTTCATTCTATGGATCGGATCGAGTCGGTCACGGTCGGATGGTCAGATCGATCATCTAACGATAAAATCGTGTGAGTGCTTCTAATCATAGTTTTTCGATCCCTAGGCGAGATCGGTAGCGCTGTCGCTCCCCAATGGATGAAAGCGACCCTCAGTAGTATTTTGAGTCGAAAACAAATGTCAAAAAAATGACCAAATGAGGTCCGATTAGGCTCAATTTTGTGTCGATTCTTATCGAATTTTTTTTGATTCATGTGAGGATGATATAAAATAAAAATTACAAGGTTTATCTAAGAGAAATTCCTAAAACCATGTAAAAACTATCAAAAATAAAAGCTCCTAAGGCCGGCTATAGTTTGGCGAAATTACCTTGCCGAGGATGGTTTTAGGTGGCGGTGAAGATCCGAGTGAGCTCCCAGGTGTGAGAGGAAGCCTTGTAATAAGTTTGAACCTTTGGTTTGCTTTGGAATGTCATGATCACCAACCTTTACCGCACCCTCATCAGAATCTACTTAGCTTTGATATTTTTCAGTCCAAATGGCTCAAAGAAAGTGGGGAAGGGATGTTCTTTTTTGGGGAAGCTCTTGGGAGCTGAAAAATTGGGAGGAGGAAAAACTTGGATGCTTCAATTTCTTGTCTTTTTGGGATGGCCAAAAATAATAATTAAAGGTGATGGGGAGATGGTTGTGAGGTGATGGCTTGATCGAGGACTTTCGATTTAGCTCCAAAGTCTTTCTTTGGAGCTATGGAGTTAGTCCTCATTGAATGCAAGTGATGGAGAGGATTAATTGCAAGTGATGAGGAGGATTGAATGAGATTTAGTGGAATCCTATGTGGGAAAGGATCTATGAGGGATTTGATTGGGTTGGGCTGATCCCAAGAGGGTTTGGATTGGGTTTGATTAGCTCCTAAGATGCTATGGGTTGGTTTTAAAGGATTTGGCTTAATTTGGGTCATTTAGGTCACATTGGGTCATGTTGGGTTAAGTTGACCAATTGGTCAAATTGGGTCAAACCAAAGCTTAGGTTAGGTTCAAATGATGATTTCAAGTATTTTGGTATGATCAATTTGATTTAATTTGGCCTAGAATTAATTTTGTCTTATTTGAAATCAAATGGGTCAAGTTGACCAATTTAACCAAAATTGGCCAAATTAGCTTGGGTTATGGGTTGATTCATGTTCAATTAGCTAATTAAAGATGAATGTAGTTTTTGGTTTGAATCAATTTAGATTTAATTTAGATTTAGGCCAAGTTGACCTTTTAGGTCAATTTAGGCTTTGTGGGTCAATTGGGTTAAGTTGGATTAGGTCTAGCTAAATTGATGGTCAAGTCATGTTCAAACATTAATCATGGGTTGATGTGAATCAATGGTTTCAACCAATTTGGTGTAGGGTGAGTTTTGGCTAGTTTTAGTTCATTTGGGCTAAAGGGTTTACTTGGTCAAATGACCAAGTTGACTTGGCTTGACCCAATTTATGGCAATTGGTCATCCTAGGGTGATCAATGGCCATGGTATGAGGCTTGGATGGGCTTGGTTAAATCCAATTTATGTTGGATTAGAACTCGATTCAAAAGGGTCCTTTATGTTACTTTGGATCAAGTGAGCCTAAGTGAGCCAATTGGCTTGGTTTTGACTTGGTTTAAGTTTAGTTGAACTTATATATGATCCTAGGATTGAAATAGAAATTCAACTGCAATCAATTTGGAGTCCAATGGATTTTGGTTCATTTGAAAATTTTAAGTCAAAAGGGCTAAGTTGGGCTTGGCTTGGGTTGATGGGCTTGGCTTGGGTTGACTTGAATTTGGATTGATGATTGTAAGTTTTTTTTATATTTAGATAGGTGATTGAAAGAGTGATTGATTCAAGAGAAAATCCATTAGTTTTTTTACTTGATATGGATAGGATTTAGCTAAGTCCAAAGAATTGGTTCAAAGGCTTGGGTGAGTTTTGATCTAATGGTTTTGGTCATTTGAATATAGATTTCATTTATATTTGGGAAGATAATCAAAGGAACAATTGACTTATAAAAAAATCAATTACGTTTGAAGTGATTTGAAGGTAAATTTGGCTAAGCTCATGAAGGTAGGTTCAAAGGGCTTAGAAATTTAAGTTTAATTTGAGTGTAGATTTTGTTTATATTTGTGAAGATGATTGAAGATATGATTGAATCATGAAGAAATCAATTGAAGTTGGATTTAATTAGGTGGAGATTTGGCTAAGATCATGGAATCAAATCACATGGCTTAAGAAGGATTTTGGGGTTTGAGTTTGATCATGGGCTTAAATCATTTGGAGCTGTATTTGAATTAGAATTTGATAGTTTGTTTGAAGGATTGAATTGACATTTTAGAAAATCAATTGAGTTTGGGTGGATTTGAATTTGGCTAAGCCCATAAGATAAAATCATAGGGTTTAGGAAGGATTTTAAATTTGGATTTTACTATAGATTTCAATCATTCGATTTGAAATTTGGATTTGGATTTAAATTTGAAATTGAATTTGAGGTTTAGTTTGAGATTTTTATTTTAATTGGATTTAAGAAGGTGCACATGGATTGAGTTTAGGCTATAGGATAGGTGATTTCCTTTAGTCCTAAGGCATAGCCTAATCCTATAATTAACCTTTTTAAGTCTCTAGGCTTAGGTTAAGTGTTCACCTAATCACTAGAAGTGTCTTATGATTAAGAAGCTCTTAGTGTCTAGAAGAGTCCTAAGTCTAAGAAGATGAGGTTGAGATCTCTCTAAAAGTGAGATCAACATAACAATACAACCCTTTATCTAAAAGTGGTGGCTTCTTCATCATATGGATTTATCTTTATTTGATTATATATAGAGTAAGCATCCATAAAACTAAGCATTTGATGACTTGAAGTGATATCAACCAACTAGTTTATGCTTGGAAGAGAAAAACTGTCATTTGGGCATGCTTTATTAAGATCGATGTAACAAACACACATTATCCATGCCCCACTAGACTTCTTCACCAGGACAATGTTTGCTAACTAAATAGGATAATACACTTCTCGTATAAATCTTGCATCTAAAATCTTAATAACTTCTTGTTCAATTGCTTGTAGATGATCTAGAGTGAAGTTTCTTTCTTCTGAATGATGGGCTTGAATGCTGAGTTAATTTTGAGGGAATGAGATATTACCTTAGGATCAATTCCTGTCATATCTGTTGGATTCCAAGCAATAATATCCTGGTTTTGACGTAAAAAATTGATGTACTGCTTTCTTTCTTTCTCAGAGAGCAACAAACCTACTTGCACTGCTTTTGGGGGATATTCTTTTGATAATAGGATACTGATCAACTCTTTGGCTGGTGATGCTCTTTGGAATGTTTCTTCATCTCCCAAGTCAAAACTTTTGATGTTTAATATTATTGAGGGTCATGGTTGGGCCTGCCTCAAGTAACAGGTTTGTGCTATATGCTGGTTGCCACGAACCTCACCTATTCCATTAGAGGTTAAAAATTTTATTTTTAGATGAGGTATGGAAGCGATAGCACCAAAAATTGATTGTAGGGGTCTTCTAAAGATAGCATTATAGGCTGATTCTGATTTAACTACCATAAGTTGAATCAAATGCATGGCTTGTTTAGAAAATTCTCCAAGAGTAACCGAAAGTGTTATTGTTCCTTCTACCTTTATCGGTTGATTGTCAAAGCCATATAATAGCCCAACAGCTGGTTAGAGTTTTTCTCTTACAATACCCAAATTTAAGAATGTCAAGTAAAATAATACGTCGATAGAGCTGTTATTGTCAACTAAAATTCTCTTAACATTATAACAAGGATCTCCAATCCCTATATTGATAACTAAAGGATCTTTATGTGGAGTTTGTATCCCTTTGAAGTCAGAATCATCAAATATGATAGACTGACCAATTCATGACCTCTTTATCCTAGGCTCTTTGGGTATAATGAGCATAACTTGATAAGAAAATTATGGTCCGCCGGCGATAGTTTTGATTTCTCTGACTATTTATCGATTTTCTTATGGTTCTCTTGGTTGCTATCATGGCTAGGGTTGATTTTGCCCTCTAACAGGATTATTATTATTTCTTTGTTGATTCTGAACAAACTGCCAGAGGTAGCCCTACTGTAACAACCTTTTGATTTCTTCCTTTAGATGTCTACAGGCCTTAGTGGTATGTACGTATCCTCGATGAAAATAACAATATTGATCTTGATTTTCAGTGTTCGGTCTTAGGGATTAGGCCATTTGATATTATTTTCATTCTGAATAGCCATTAAAAGGTTCATGCAAGAGGCATTTAAAGGTGCATATTCTTTTGCGGGCGAGGCTCACGCGATGATTGGGTAGGCTTAGGGGGTAGGTTCCAAAACTTCTGGTAATCATGCTTTTTTGGGTGAGATGCGTGAAGACTATCATTTGTGTCTCCCTTACGCTTCTTAGAAGAATGTTCAAATTGCTTCTTATGGGCATTGATGTCCATATCCACCATAATCTATGCCTCTAGTCTTCGTATGAGGTCTCCATAAGAAGGAACTGTTTCACTCATCAATAATGAGTATAATGGTTCTGGCCTTAGGCCTCTTATAAAAAGGCTTCGTAATAATTGAAGGTATACTCTTGGAATTTCTCGAGCTTCACTCGAGAATATTTTAAAATCTTTTTTTTAGTGTTTCTTCTTCATTGTGGTGTATTCTAGAAAGGTGAGATGGATTGAACTGTTCGATAAAGAATTTGGCCAAATGAGAGAAGTTAGAAATGCTCCTTTGAGTGAGGGAATAGAACCACGTATGAGCTTGTCCTTTGAGAGTAATTAGAAAAATTTGACAGAGTAAAGCATCAGAAGCTTGTTGAATATGTATAATAGTTCTATGTCGATATACGTAAGGTACAAAAGTCCCATCGTAATGCTCCATGTTAGGTAGTTTAGACCCCACCGAGATGGGTTGTTGAAGAATTTATCATACAAAAGAGAAGATTCTCGAATGCTCGGAAGATGAATGAATTGTCTATCTCTTTGAGGAAATTCTTTTCAGACTAGATGCCGTAACTCATTTCTAATGACTTCACTTTATTTATTGGGTTATTATTAGTTAGTTATTATTATTTATTATTTATTAGTTATTAGTTTAGTTATTATTTAGTTTTTTAGTTAGTTATTAGTTATTTAGTTTTTTTTAGTTTTTATTAATTTATTAGTTTAGTTATTTAGTTTTTAATTTTTAGTTTTATTATTAGTTATTAGTTTAGTTATTAGCTAGTTATTATTAGTTTTAATTAATTATTATTAGTTAGTTAGTTTTTATTTATTATTTTTAGTTATTAGTTATTATTTTATTAGTTTATTATCATTAATTTAGTTATTTGGTTTTATTAGTTATTAGTAATTTTTATTATTAGTTATTATTATTAATTTTATTATTAGTTATTAGTTTAGTTATTATTAGTTAGTTAGTTATTAGTTATTAGTTATTAGTTTTTAGTTAGTTAGTTATTATTAGTTTATTATTAGTTATTAAGTTTTAGTTAGTTAGTTTATTAGTTAGTTATTACTTATTTTTTTAGGTTTTTTAGTTTTTTAGTTTTATTATTAGTTTAGTTATTAGGTTTTATTTAGTTATTAGTTTATTAGTTATTAGTTATTATTAGGTTTAGTTATTAATTAGTTTTAGTTAGTTTTATCATTATTATTGTTGCGTCTTTGAGAGAATTTTATTAGGTAGATCACGAGATCTTGCTTGTTAGCCCAAAATTATCTCTTTACAGAGATGATTCTACTTATTTAGGGCTTTTGATTTTCTCTATAGGTGCTTATTTTTTATTTATGTCATTACTTGTGTCTTTGAAAATGAGCTATGTAGGGATAAAAGAGAGTGATCCTCTCTTTCTTTCTCTTCATAAAACTTAGTTGTTTTTTTGGAGGTCAAATGAAACAAAAAAATATGTTAAGTAAAATTTACAAATTGATTAAACTATTTAAAGTGAAATCACCTTTTTATTATTAAACGTCCTTCATGCTTATAAAATCTTAACTTTGAAGCCTAGCTAGGACATACCACACAAGATTTAATACACACACATTAGATTAAGTCACCATTTCTAGCTTTATGTTAGGACGGTGCATAGTTTGATGTATATTTTATTTTGTGATGTATTTTTATAGACTGGATGTTAGGGTACGCACAAGCAACTGCTCCCATCCTTTACTTCGGTTTCCAAAACCGCAAGAAAGGGGCGTGAATTCCTCAATCTGCATGCATGAATTCTGAAGGTTCTCCCTTCCTCTCTCCCACACACACTCTCTCTCTCTCCGCCCCCGGCTATTTCTCAAAAAAAAAAACCACAAAAAATATTGAAACAATCAGACCATATGATAGTATCTTCTCCTTCCTTTCATATACCATGATGATTATTTTTTGCTATCATTTTCCTGCTCAAGTTATATTATATTGCATGTAAATTGTTTTCTCTCCCCCTCGTTCAAACTCTTTTAACTACAAGCGTGCAAGCAACTGCTCTCGTCCTTTACTTCGGTTTCCAAAATCGCAAGAAAGGGGCGTGAATTCCTCAAACCGCATGCATGAAGATAATGGCCAATATGCTACATAATTTGGACACTGAGATGTTGAACTCAGGTACCCTATCATATAGAAATTGGTGCTAACATTTATTATTATGGCTTACAACTTTGTCCTTACTTTCAAGTGCACCCAATAAAAGTCATCTTTGACCATTCTCTTAAAGTAGTGCCATGTTCTGTCTGATCGTGCGGTGATTTCATTTTCTTTATATTTCATAGGGGTTTATCTCCATTTTGGGATCTCGAATTCACTTTCCGTCGATCTCCGTGCTCTCTCTCTCTGTTGATGAATCTTATCCTTGTCAGGGCTGTTGCGGATGCGAAGAAACCTTACGAGAATATAAATGAGTTGTGAAAAAAGATTTCATGAGTTTGAATTGATTTAGATTTAATTTAGGCTAAGTCCTAAAGAGGGGATTAAAGGACTTAGGAAATATTTTAAACTTGGAATTTAATGTCAGGCACCACTTCCTCCTCAAAGTCTATTTCCGCTCCATTTTTTGATAGTTTATATAATTGTTTGATGTTATGTTTACATTGTGCATTAGGATGGCATGCTTTTCATACTTCTTAATTGATTGATACTTTAATGTGTGGCTTGTATACGATTAGGCCCTTAGGATAAAAATAACTTTTCTACCCAACTAATCACTCATAACTAAATTTTAAATAACAATGATGGGATGTGTCATTCCAAGGAAAGTCATATGCTTTGCAAGATGCTTAGGTTGTTATTTATTTAGAAATGACAACCTAAGCATATAAATGACATATAAATTTAAACAATCAAAACCAATTCCAAAAATCTAACTCAAATCCACTCAAAATCCAACCTAAGTCTTTCAAGCCAAAATCTTGAACTTAGCCAATTAACTACAAATCAAGCCAAACTCTAGATTTTCCATCATGATTGAATCAACCCTACAATCATGAATCCATATATAAATACAAACTTCAATCACCAGATCAAAAATTAATTCAAAAATTAAAGCCAAAATCCCTTCATATTCTTCCTTCGAATATAAAATTGTCAAATAGATCAAAACCCATTTGACTTCAAACCACTTGCAAATGGATTTATATTTGAATTATAAGTTTATATACAAGTTCAATGAAACTCAAATAGCGCTTTGACCAAGCCATTTGATCAACTTAGGCTCACTTGACCAAAGTGACCTAAAGTACCCTTATGAGCCACATTCTAATCCTAACCAAATTGGATTGAACCAAACTCACCTATGCCTCTCATCATGATCAATAATCATCATGGGATGATCAATCAACCAAATTGGATCAAACCAAGTCAAACCTAGGGGTTGACCAAGTCAACACTTAGCTAAAATGAAACCTAACATAGCCAGAATCCACCATAGGCCAAATTTATTGAAACCATTGATTTAAGTTCATTCATGACCTATGTTTGAACTTGATCAAGTCAACATTTGAGCCTAACCTAGCCCAATTGGTCACTTGACCCAAGTTGACCCAACTTGACCTAAAAAGTCATAATGTGGGATGATCCAATAGTCAATATTGCATGCAATGGAAATTATCTTCGAAAAAGACCAACCACACTTAAGCTAGAGATCTATTTTCATGAAAATACCTCACCAGAGCTAAGACCTATGGTTCGCATGCTTGAGGAAGCTTCATCTAGTTGAAACGAAGCCCTGTTGATCAGCACAAGCCTTACTTTGGTGTGAATTGCCTTGGAGACCAAGATCCTCTTCCTCGACATTCGACTTTGATCAACCTTAAGTTTAGGTTTATGTTTTTTTTAGTTGAGTTTTATTTTTATTTTATTTTTAAGGTTTAGGTTTTATTTTTTTATTTTTTGGTTTAGGTTTATATTTTTATTTTATTTTTTAGGTCGACAGCGATGGTCGGTGGAGGTGACCAATGGCGGTGGTTGACGGTGGCGAGAACCAGTGGTGGTGGCGACACGATGTGGTTAGGATGACGGCGGTGGTTGGTGGATGATGGCGCGGTGGTTGTTGACCGTCAACTAGTGGCACAATTATGTTTGGAGCCTCATCTCTGTAACACTTAACTTAGTCTTATGCTTCTCTTTTATTGGCCAACATTCTGCACCATAAGTCATTGCAGGTCTTACCACCATCTTATAAAATTTTCCCTTAAGTTTAAGTGAAACTTTTCTATCACATAATAGGCGAGATGCATTCCTCCACTTCAACCATCCAACTTGAATTCTACTAATCCCCCATAACATTCATTCCAAATCTTAATTACGTTCTAAGGAATGAGATTCCTTAAGAATACTCTTGATTAAGATAAATGATCATAGTCTCCAATGATTTTAAAGATAGGACTATCAACAAATTGGTAATTTTTGGAAAATCAAGTGGGATTGATCAAAATGAGGGAGTTATTATTGAAACCAAAGGGAGATGAGTAGGGAATGCTCATGATACTAGGAAACCTAGTGAGCATCCCAAACTATCCTATGGTTGAATGTCGAGGAAGAGGATCTTGACACATCCCATCATTGTAATTACAAGTAAATGATTTAATTATATATTTGAATAACAAATATTCATATATGAACTAATAATAAGTACAATCCAAGGAGTACTTTCACATCCTTCCCTCATGGAATGACACATCCCATCATGAAACTTATAGTTTACTATAGCAGTTTGATCAAATTTCATAAAATCCTATGTGTGGTTGGTAGTTGCTCCAAGGCTTCACATGGTGCATAAGACATAGTCTTATGACCAATGTTCATCCTAACCCCATAACATTCATTCCAAATCTTAATTCCAAAATTACATGAAAATGGGAAAGTAAATCTAAATAATTAAAGTCTCTAAAAGAAATTAGTTCAAATTAGATACTCTACCCTTATTTTTAGCTCCTTATAGCTCTATTGATCCCATACCTTGATTCTCCCTAAGAAATATTTAACCTCCATTTATTCACCTTTAACTACTTTAGCCAACCTCCAAATTCAACCGGTCAGATCCATGTTAATAGCAAACCTATTTTGACTCCATTGCTAGTCTTGATGTCAAAAAATTGATCTAAGTCAAATTAGTGAGATCAAGAAAAATATGTGAAAATAGAATACATGCACTTTATTACAAGTATGGTTCTTGGTTCTATCTTGTTCATTTTCCCTTTAAGGTTATTATTTCTTTGTTGATTCAACAAACTTCATCACAACCTTTTGATTTCTTCCTTTAGATGTCCAAACCAAGTTCATTCATGAAAATAATATTGATCTTGATTTCAATCATAGGCCATTTGATATTTCATTCAATAGCCATCAAATCCATCAAAGGCATTTAAAGGTGCATTTTTTTTTGTGGTTTAGGTCAAGGTTAGGTAGGCTTAGGGTTTAAAACTTTTGGTAATCATGCTTTTTTTGGTGGATGGTTAAGGGTTTATGGTTTGGGATTTTAGAAAATGTTCAAATTTTTTATGGGCAATTAAATCATAATCTATGCCTGGTACAAAGTTCTCCAGAGGAATTTGATCACTCATCAATAATGAGTATAATGGTTTACATTATCTATGAAAAATTTAATAATATATTTCTCTTGGAATTTCTCAATCACTCAAGAATATTTTTAAAATACATTTTTTTAGTGTTTCTTCTTCATTGAGATATTCTAGAAATGAGATGGGTATAGTTCATCAATTTGAGATGAATTGTTGACAAAGAATTTGAAAGAGAAGTTAGAAATGCTCTTATGGAATAAAATATGTATGAGCTTGTCCTTTGAGAGTAATTAGAAAAGTTTGATAAAAATCAAAGCTTGTTGAATATGTATAATAGTTCTATAATGATCGATACTCATAAGGATCAAAGTCCCATGTAATGCTCCATGTTAGGTAGTTTAAACCCCATAGCGATGGGTTGTTGAAGAATTTATCATACAAAGAGAAGATTCTTGAATGCTTGGAAGATGAATGGTGTCTATCTCTTTGAAAATTCTTCTGGACTAGATGGTAACTCATAATGACTTCCTGGATGTTTCAATAAAGCTGATTCTACCAAAAAAACGCATAGAATGGTGAGTTGAACTAGAAGTATTATCAATATTCATATTACAATGATGTGCATAGGAATTTTCACATGATCTTGATGGGGTTCTTCATTAATTTCTCCAAAATAATCAACGTCCCATGATATTGTGATTTCCTCAAGTTATGGTGTCCTTCTGGTTTGCAGCTCATATCTTTGAAGGATTTGAGCTTGTTGGTCCTCTATTCTTTGCATACGCTCCTTAAAGGTACAAAGTATTTCACCTATCTAGTGATTTTGATCTTGTTGGGAAACTTGGTCATCTCACATGATGAAGTAATGGGAATTACATTACGATCACAGCCTCAACTAGTTACGATGTAAAACTTAGCAGCTTTGTTGAAATCACACACAAATAAATAGTTGAAAATAGAATAAAAAATTCTAAAATTTTTATAGAAAGAGGAGAAAAATCGACTTAAAATGCTATATATATATCTTGGTATAAAGTTCAAATCTTTAAGATTACAAGATTATATGTAGGAAATCATGATAATGAATTTTAGAATCATGTTATAACTGACTATCTTTAGTTGGGTACGGTTGTTGGTGGCCGTCGATAATAATTAGCGGCGATTTTTGATGATCAATTCAAACTTCTAACTCTCTCGACTTTCTCCCAAGTTAAACATCTCCTCCTTCCTTCATGACACAAATGAGATTCTATTTACAGGATTCTGAGAGTGACATTTTGGTTATTGTAGCTAAAATCTCAAAGCACTCCATTAGACAGTTTGTATTGATTTATTTGATCATAGAGAGTTTTTAGTGATTTTACCATTCAAACGACCATTGATTTGAGTGATCTTGGGCTCGTTCAATTCATCTCATTGAATTTTTCGATTGACTATAAGGAAATTTGGAAGTCATTTGATCATCCAGTCATTATTTCGAAGTTTTCATATGTAACTTTTGAGCTTGATTTGAGCTCATTTGAGCTCAATTTAACCAGATTCTAGTATTGTTGGACTCGTAGTCATTTAATTTGATTATATACATACTTTAACTTGATATTCATGCTTGATTTATAAATTTTAGAGAGATATATCAACTCTAAGAGCTAAACCCTATACCGTGTGACAACTGTCTTCCTCCAGTGTTTGCATGGAATAGCACTACTCCCAGGTGTGTACTAGTCAGGTACACGAAATGGACGATCACGCAGCTGATGGTGACCCTCTACTGCAAGATCCTTGGCAGTGTGCATCATATCATCCTGTGACTGGAATATAGGTGAGCCTATCAATATGTAGAAGGACCGGATCAACATCGTAGGACCCACGGGCGATGGCCCGGCTCCGCCATGGTGCGACACCCTCAGTAGGCATCGATCCGTAATATGTGTCACCAATACACGCCATCGTCTCGTGCACGCTCATACTCACACATCTCGTAGGGGTGACCATCAAAGACCAAGTATGGCTGAAATATGTCCCGAGTTGCCACGATATGCTCCGCCTACATAAAAAATAGAATGTAAAATTAGCACTTACATAAATATTGAATACTTACTTATATCATAACTTACATAAATACGCTCCACTGGTGCTCTGGCATAGTAAGTGGTCGGAGGATCTGTCGGGTTGGCCAATAAATACAGAGAAGCCCATGATCTGAACTAGCACATGTACTGGCTGATAGCTGTCTTCCTGTCCACATCCTCATCTAGGCCCTCGACAAGGCAATCCCTCTGCCTCTCCCAAGAAGCAATGTGTGACTGGTGGTAATCAACCCAGTCGGTATCCGCTTTACCCCAACCATCTACCCTTTTGAAACTAGGGTCAACTGGAGCTACATCTACTGGGAATAAGGCCAAGGCATACTTATCTGGTAAATGCCACTCAACTCTCTCTTCCGATAAGAGGGACTCGTCAACCATATGTATTCATGAAAGATGAGCATGATCGATGATCTGCCACCATGGCTTATCACTATATATATAAAAAATTATGTTAAAACATAATTACATATATTTAAACTAAAGTGTTAACCAAAATCCAACCTGTTTGCCAAGCCATCTAGCTCATTTCTATAATCGCAACATTCGCATGTCGAACATACTTCTCATTCCATCTGCTAGCAGGCGTAACCCATTCTAAAAAATAAAATTCACTTACGATCGTGGTGCATGTCGCCACATATGAGGCAATACTAGGATGAACCTCGCCAGTGTAGCCTCCAATGGTGGCCTCAAGATGTCTATGTCATCGACATCTAGGCGGGCGGTCTCCATCGATCGCCGAAAAGAATCGCAAATATAATAGTGTTAAGATACATCAAAGAAAAGATTTATCTCAAAGGGAATATGGAGATAACTCCATGATAAGATATATTACTCACGCAGTCCACACCAATTTGAATCATAATTTCTTCCCAAAATGAAAAGCAACTTCCATTCATAAAAATGTTAGATATGTAAATGAATAATTGTATGATATGTATGTAAATATTTCTAAAAATTTTCTTTTATGATGGGATTACAAGGCATTTTGTTGAAAAATATTGATTATAATTATGAGTAAAAAAAGTTTACAAATTGAATAAGAGTTTATATGACTATAAGCAAGCTTCTTGATAATGTACCATAAATTTAATAGGTTCAAGCACTATGGTTTTACTACAAGCAACATTGATCATTGTTGTTATATCAGAGGTATTACTAAGGATCTCTTATATTTCTTCATTAGGAAGATGGCATGTTGATTATAGAAGAAAATCAAAGAAAGATCATTAAACCAAAGCAATATTATTGAAGAAGTTTGACATGAAGCACTCTTAATGAGACAAAGGAGATTCTTAGGATGAGTATTACACATGAAAAATATATTAGTAATGTTAAAATTATCTTAGGCTTGTTAAATTGAATAAGTGTTCAATAGGTTCAATATGTCCAAACTATAATTAGTCTGCGGTCATTATTTTTAGGTTTTAAAGAAAGAATACCCTTAATAAGATAGACAACAAATATATGGCCAAATTTTTCTATGCTTCAATAGTTGACTCATTAATGTATTAGAATATTAGAGTATTAATCATCACATTAATCGTCTCTACCAACTTAATGTGTGTGGGGGATATAAATAGATATATGTTTTTGCTTGAATTTTAGTTTGCTGATCAAATCATAAAAGAAACATACAGATGAGAGCACAATAGAAGACAGAAAAAGAGAAGAACAAGAACATGAGAAAAAGCATATGTACATTAATTTTCTATCGAATACCTGGAAAAGACGCGCAATGCACGGTCGACCTACGCTGACGGAAGTTCGAGGGGGGGAGGACCGTGCTCGGTGGTCGAGTTTGATCGAGCTCCACGAGCGGAGGAAGGATTGGGCGAATCGAGAGAGGGAGCGATCGGGGTCGATCGACCCTAATAATATGTCGGGGCCAATCGCCAGATTAGTGGGCGCCGGCTCATATCTGAAAGCCGGCCACTAACTGGTGATGGCTTTAGACCAGCCGTCACCCCTATTTAGTCTGATTCTCAGATGGCACGCACGACCGATGGCGGGCATGCCCACTAATTGGGTGACTATACCTATTCTTAAATTTTTTTTATTAATACTTAATTACCTAATTCAGATTCTAACCATACTTAATTTAAAAAAATTGCCTTCTTTGACTAGAGCACGTTTCTCTTCACTTATCTTAAGCGGCAACTTTAGTCGGCATTCAAACAGTGGTGATAAAAAAGAAGAAGGAAAGCAGCGAAACACTGAGAATTTGGTGAGAAATCTTGCCTATTTTTTCTTATCTATTTTTTAATCGTTTTAGGCAGTATACTCCATTATTTCTACTCATTGCTATCATATATATCTTACCATGTGACTGGCTACTTAAGAAACTTCATCATTTTTCTTTTGGCCTTTTTTCCTTTCATCATTAAAGCCAATATACTCCCTTTATACTCAATTTCTAGTCATTGTTATCTCCATATCTTGTTTCATAAGAATCTTAACTGACATGCCTGAACAAAAATATAACACATACCCACCAATCATCAAATTTAAGAAAAATATAAGGACTTGAATTAATTTCTTCATTGAACTAAGGTACTACTTTTTTTAAAAATGAGGCACCCTTCTATCTTTTTTTTTAATGTGACAACCTTTCAACTATATTATAGTTTAATGGATGTCTCTTTCTTATCACAGAGATGAGGTCTTCGTTGGAGGGTTTGCTTCGTAGAGGTTTGCATTAACTTTCATATCCCTTGAAAAAAGACCTCTGTCCTCAAGATCAAGATTCGGATGGATATAATGTAGCTCTTGTTCATCAAGTCAGATTATGTATTTAATGGGTAGAGTTTATCCCTAAATATGGTGTTGTTGTATAGCACTATCTTCATGCGAGTTCTAGCAAGAGTCGAGGATGAATCCATTAATTAAGTTGGCTAATCATTATGAAATAGTGAATGCACATAGGGAATGAGATTATGACCTCTTTTTCAATTTCTTCTCCTAAGTTTATTTCATTTGGATAACACTTAATCAATTTACAATTAATTAATGGCTTAATCACTTCATTAAATAGCTTGATTAATCAAACTCAAAACCAAATCATTCCAGAATTCAATCATTCAATTCTTGGGTAGATTCTTAGGTATTCAATAACCTAAGAGAATTCTAAAAGAAATTATAATCAAACTACATGTGTAGGAGGGTTATAAAAGTACTTAATGAAACCCTTTAGCTTAATTAACCAATAATTATGAGCCAATTGCATTAGGTTCATTTCTTAGGTGCATTGTTGATTTAATTTTCATGTGGTTGCATATCATATGTTGGCTCATAATTACTTGGATAATTATATTAAAGTGGTAGAAGTAAGGGGTAATTAATGAATTTAATTCATACCTTAACCTAATCAAAACATAAAATCAACCTAATAGTCCTAAATTAAACCAAACCAATTCACACATGGGGGGAATGGGTTAGGACTAGCAAACCCTTCTCATATTTCCTAAGTCAAATCAAATTTAAAGATAAAAAATCTCCTTAAAATTTTTTGATTCATTTTAAATGATCCTATTTATATGACTGTCGTTAGGAATTAATTAGAGTGAATGAAGTCACGTGTTTACATTCCTTTATTTCTTTTCAAGCATGCTAAATATTATTTGCCATATGAAATCATGCATTCATTTCTTTTAAAAATTAATTAAATAAAATATTTTCTTTTATGTCAAATTGCATGTGTTGGCTAAAATTAAGAATATGAGTGGCTATTATTATTATTAAATAATTTTTTTTAAACTTATAAATCAAAGAATATAAATGAAGTGATGCTAGCTATAAATATTTATAAGCTTGCATGTGATGATATCATAAGATGACTATTATGAAGTTCTCTTTCCTTCTCTTAATATGGATTGTCATAAGATTTGTAAGTGTATAGTTCATTTGAAAAGAACACAACACTTGCCTAAATCTATTCCTATGCATCTCTATATTAAGGCTTAGGAAGGACCTTCATATTACACATGTAAAATACACAAATAAATCAAATATAATCTTTTGCATGATTCTTTATCCATTTAGTTCTTTTTGTACATCTATATGTATCTAAGAAAAGTGGTATATCAGTCTAGACTTCCTGAGGTTGCGAGGCTTTATGTAGCCCTAAGTAGGTCTTGTACCTTACGCCCCTGGTGTAGAAAACAATGACGCCGTACTCACTTATAACTTTTATACATGTGGATGAGCATTTAGCTAATGGATGAAAAATCACTCTTTTCTACGTAATAAAGACATGCATCAATGATCCAATTAACAAATGGATTATCCAATTTTCAAATCACATCTCTTTGCATTCATCATCAAAGTGTGCTAAGATTTGCATTGCATGTATTGGCATGATTAGGATTATTCATATGCATGGTATACATGGTGGAAAGAAATGAATGGGTATATTTTATGTGATAGTAATCCACCCTAATTAATCATAAGATGCCTTTCTTATTGAATTGGGCTATTTAGAGTGAATATAAACTTAGGGTTAATTAAAACACATAATAAACCATTCACTAAAGGAAATTCATTAATGAATCTGCCTTAGAAATGCTTTAAGGTAGGATGAAAGAGAGCTCTCTTCTCTTTTATTCTCTTTATAACATTTAGTCACTAAGTGTAGGTTCATTCAAACCAAATCGAATCACTAACTAAAATTGACAAGTCAACTAATTCACTTAAAATGAAACCACCATCTAAATTGAATCTTTCATACTTAGTAAATCATAACTCTAAAGCCTAGCTAAGACATGCCGCACAAGCCTTAAATGACACACACATTAGGCTAAGTCACCACTTCTAGCTCTATGTTAGGGCAGTGCATAGTTTGATGTATGATTTTATTTTATGGTGTAATATTTTAGATTGGATGTTAGGGTGTATGTGCATAGACTAGATGATAGGGCGATCTTAGCTTAATCATGTCTTCTGTAAGGGATTGTGCTTAAGGGACCACTATTATAAAAATAAAAAGGATATAAATGCTTTTGTTGTGCAGGTTGCTTAGCCCCTAAGCATAGATTAGGACAGGTGGACTTGGTTACTCATGTGCAAGATGCTAAGTCCAAATTATTAATATAACTGCTTAGTCTGAGTGATATATTTTAGTTAACCTTTGTTTTACAGGTTTAGTTAGATTTACCTTTCCCATTTTTGATGTAAATTTTATAATTAAGATTTGGAATGAATGTTGTGGGAGATTAAGATGAACATTAGTTAAAGAGATCATGTCCTTTTTGTACCATGTCATTCCTTGGAGTGAACCAAATCAAAGGAGAAAATGGAAGAAAGAAAGCTTGAAGAAATGAAGACCCTATAACACTTGTCACTTTATAATTATAATTTATTCTTTCATTAATCCAGGTTGTATAAGGGTAGAGCTCGGTTACCCAATTTTCCTTTTTAAGGTTGTGCGGTGTAACCCGACCACATCGGCCTCTTATTCTTTTACGCTAATTTTATAAATTGATTGATGTTATGTTTATGATTACGCAATTAAGATGACATGATTTTCCTAGTTTCTTAATTATTTGATGATTACTGAATGGCCTGGATGCGATTAGGCTCTTAGGAAAAAATAAATTTTCTATTCAATCAATTCATAATTAAACTAAATAATTCATAACCTGACCTAAAGCCTAAGACATAAATCAAGATAATAAAAGATTTAGCAACCCCTTAGTTGGATGTTGTATGTCTCATATCATGCATAAATCATATTATCTTACTCTTGCCAATGGAGGGCTTCCACCTTTGCCAGAGAAAATGGCTTGACCTTTGAGAGCCATGGTGGAAACACATCACCTTCTTTCTGATTTTGGCTCATAACTAATTTTTCTTGTGTCAAATAAGAATGTCCAAAAATAAAAAATAAAACTTGATAAAATTGGCATAAGATTAAGTCATGAATTCATGCCCTTCATGATCTAGTCTCTTAGGGAGGGAGTTTAAGGACTTAGTCTCCTTTCTAAAAAAGCAACAGCTTAGCTATGTTGCAAAGCATAAGACTTGCCTACATGAATTTAAAGCGTAGGAGGAGTTAGTTGGCTGCCACTTTAGGCGGCTATAAGTCTAGTAGTTGGGTGATTTATCCTCTCTTATGGAGACAAACCATATACCCATTTTTGCCTTAGATTTAGGTCATGCATTGACCCTCGCCAAAGCTCCTTAGATTTAGGATTTAAGGTTGCTATTTCTCTTTGGGGCTACAAGCATAAATCCTCGCCTCTTAGGCATTTCTATAATATTGTATTATGGAATTGTAAGCCTAGATTTTTAATAAAAATTCAACACAGATATATAATCCTCCTTAATTTTAAAAATGTAAAGCCCAACCATAGGATAGTTTGGGATGCTCACTAGGTTTCCTAGTATCATGAGCATCCCTTACTCATCTTCCTTTGGTTTCGATAATAACTCCCTCCTTTTGATCAATCCCACTTGATTATATGAAAAATAAATAATTGATTGATAGTCCTCTCTTTGAAATCTTTGGAAACAATGATCATTTACCTTAATCAAGAGTATTCTAAGGAATCTCATTTCTTAGAATGTAATTAACTATGGGGCTTACCTCCATAGGAAATTTAACAAATTGGCTTAAAATAAACCCTACTTTACTTTTCCATGTAAAGTAGGGGAAAGATCTCTAGTACATTCGAAGACCCATTAGCCTTAGGAGTCCTTATTAGGTGATTAGGTCCATTGTAGGATGGTGACTTTTATCTCTTGAGATAGTATATCGTTCCTCAATGCCATACCCGATCACCTAAATAAGTACCCCCCCTAAGATCTACGTGGTGTCCCCTAAACATCTTCGAACAAAAACAAACACCACAGATTTTTTTGGCTACTCTACTGGGGATTGTTCATCTCTCCATCTTCAATAAATGATCATTGTCTCTAGGTATTGATAGCAGATTTGTATTTCGTATGAGTCCGAGACTATCCTTCTTTTTTGTTGGCATTTATCTCATTTTATTCTTAAACTAAGCTAGCCAACATCCTTTAGGTTTTAGGACCTCACTTCATGTAGGTCTTAAAACTCCTGTTGGGTTCCCCCAATAGGTGAAAATAAAAACCAAAAGAGATGATTAAAGATCTTTTTAAACCTCCTTTCCATCTTTATGGTAGGTAAGGTTCAGACTACAAATAAGAAAAATAAATCCTTTATAAAAATATCACTTTTCAAAAGCACTTTTCCAAATTTCACATAATAAAATACTTGCACAAAAATTCTCACAAAATATATAACTCGACCTCATCTAACAATCCTCTGGATTGTTACATATAGGTTATTTTCAAAACCAAAATCAAAATCATCTTTCAAAAAGCACATATTTGAAAATGAACATCTTCATTCAACATACCCAAATTTATTGAATGAAAGTTTCATTTCCAAATAAAATCATATCATAAAATTGAAATTCCACTCAATATATCTCACATATGTTGAAGTCAGAGTTTTCTCCTTTTCAAAAGCACATATTGAAAATGAGAATCCTCATTCATTATACCCAAATTTATTGAATGAAGATCTCATTTCCATATAAAATCATATCATAAAATTGAAACCCCATCCAATATATTCCATATATATTAGAGTTGGAGTTTCTTTCCCTTTTGTTTTCTCAAAAATGGCACAAATTTGAAAATAAGCATCTTCCTTCAATATATCCAAATGTGTTGAATCGAGGTTTCATTTTCAAATAAAAATCACACCATTTGAAACTCCACTCAACACATTCCACATGTGCTAAGTTGGAATTTTCTTCATTTCAAAATAGCAATAATCACACACAAAAATTTCATCTTGGAAAAATAAAATATGATTGACTCCCATTTTACATACCCAAATTTCTTAAATGGAAATCTCCTTTGCAAAAAGCATGAAATTCAAAATATATTGGAATTCCATTTGACATATCCAAATTTGTCAAATGAGAATTTCATTTTTTTAAGAAAGAAAACTAAAAATAAATTGGATTCTATTTAACACACCATATTTGTTAAACAAAAATCCCCCCTTTCAAAAATAACACAAATCAAAACAAAAAAAAAATCAAACACATTTTGGCTTTATTTAACATACACAAATTTGCTAAGTAAAGATCCCATTTTTGAAATCATAATAAAAATCAAACACATTTGAGCTTTATTTTGCATGCACAAATTTGTTGAGTAAAGATTCAATTTTTAAAATCAAAATAAAAATCAAACACATTTGGGATTTATTTAGCATACACAAATTTGCTAAGTAAAGATTCCATTTCTAAATTCACAAATGATATACATCATGGGCAAATAAGCAAAAAGAATTTTTTTTTTAAACATCTCATTTAGCATACCCAAATTTGCTAAATGAGTAATCCCAAAATCAAATCTAAAACAAAATCAATTGACCCTCTATTTAGCATACTCAAATTTGTTAAATAAAGAGTCACCAAACATAAAATCAAATTCAAATATGAACAAATGGAAGCATCAAAAGTCTTTCCAAAATATTTGAACCCATTCAACATACACAAATTTGTTGAATGTGGTTTCTAAACTCAAATGAACTCAATATCTCTTCTCCAATTATTCAAAATCTCTCCTAAATTCAATGAGCCCCACTTAACATATTCAAATTGTTGAGTGTGGGTTCAAAATCTAAATAAAATTTAAAAGTCGTAATACCAAGGCGTAAAATTTGATTTGTGTTTGTTTTCAACAAAGTTCTAATTCAGCTAACCGCCTAGTCCTTTTCTCAATGCAAGAAAAGATGGATTCACAAGTATGTGTTCATCTTCCCTTTGGGATGGATTTGGCCTTGGATAGGGCCTCCAAGCTGATTTTGCTCATTTAGTACATGTTTGTCGAGGATTTGAAGGAGCCAGGATTACTTGTGAGGGGGAAACCCTCAGCACTGGATGTGATGGCTGGGAAGAATCCAGTCATCCGTATTGAGATGCCTTCAGATTCTAAATTTCCCTCGCTGAAGAGGAAGGAGGTAGAGGTTCAACAACTGCCCAAGGCTCACACAGTTAGTTGTTCCCATCATCGCGTGCTAGTACCCACTCATCGGCCTCCCAAAGTGGGAAGGCTACCTTGGCTTCGTGGATAGTCTCCCCTACAAGTTAGGATCTAGCTCCCTCTCCTCCACCAACCTGCCGCAATAGGTGCTACAAGATCAAGTGGCACCACATGCGCATTGCCAGGGGACATTATCTCACATTACAGAAGAGGGGTCACCCAGGGTGGTTTCTTCATTGTTAACTCAGAACAAGTTCCATCCCCTTTCTGGTTATGAAGGAGAGGAAGATGTCATGAGGATAGCAGTATCACCTCCACCTCCAGTTCATTATGATATACCTGTCAGAGATAAGGGAAGGTCATATGTTGGCCTCAAGATAATTTTACGCCAAGTTGGCAAGGCTTATGGACGATCAGAGGCTAGTGCCCAATTTGATTTATGATCAGCTATTCCTCGCAGTGTAGGTGAGCAGATCCATTAGGAGAAGTCTAGAGAGGCCGAGTTCACATTAGTAGAGAAATAAGATATGCAGTGCGGCCTTCTACCTCCTCCTCAGCTATACTCTCAACAGCGGTATACATACCCGCCCCTAGGTAGTTATCACCCATATACTCTTTTGGGTAAATTAAACAAACCTTATTAATTTAAGAGGGAGGTAATCAAGAAAATCTTTAAGAACCTCTTAAAGAAGCCTGATTTTTAGCTACCTAAGCCTAGGAAGCCGGATGAAGTGGGCATGAGTAATGATCCTAACTTTTTCCCCTACCATTGCATGCTAGGCCATGTTTTGAAGGATTGCTTTACATTTAAGGACTGGCTTGAGCATAGCTATAAGTTGGGTGCTATAGTTATCCCTAAGGAATATCTAGTAGAATAACCATCCATTTATGTTAGGGTAATCCTTAGGGATACATGTGATCCTCTTAAAAGAAAAGAAGGTTGAGATATCTATTTATCCCGAACCTCTAAAAGATCATTTCTAAAATCAATAAACTTTCCTTACAGGTGCCTGATGCAGCTCAAACCTCCAACATCAAGGAAGGTTTGCAAGTTGCCAAAGGCAACTTAGAGAAAGTAGGAGCTCAGCAGTAACAGCAACAACCCATACTTGCCTAGGATAACCAAGTAGCACAACCACTGATCGAGTCCAGCCTCCATTCCACTATGGCAGCTACTACTTCAGTCAACATTCCTACTTCAGCTAGTTCTTATATCGTGGATGAGGGCATCAAATCCCTCACCCCCAATGATACCATGATTTCTACATCTATGCCACTTTTGATGGGTTATCGATTCTACTCCTTCTGAAAACTCTTCAAGTCTTAATAATTATAATAACTCTGATCATCCTCTTTCATATTCAGAGATGGACTTTTCTTTTCTAAATAATATAGGTTCACCTCTTGAGATAAACTTAGAATCATCTGATTTTGAGGGTCCTATTGGAGAAGCTGTAGGTGAACCTGATGAGCAGGTAGAACTTTATATTAAACCATCTCATGAAGTCACCAAAGTCAACCTTCTTAGGGGCAATGTTTTACCTCCTAGGATAGCACCTCAGGATAAAGGTAAACAAGTCATTGGTTTTAGCAGTCAAGAAGTCCCTCCACAGGATGCTCCACCTATGGATATGCTTGTGGAGGACTAACCCAGAGTTGACTATAATGTCCTCACTCACCTGCTAAACTAAGCATTTATTATGTCCTTATGTTATCCAAAGAGATGAGGGAATCATTAATTAAGGCCTTCTTGATCCAAAAATATGCTTAGCTCACCAACGCTTTTGGAGAGGAGGCACATTTTCAAGAGAAGCCTGGGAGTCACACCACCGGCAAAGACCTTCTTCTAGGGGATATGGAGCACTATACATCACACAGGGATATGGGCGATTTGGACTTTTTAGGGTGTTGATTGATCCAGGTGCATCAGTGAACATTATGAGCCTAAAAATCCTTGCCTATTTGAGGATTGACATCTCTGAACTCTGAGGAGATCGGATGATGTTGAGACGATTCAATGAACATGGCGAGAGGGCTTTAGGCTCCATAGTGTTACCTTTGGAAATAGGAGACTGAAAGATTGAAGCTAAGTTCTACATAATTGATTCAAATATATTATTCACTGCTTTGCTCGGTAGGCCTTGGATACACCAGAACAAGATGGTTCCATCCTCCCTTCAAAAATGCATCAAGTTTTGAAGAGATGGAATCGAATACTGTGTCAAAGGAGATGAAAAGCCATTCTTAGTTAGAGAGGTTGAGATATATAAAGACGTGACCTACTATCTTCCTCAAAATCAAAATGTCTATTCTCGCAAACTTGGCCAAAATTTGAATACAAAAGAAAAATAAAAAGAAGAAAAATAAATAGAAAAAGAAAAAGAAAAGAAAAAGGAAGTACTAGTGAGCGAAAAAGGGACACCGAGGAAGAGGTAGAGCTGCATGTTACATTCCACCCACAGTTCGTTCCACCATACAGACATATGGGTAGGATGACTTGACCTCCACCAGGCAGAGGTAGAGGTAAATACAATGGCAGTTCTAGAGGTGGAAGACCCGTGGTTGGCGGCTAGCCAACAAGGGCTATGTTCTAGTTCACATGAGTATTCCTACTATTCACATAGACTTAGAATCCAGCTCAGATATGAGTCTCATGCAATTAGCACACCAGCTAACCCCTCTCAGCGGGTCTCATTGGAGATGACACTTGAGCTAGACAATGACGAAGACCAGGCCTCCAAGCAAAGCATAAATGTATTTGAATCAGGATTACGTAAAACTATTAGGCAACAATTGGGAACCTTAGCTTTAACCCCACTTTCTTCTCAAAAAGTTGAAGGTTTGGTAGTTAAAGAAGCCCTTAGATCTTCCATGGATGTCAAGCCAAAGAGATTCCTATTAGGATCATCATCCTCAAGTCAAGAAGTAGATGTAGAACTTAAGAATGATACATATAAAGATTTAATGAATTACCTTTTGATTGGTACTCGCCCTGTGTTTATAATCTCGTAAAGAAAGGTTTGATTCGTTACACATGGCCTAGGCATGGGTCAGAGTATCTCGAGAAGTTGTGGGACAATAAAGGCAGGGATGCACAATCAAGATTAGGACTAGGATTCGGTACAATGGGTCCAGTCGATGACGATAATTAGTGCTTAGTTATCACCAATCATCTAGAGTCTGATAGAATCTTCTCAAACCACACTAACTCTTATAAGGAGGTGTGTTTAGAAACTTTATATAATTCTAATATCTTCAAATCAAAGATACACCTCCAGAATTTGAAGAAGAAATTAATTCAACCATCAACAAGCTCAAAGAAATCAACCACGAGATAGAAGAAGATTCACACCCCACAAACATCAGTTCTTTGTTGAACGAAGAAGAAACCAATGACTTAGTTAGGCTATTGATTGAGTTTAAGGACTGCTTTTTATGGAGCTATGATAAGATGCCTGGATTATCTCCTGACATAGCAGTCCACAAACTAGTAATAGACCTTAACGCTAGCCCTATCAAGCAAGCCCTAGATGCATGTGATTAGAAATCGAATAACAGGTCATTTCTGAAGTGAAGAAACTGAACGATGTTGGCTTTATCAGGAAAGAAAAATATCCTACCTGGTTAGCCAGTGTCATCCCAATTAAGAAGAAGAATGGTCAAATTTGCATATGCGTCAATTTCAGGGACTTAAATAAGGCATATCCAAAGGATGAATTTCCACTTCCTATACCAGAGTTAATGGTGGACATTGCCTCATCTCATGTAATATTCTCCTTCATGGATGGGCCATCTGGCTACAACCAAATTAAGATGGCCCCCGAGGATGAGAGGAATACCGCTTTTGAACCCCGATCAAATCTATTTTTATAAGGTCTTTTGAGTTTAAAATGTTGGTGCTACTTACCAAAGACACCATGACATTTTGATGAACTCATTCATCATAAAGTAGAATGCTATGTCGATGATCTAGTTGTCAAAAGTAAAGAAAAGGAAGACCATCTCTTTGACATGAGAGTAGTTTTTGAACAGTTAAGATAATTCAATCTCAAAATGAACCCCTGAAGTGTGCATTTAGAGTAGCTTTAGGAAAGTTTCTTGGGTTTATTGTTCAACACTAGAATAGAGATAGACCTAGAAAAGATCTAATCTATCTTAGAAATGCTACCCCCCCTAAAAGTCTAACCTAAC